>JARKIE010000093.1:0-292184 GCA_029378255.1 Mycena rosella
GACGGTTACCGATGCGACTCGTACGCGATGTCTTGCACAGGTTTTTACGCGATGAAGGTCTTCTGAGCGTTTTTCCTTTAAAAACTTTCTCCTTCATTTTTACTCTTACTCATTCTACTTTGTTATCAAGAAAACACGACTTCGATAAAACCAAGAAAATAATATATACATTTCGGTTTCCGTTCGGCCCCTACTCGTCTCCGTCCCCCTCATCACCCTTCTCTTCGGCCTCCTTCAGCTCCGACTCCCACTCACCCTCGATCTCCGACCAGATCTCCGATGGGTCGCTTCATCCAGGCAGACCCGAGCAATGCGATGTTCTTCATCGCCCTTGCCAACTTTCCGGTCTCCCCGGCCCCATCCACCGTGCTCTTGGCGGCCACCTCGGTCCACTCGTCGATCGTGCGGGTCGAACTGACCATTTTCTTCATAAAGCCGAGCTCGGCCTTCCGATGGAGGTCCGACTGGGCAAACTCCGCACGGAGAACCTCGGTCAAGCCCTCGAGACGGGCCCGACGGTCGCCAAATCGGCCCCCAGCTCCGCGTAAGAGCATGCCACTTTTCTCTTGTGGCAGGCTTCGCAGGCCTTGTTGCCAGGGCCGGGTAGGCAATCCTGGCGGTTCCTGATACAGCGCTCGCACTATAGTGGATGTCGGTACCCGTCGGCCACCGAGGGACTGCGACATACCTTTCGGGAGTTCTCAACTCCCGTCTTCTGCCTCTTTGACGAACCGCCCTCCTCAGCATCCGAATCATCTGGCTCCTCCGATCGTGCCTTGCGCTTCCCCGCCTTTTTCTCGGCAGCCGCTTTCGCCGCTGCTGCCTCCTCGGCCGCCTTCTTCTCCTCGGCCGCCTTTTTCTCCGCCGCCACCCTTTTCTCCTCCCTGCGCCGGGCTCGGCGCGCCGATTCCTCGGCTTTGCGCGCTTCGGCCTCCTGAGCTTTCCGCTCCTCCTCCGCCTTCCTCTCCGCAGCCTCCCTGCGCAATGCACGGCGCGTGCGAACATCCTCCTCGTCGGTCCACAGGTCCGTCTCAGCCTCGGTGGTGTTGAGGAGCCGGAGGTGGTATTGTTCAGTAGTCTCGGATGCGAGGCGAGGCATGGGGTAGCGGGTAGGAACGGAGACGGTGGTGGTTGGTGGACAAGATGGGGAAATTGTCATTTTCCGATCAACTGGGCTATATATGTGCTGCGCACGGGCTGTCGAGCCTTCCACCTGGTTTAAACCCGGTCGTCTCAGCGTGCGCCTTCGGTTTAATCACACCACGGTTTAAACCATCGTTCTCCATGTAGTACTGGTATATAGCCCCGAATGGATTAAACATCGATTAACCCCAATTAAACTGACGAAACTCTAAAAGCCATGATATATCCAGTACACTGCAAACTATGATTAAACCTGGCTGACACCGAGGCCCAGTAATCAACCAATAATCTATCTAGCCCCACCCAAGTCCGATTAAACGAGGATTAAACATGCGCGAGTTTAAACCACTCAACGAATTGAATCACCTGCTTAAACAGGCACTAATATTCCCTCGAAGAACTCTTGTCGGCATTCCTGAGATCTAACCCTGGAGCGCCGTCGGGGTATGTGCTTGCAGGCGAGTATGGTACTTGCCCACATTATGTCAAAACAGACATGGCATACAAATCATGGAAGGGACGTACAAAAAATATGCAAGTAGTGGCACACTGCAGGCACACGTAAGGTTGGTGCCCTCCGGTAGTTTGGTTGGGAAGAATTCATTAACAATGCTACGAGGAGGGTAGAACAAGCCACATACGAACTACAGAGTTTCCCACTCGCCGGAGGCCAACAATTGATTCAAATGCAGCTGGTGCAGCCTCTGGGCCCTCAAACAGTTGATGGTGGGGCCGCGCAGAGCTGGAGAGAGCATGTCAACAGGGGAAAGAGAGAAAAAATCACACCAGGACTTACTTGAGGGGTGCTGCACGCTGCCGGCGCTCCCTAGAACGTGGCAAGAATGACAAGTGGCAGATTCGCACGAATATAACCATCTGATGCCGAGACTTGACCATAATTTCAGCCTGAGTGGCAACAGTTGCCACTGGGCATCAGAGGCAACGACTCAGCGGCTGCGGAGCCGGGGAATCGTAGACGGGTGCTGAGGAAGGTCGGTGGTGCAATGGGCGCGGCACACCGATTGCAAGGGAATTGTTGGTCAGGGACAGGTGATGGAGGAAAGAGGTGACGACCAAGGACGCGTCAATGGCGGTGCCCGCATCAATTATCCGACTGTTCCGATCACTTTCGCTTCTGCGCATTGTCTTAACCAAGTCTTAACTCTAACCACCATGGACCGACAACCGAAGATGCCCGCATCAACCCGTCGACCACAGCTGACACCTACATCGCTGCTCCAGATTGTTCACCTACACCAACCAATCCCACCTAGTGATGTCAACATCACGCTTTGCATTCACTTTTGGTCGAGTGGCACCACCCGATACCCTTGGCTTTATTTTGAGGCTGAAGAAAACAGCGGGCGAGTGGCCCCTCCTTCCTTCGGTTTCACTGCTCAACTTCTCGGTGCCACTCGAGTGCGCCACCCTTTAGGGCCACATGGCAGGCACCACGATCGAGGAACGGCGGAATCCGAGGAGGACACTCCAGAGTAGCACAGGAGTAATTGGTATTCATGTGAGTCTCGATTGCCTACCCATTGGACCTTGCTGAATACATAGCCCAGACTCGAGCGACGAGAGCTCGGATCGGAATATATCCATTTTCCTACCGCGCACCGAAGGTGCCCGTTTAGGCGCCATGTCTTTGGTCCGTCGCAATCCTATGGAATGGGGCACTTCCCATGTGATCAGGTAGGATCTGTATCTTGTCGTTTAATGCCGGTTTAATCCGGTTTAAACCTGGTTTGATCCTGGTTTAATTCGAGTTTGTAGTGTAGCTGTTAGCACAATGCTGGGGTTCACTCCGTGTAATCCGTGTTTAATCTAATGTTTAATCTGTGTTCAATGAATTTCTGGGCTATATACATGCAGTACTACAGGGAAGTACAGGGGGAACCACGGTTTAAACTGGGAGGGGATTAAACCGAAGGCGCACGTTGAGACGACCGGGGTTTGAACCAGGTGGAATGCTTTTCATGCACGGGGCCGAATGACTCAGACCGGTTCCCGAATGACTCAGATCGGTTCCCGGCAAAATCCGCATTTTCCCAGCGCCTCTAGGGTTCGGCGCTAAGAGGGGGATACTGTCACGTACCGTGACTTCGGACCCCGTCGGCTCCCGAGTATTTTCCGAACAGTTCCTATTGGGTCCCTTTATCATCACGACACAACTCCACACTATGATATCCCTCCCTCGGAACCTTCGGTCCTCCGAAAACTCCGCCACAGCATTGACTCACATGTACAGCAGTCACTCATCGCTATCACGGAGCCTCGGTGCTCCGACGGCCCCGACACTTAAATAATAATTTAGACTTAGTATAAAAAGCCTTATGTACACCCTGTTCTAGTCAGTTTGAATATCGACTAAGACTTCCTCCATATCTTCATCCTCGCTTCGGTCTTCCGTCGGCCTCCGCTATCCTCCCTTCGTCGGCCTCCGACCTTTTCCGAAATTGGACACGGGTTGTAGAGAAGGGCGCAGTGCACGAGCTGAAGCCAAGTCCACTCTGTCCCCGTCGGCTCCGTCTCGGTCCCGACTGGACTTCGCACTTTCCACGCGAAGTCCATATCTTGTGTAGCGTTCACTCCTCGCTCACATTCAACATTGTCTTGACAGGACCCCTCGGATCCGATCGGTCCCGACGGCGATCCGGTACTTGACAAGTCCTTACACTGGGGACAATAAGCAATATACGGGGCCTGTATATCCTCAGTATATGCTCAGTATTTTACAAAAATCCCCAGAATATACCCCAATATACAGGGTCTGTATATGCTCAGTATTTTTGAAACATACTAAAGATATCCTTACAATATCCTGAGGTCTGATGGCTACCATATATGGACTCGGGATATGCTCAGTATTTAGAAACACAACATGTACAAACAATGTCCAAAAATAGAAATAAAAGACCTTCCTTGTAAGGAGAAGGCTCAGCTGAGGTGAAATTGGATCTTGATACTAGGGTTAGGGTTTCCATATAAGGTATATCTTATCTTATCTATTTCCTTATAAGGAAACCCTAACCGTAACTTTAATTTTCTTAATTGCCCTCAGCTGAGCCTCTCCTTACAAGGCAGGTCTTTTATTTCTATTTTGGACATTGTTTGTACATGTTGTATTACAAAATACTGAGCATATCCTGAGTCCATATATGGTAGCCATCAGACCTCGGGATATTGTAAGGATATCTTTAGTATGTTTCAAAAATACTGAGCATATACAGACCCGGTATATTAGGGGTATATTCTGGGGATTTTTGTAAAATACTGAGGATATACTGAGGATATACAAGCTCCGTATATTGCTTATTGTCCCCAGTGTTAGGGATCTTCTCCACGCGAATTCCCCGCTTTGCGCAGAATCCCAAGAATAGCTTGTTGTCGAATTCCTTCCCCAAGTCTATCCGCACGCACCGCAAACGCTCCCCCGTCTGCACCTCTGCCTCGGTCAACCATGTCTCAAAAGCGCTTGTCGTTGTCTCCTTCCTCTTGTCGTTCAAGAAGAGGGGGAATTTCATCGATGTGCCGCCGTCCGACGCTAGCATCATGTAGACCGCCCCCGACCAGCTCGGCGTCCTCGCCCTTCCCCACAAGTCGACGTGGACGCGTTCCAGCGGCTTCGTTTCGTGCACCACCTCATCGCTAAAGGGGGCTTTGTCCTGCTTCCCAAGTATGCAGTCCTCGCACATCCCCCGTAGATCACTGCTAATGATTTTCAGCCCATCCACAAGCCCGCGGTCCGCCATGCGTTTGATTACGCGAACGTCTGCGTGGCCAAATCGTGGATGCCAAGTCTCGAGGTCGGTGGGCTGGTTTCTGTCGCGTCCCGCAATCGCTGCAACTATGTCCCCACCGTCCAGATTATCGAGAACATCCACCTGGTACAATTTTCGGCGGCCAATCTTCCGCACAATTTGTCCGTCAATGACGATTTTCCCCTCCTGGTTCACGACTGATAGCCGACCATTTCCCCAGCTCCCCCGGAATCCACGCGTATCAAGAGTCGTCACGGAGATCAGATTCATTGAGAACCCCGGGCAGTGAAGTGCCTTCATATGGACCTTGTGGCTGGATCCGTCGGCTAGGCGAACGGCGAACTCCGCTAAGCCTTTCCCCACGACCTTAAAGTCGCCGCCGTCTTTGAGTGCCGTCGAGCCCTCCAAGTTGATCTCGTGGTATGTCAAAAACCTCTCGCGCCAAACAACACAATGGTCTGACGCGCCGGTGTCCAAGAACGTCAGGATGCGAGATGTTTCAGTGGGAGGCACAGTGGCATATATTGAAGGGGGCGGATCGACTACATCGGCTACGATACGAATAACCTGCTCGTTCAGAACGGGAGGAGCTGACCCTCCACGTCCAAACCTAGGAAGCAAGTTATTGTACGTGCGTGATGAGTGGGTGAAAGTCGGCGCACCTTCGTCATCGGAGAGGAAGGTGCTGAGAGCGTAAATGTTCATTGGGGAAGTGTACGCGGCGACGGGAGGTGTGGACGAAGTCGGAGTGGATGCGGCCTGGGGCTGGACAGTCGCGGCTGCAGCGGTGGCCTTTCCAAAGCGCGCTGCCTTCTTGGCCCTCCAGGCATCGACCATTGCCTGGCGAGGCTCCTTTCCCTTCGGGGCGCGCCACCAGTTCGGCGCCTGGCCCTCCCTTCCGCCGCCCAATGCCCAGCAGGCTTCCTTGGTATGGGCCAGCGCGCAGATGTCGCACGACACAGACTGGACGTGGGTAGCAAGTGCGCTGGCGACCGCGGAGCTTGCGTTCACTGCCTCGGCTTCCTTCTTGTACCGGATGTCCCAGTACTGAAGGAGGTTGGAGGTGGCCTCGGCTACGCGCTTCATGACTTGAAGCGTCATGATGGACTGACCGAACTCGATTGGCGGAAACGACTGAAGGATGACGGAGATCATCTCCTCGTCCCCGATGTGGGCCCCAATACGGTTGGCGTCCTCGCGGAGCTTCGTGAGGATTTTGAGGTGAGCGGGCAAATCCACGCCGCTGGCGAGCTTGACCGACGACAGCTTCTCTTTGGCGACAGCCTTCAAGGTCTCCGACGAACGATTGAATTTGGTGTATAGGGCGGCCCACATCTCGCGGCTAGTCGACATCGAGCTGATTCCATGGGCCTGGGGGTCGATGATGTTCTGATAGATAATGGCTGCGGCAACATTATCGCGAAGCTCGTATTCCTCGGCCGACGGGGTGCGGGAGTTAACGGCAGTACCGTGAACGGCGTACAAACCAGGGAACGTCGCCGCCGCGGATTGGTGGACAAGACCTTTGGGGTAAGCATCAAGCCCCTTCCCGCGAAGCAAGTTCGTGATGGTGTCCTGCCAAGTGCCCTAGTTAAACTCGCCGTCGAGCTGCTTCTCGGCGGGGAGGATGGGGATGGACGTCGTCGACGACATAGGGGTAGATAGGGGGATTTCGAGGGATTATGGGTATGGGGTGAGTCTGCGAGTTTCCTGGTATTTACGAGCTGATTATCGGACCAGACACTGTATGCGTCTGACTGCGAATCTGTAGACGACGTACAATCAGTCGGAAGTCCTCAATCGCACAAGAAATAGTGTAAGACTCAATAGTACCTGTAGATGACGTACAATCAGTCGGAAGTCTACAGTGAGGTAAGTAAATGAGTAAAAGGTAAGATATAATGAACGTACCCTCAGTCGCACAAGAAATAGTGTAAGACTGAGGGTCGTCATGAGACGATTAGCTTTATATACGATCGGACTGTGAAACAAGTAAACAAAACAAATGAAATGAAATAGCAAAACCGCTGCACGCCATATAAGGAGATTCTCTCCTCAACACAAGGTCTCTCAGGTCTCTCAGGTCTCCCGTATACCTACATATACTTCTGTATTCACGTATGTTCTCCACAAAGTATACCCAGGTATATCAGGTCTACGAAAGTATACCGAGTAGTATCTGGTATACTTTGATATACTTCTGGATTCACGTATGTTCTCCACGCTGATAATCCCCGAATATTCTCCCCGTAAGTCGAATCGCCTTGAGATGTTCTGTATATAAAATGACAAGTGAATTGACCCAGCTCATGGAACACTGACCCGTCGCATAATGACGATCATTGTGGCGATGGAGGAGGCGAAATAGGAGCTCCATGGCTCAGGCTGGCGAGAAGCTGAAGAAGCCAATTAGCTCAGAAGCTGATAGGCATATATTAGAGGGACCGCAGTGCCCACCTGCTGGCATTGGTTCGAAAGGTCGACTGGATGGAGAATGAGCACAGGAGCCAAGTGCGAGCGTGATTGATCAATATTTTGGCTTGTTGCAGTGCTTGGCGGGCCGGTTGGGCCGGTCAGTTATCCTCGTCTGAGTGGACCTTTCAATATTAATGTTGCATGCGGTGTTGGACCGTGTCATAACGGTCCGCAGCGACGAGGACTCGGACCAACTGCACACCATCGGCCGCTGCGTTCAAGCGGAACTCCGGAGAACACAAGCGCTCGTCCTCTTCGTGGGTCATGTCAATGCAACTATCCTTGTCTGCCGTGGAGGCTACTAGCCGTCACCGCACCCCAAGCTATGAGCAATCCGGTTCCCTTGCTTATTGCACTGGCCACCGCACGAGGAGGATCTAGTTCGTCACATGCCCCGGGTTTCCTCGGCAATGTCTGGTGCTGTCTTGTGCTGTCTCAGATTCTGAAATCCGGGGACTCACGGGTACGTTTCGCCGTTCTATACACCCCACGATTCCTTAATCGTTTAGATTCAAGGAGGGGCTTTGCAGAAAGTCTCCCCAGCGTCGCCGGCACCACCGTTTTAAAATCACAACTCGCATCAACGAATCCGTGGAAGAGATCCGAAAGCTCCTTCTCGTGCATCCGGACGGGCCGTTGGTTTTATCTAGCTACAAGGCATTGCAGTCAATTGCTGGCACCATGAGCCCCGGAGAAGAAGGCTCACTTACCACTGGCGCACTGATTCCGCCCGTCCTCGCCGCAATTCGCGGTAGAAAGATGGCTAGACTGGCGATAACTACGCTCGCACTGTTGTCGTACGTCCCTGGCCTTGATATTCTTACTGCAGCTGGAGGGGAGGTTTATTTACGTTTTTCCATCTGCACTAATTGTGCTCGTCGTGGAATCCGTTTCTCGCGGACAAGCTGCTTGACATTTTATTTCTCTGTGAACCTACAAGACAACAATTTCGATCATGGCACAGGTCGGGAATGGCCATTTGAGATGCTCCCTTTACCAACGGAGATGATCGCACCGGTGAGTCAGGCCCACTGGCATAATAATGGTTCATGATCTGAGTAGAACTGATTCACTCGATGGGATTTTCAATTAACACAACCTCCCGCCCCGGCACAATCGATGATATTGCAAACCTCAACGGGCCGCAGGCTACACACTAAGGCTGCAAGGGCTATGGCAGCCTTATGGCGCGGACAGTAGTGAAGGGGCGTCAATTTCGCCCCGCACAAATGATAGGGTGCCAGAAAGCAACCGTCGAGGTGCACACGAGGATAAAACGCGGTTCCACTCATGACAAATAGATAATCTCTTCCGAAGCTATCAAAAGCTTATCAAGTCAGCCTCGGGGACGAAGGGGGTATATAAGTCTATGCTGATGAAGCCCGAGTCAGACCCCGACTTTCCGTATATAAGCCCAAGGTCCACGCGAACAAGATACATACCACCATGGCAAATACATATCCTATGAGGAAACTTGGCCCGAATGGCCCAGCCGTCAGCGCGATTGGTTTGGGCGCTGGAGGTAATTATTATCCTCACCGAGTACGGGCGGCGCTGATCGTGTGCCAGGCATCTCCGGCGCGTTTTATGGGAGGGCGGATAAATCCGACGCGTTCGCGATGCTCTCGTACGCCGCCGACCGCGGCATGACCTTCTGGGATACCGCAGACTATTACGGCGAATGTGAGGAAATATATCACCCGGGACCTTCTTTAGCTGACCTGGACGTAGCCGAAAATTTCATCGGGGAGTGGCTCGCGCAGACCGGGCGCCGCTCCGAGATCTTCCTCGCGACCAAGTTCGGCGCGGCGGACTTGAGGGAGGGCCCGAACAAGGGGAAGGTCTGCAGCGAGCCGTCGTACATCAAGCAAGCGGTGCAGCGGTCCTTGAAGCTGCTGCAGACGGAGTACATCGATCTGTACTACCAAGTGCGGACGCGCAGAAGGTCTCCTGGCGTGGCTGACTTTTGGCTATATAGCACCGTGTCGACCCCGCGGTCCCAATTGAGATTGTGCTGGAGACGCTGCGCCCCTTTGTCGAGAGTGGGCAGATCAAGTGGCTGGGTCTTAGCGAGTGCAGCGCCGCGACCCTGCGGCGCGCGAAAGCGGTCCCAGGCCTCGGCGAGAAGGTTATTGCCGTGCAGATGGAATATAGCCCCTTCGAGCTGAGCATTGAAACCGACGGCCTGCTCGACGCGGCGAACGAAACGGGTGTGACTGTTATAGCCTATTCGCCGTTGGGCCGTGGCCTAATCACCGGGAGGTACTCGTTTCGTCGCCCTGTTTACCTTGTCTTATAATCCACGTCAGATACCGGAGCCTGACGGACTTCGAGGAAGGCGACGTGCGGCGCAACCTCCCACGCTTCTCGAGCGAGAATTTCCCCAAGAACCTCGCGCTGATCGCGCACTTCGAAGGGGTCGCCGCCAAATATGGCGCGACGCCCAGCCAGATCGCACTGGCGTGGATCCTCGCGCAGCATCCGAATTGTGCGTGTTTTCCTGGTTCGGAGCGCGGCGATTTAACATGCAGACAGTCATTCCGATTCCGGGGACAAGAATCGTAGCCCGGTTGGAGGAGAACGCGCATAGCGCGGAGATCAGACTGTCGTCGGAAGATGTGGAGACCATCCGCAGACGGGTCGAGGAGGCAGACGTGCACGGCGCGCGCCACGGAACCATCCCGGAAGGAGACTGTATTGAATTAGCGGAGTGGAAGCCCTGAATTAGTATATTTGCGTCCTGGTTGACGTGGCGGAATTGACCAATGTAATGGGAAAGAATGAACTGCCAGTGGGACGCATTCGAGGTGGGTGTTGGAAGAGAAAGGCTTCGGATCAATCCGGATCACGAAATTGTTAGCGGCCACGACGTTTTTTTCTTTTCTTTTTTGTACGGCGTTGCTTGAACATTGAAGGCATGTTGCCCCTCAATGCCCTCCGACGCCCACTTCTACATACGCACGGAGTGGAAGGCCCGAAGCAATGTGCATTATGATATGTTTGCGTACTACATGCAGTGGTCTACAGACGCCTCATGCAGAGCTCGGCGAGCGCTTCGGTGCGTACCGGGGTAGGGAGTCGATGGGCTTCGAGATGAGGTATCCTGGAATTAATGGATGAGACTCACACAGCGGGCAGTGCGAGGACGTGGCATACCCTTGAGGCCCGCAGCCTTTTCACCCGCCGTACCGAAGCCATACCCGAGCTTGGCATCGGGTGCCTTCTCGTCGCCTTTGAACACGCTCGAGACGAAGGATGTCCCAGCGGACGCGACGGGGCGGATGTCGACGCCGGCCACGTGAGTAGGGAGAGCGTTCTTCGCGTGGTCGCGCCATGAAGTGATAGAGCGCTTTCCTTTGGCCGACTCGCGGAAAATGAGGCCGGCGAGGATGTTGAGACATCCGATCGAGAAGAGGAAGAAGGCTGCGACGAGGGAGAATTCGTCTACGTGGTGGGAGAGAATGGCGGCTCCAAGGCTAGAGGGGGGCGTTAGTTGTGGATCGATGATTACTGGAGGGTACACACAGGCATTGGATGATACCCAGAGCACCGAGGCCAAAGTCCTTCCCAAGAATGGGGAAGAAGCGGTTGAAGAAGGCCGAGGGCCAGCCGACCTCGGACATGATAAGTATGATAACTTGGACGATAATCAATAGGCGATTGAGAACGGCCCAAAAGACACCGGCGGGCTGGTTGGGGACGGTGCTGCCGCTACAAACAACAATTGGACACAAAAAAGCGGGACGCTGCGAAGGGCGTACATTATGTAGTCACTGTTGAGGATATCTTCGGCAGTAATGTTGGTAGCAGCGGAGTCGGACACGGCAGTTTTGCCTGCTTGGAAGCGATCGAAGGCTTGTATGTCGTGAACAAGCGTTACAATGTTGCTAGAGAAGACCAGGAGCAGCCCGATGATGCTCAGGATGCGGAGACCATTCAAAAAAATGAACGCGTCTGTGTAACATGTTTTGGTCAGCCTGGAAGAAAAGCACAGATGAACAACGCACATGCGCGAGGAGGAAGCATTGTTGAATGAATACAGCTGAAGTGGATTGAAAATTGAAAGATCTAGTCGATACAGTGGACGTAAATGAGGTGCACCAGCACAGGGCGTGAATGAGCGTAAAAGATAAGGTGAATAGCCGCAGGCTACCAGGAGCCGGTCGTGAGAGGTGAAGGCAGGGAATAGTGATTCATTTTCCACGCCCATGCAGCTATAAAGCGGCCACGGGAGCCGAGTGGGACAAGGAGCTCATTGTTCGAGTACAACAGCAGTCACAAATGTGACCTATTGTGACACTTATCCTCTTCGGGAACCACAAAAAGAACAATACAGCGCCGCGTGGAATCCCGACTTAGCATGGCGCCAAGGGCCCGGGGACTGTTTCAGTGTTTGAAGGGGCCGTCGCCACGGCGATTATTTTTGTCCAGGGAAAATACTGGATTAGACCCGTTGAGTCGGCTTGAACGAGCGGGCTCATCATCATTTTTATATAGTGATTTTTCTTTCTTTCTTTTGTGCGGGCGTGAGTGAAAAATGCGGTGGAAGGATCTCACGGAGTCGCTCTTGTCCTCGGATTATTTTGGCCTAGCTGTGCAAGGATTTAGACTTGATTTAGACGCCGTTTTAACTTCCGATCATTGACACTGACACCAGTGACAGGGGCTACTTGCTCGGCTCAGCAGCGAGACACGGGACGCGACGACTTCGTTTTCAAGGTCAACCACCATCCGCAATGGCGATGATGCTCCAATCCGCGGCGACTATGTGAGCGTTCATGCATGAAAACCGTGGCGAGCTCAAACTGACATTCTCCGAAGTTCAGGTGAACCACGATTCCTGCGACGTCTTTCCAACGCGTCTGATCGATTTTATTGCTGCAGCGATTTTCGGCTTTGTGAACCTCTTGTGAGGAAGAACCGAGATGCAAGCTTGCAACGTTAACGCTTTCCAGGTTTTCGATCTTCAGCGCGACTGCTCGAATAGAGGACAACGAACATACCAACCAGATACTCTATGCGTTCTTCGCGGCCGGATGCGTAAACATGATGGGAGCCTATACGAGGCGAGACCGAGAGGAGGGATATCTTGGTGCCGCGTTCACAGTCTCGTTGGCGATATCGAGCGTATTCAACTGGATAACCGCGCTTCGGATTGGTCTGGCGCGGCGGCGGTTCCGCGTCGAAGAAAGAATGCGGTTCGAGGGCAGAATTTACCATGCGGTTGTGAGGAAAGCATGATGTTCGCAGCGGGTGTTGACCTTCTTGTACACCAGAGATAAATTGAGAAGGCGCTAGAGCCAATTGTTGTAATCCACTGGCGACGAATGCCATACTGTGGCTCCTTCCAGATCCACGCCAAGGGAGCGAGAAAATGCCTTTCCCGTCTGGTACGTAGACATGAGCGTATGACTAGTATGAGCGAAGGCGTAGAAAACTCCCTTGTGCTCCGAGTCGGAGCATATTTCGTGATCCGGCCACGTATTGATCCGAAGCCTTTCCAACAATCTCCACCTCAAACCTCAACTAGAAATACGTCGCAGTCCATTCCTTCCCCTTAGATTCCCGCATATATCCCGATCAATTGCGCTCCGTACTTGATTGAAGGCGAACGCTGTGGGTCTCAAGTATCTCGAAGACCATGAGATCTTACACCAATCTTACACTCAAGCATAGGGGATGAGCCGTCTTTGGATCATTGCACGCAACGTATATTCAGGCCTTCCACTCATCTAATCCAATACAGTCGCCTTGCGGGATGACTTCATAGCGCGCGCCGTGCACGTCCGCCTCCTCGACCCGTTTCCGAATGTTCTCCACGTCTTCAGATGTCAATCTAATCTCAGCGCTGCCCGCATTTTCCTCCAACCTGGCGACGGATCGCGTTCCCGGGATTGGAACGACTTTCGGCCTGTTAGTCGCTGCGCGCTTAGCTCGGGAAGGCACATACAATTCGGATGCTGGGCGAGAATCCACGCCAACGCGATCTGGCTGGGCGTCGCCGCATATTTGGCGGCGAGCGCTTCAAAGTGCGCGAGCAGCTCGAGGTTCTTGGGGAAATTCTCGCTCGAGAAGCGCGGTAGCATACGCCGCATATCGCCTTCCTCGAAATCCGCTGGGCTCCGGTATCTGGCGTGGGACTATAGGTCAGTGCAAGGAGAGTGCGACAAAAAATGCGTACCTCCCCGTGATAAGGCCGCGGCCCAACGGCGAATAGGCTACAACAGCCATACCCGTTTCGTTCGCTGCCTCCAGCACGCCGTCGGTTTCTATGCCCAGCCCAAAGGGGCTGTATTCCATCTGCACGGCAATAATCTTCTCACCGAGGCCGGGGACGCTTTTCGCGCGCCGCAGGGTAGCGGCGCTACACTCGCTGAGACCCAACCATCTGATCTGCCCGCGCTCAACAAAGGGGCGCAGCGCTTCCAGCACAACCTCGATTGGTACTGCGGGATCAACACGATGCTATAGGAAGTCAGCCACGCCAAGAGAGGTTCCGCGCGTCCACACCTGGTAGTACAGATCGATGTACTCGGTCTGCAGCATTTTCAGGGATCTCTGGACCGATAGTTTGACGTATGACGGCTCGCTGCATGGGATCCCCGTGTTTGGTTCCTGCCTGAGGTCGGCCCCGCCGAACTTGGTCGCGAGGAAGATCTCGGAGCGGCGCCCGGTCCTCGCGAGCCACTCGCCGATTATTCTTTCCGCTACGATTCAGGGAAGTCTAGGAACCTCCAACGATAATAATGTCCTCACATGCATAGTAGTCTGAGGTGTCCCAAAAGGTCACGCCGCAATCGGCAGCATGCGAGAGCATCGCGAACGCCTCGGATTTGTCCGTCTTGCTATAAAGCGTGCCGGAAACACCTGATATACCATTAGTGCCGCTCAGGCTTGGTACACAAAAATTACTTCCGGCGCCCAAACCAATCGCGCTGACGACTGGGCCGTTTGGGCCGAGTTTCCTCGTGGGGTACGCTTTGGCCATGGTATTCTCTTGTTCGAGGTCGCCAGTGTGGGCATATTTATATACTGCGTCGGGGATTCACGGCCTTAATCAGCCTGCATGGGCGGAACCCGCGCCCCGGGCTCTTTGTACAGTGTTTGTAAGCTTTTTTTTAGTGTTCATGGCAGGTTGGGCCCGACCCATCGGCCACGTTGAATGAAGTCATAGGTAACCTAAATCTCGGCAAGACCAACCCCGGACGATGTCATCCAATGTGGGTCCCTGTACCGACTTCCAACTGAAGTACGTTTGAGACAGGGTAACGATTATGTTGTACAGATATAAAACACATCAAGTGTGCGACTCGCGCAGTGGATACTTTTATTATATCTCATCTGAGCCCCTCACGCAGGATACCCCTTCTCATCTATCCACACGAAATCATTCGCCTCTGCTTCCTCTTGGCTCTGAGCGGCGGGCATGTACTGCACCGCGGGCTTGTGGTCGACCACGGGCTGGGGCTTGTTGTACTGGACGGGGATGTGGATACTGGCTCCCGGCGCGTAGCGGGGCAGCGCGTGCCGGTCCCGTGTCGGGTACGCGCGCAATATGCGAAACGCGGTCGACAGGTTCAAAATGCTGTCGAGCATGAGCGTCATCGTGAACGCCCACCCGAACCAGTTGTCCGCGACGTTGCGCCGCATGTACGCGGCGACCATGTTGACGCAGCCCGTGGTGACCACGCACGCGAGCAGCATGTCGTATTCCTTCGCGGAGCGCGACTTGAATGCCGCCGCGGCGCCGTAGATGGAGAAGCTGGCGTGGGATCGCGGTCAGCCGAGGAAGCGCCCATGGTTCAAACGGACACGAACCATAAATTGAAGGCGCCCAGTACGGCTGGAAGGATGATCTCCATTTGAACATCTCCGTCTGCGGGCATCCACTCAAACTCACCCCACCTATGAAATGTCAGGATTTATAGCGCGTCAAAGTTTTGAGAGGAGCGCACATGACGTCGATAGAGTCTAGCATCGTCGGGCAAAGAAAAAAATGTAGGGTTTGGGCGGGAAGGAGAGTGGATCGTGATTTTCGAATGCATCTTTTGCGCTCACCTTTATATACTTCAAGTTCACGTAGCAACGGGCCAAAATTCCATTTGTTTCAATGGGAGGCAGGCAACCAAACCTGTCACCTGTGCACGTTTTACAATTCGGGCGACCGATTGCATCCACATTTTTCTGTCGAGCGTGCCGATCGATTGTTGTTGGCACGCCGGCCGCGGCGTTTCATCTGAAATATTTCCTTTCTGGGATCCCGGCGTTTTGCTTGACTCGAATGGTATTTCGACGTCAGTGAACGTTGCGTGGAGATGTATCCAATGCGGTCTTATTCCATGAAACGAGATTTCAGCGCCATTTACGCTTAATTAATTGCTTGTCAATTCTCGTCCCTTTATTGTGTCCCACTTCGATTTCAAGTTCAACGAGTGGAACAATTGCGCGCGCCTCTTATCTCGGGCTGCCTGGACACACAATTTGATTTTCGGTGTCTATGCGTTGTCGAACGCTTGTGCTGAACGAGCTAGTCTGTCGCAGCCCTCGAACGTTGGTACAAACCTATTTTTAACGGCGGTCCGAGCTCGGAGAACCACCTTCTCCGCGGGGTAAAAAATCGAACTTGAACACGTGTTGTTGAACCAAGTTGAACATTATTAGACTATTCCCAGTTTCCTCCCTCGTCCGACTCCACGCCGGAATACGTATTGGCATTCGCACGGGGGGCGAATCCTGGACAGAGCGGAGCCGGCCTCCACATTCTGAGGACCAGTCGGGTGCGTGTTTTCCAAAGGCGAAGCAGATGTGCCTTCCGCGACGGAGGCCCGGTGCCGAACCGCTGATCGTTTCCTGAGAATCGCAACACGCCCCATCCTAACGCGGAATGTGGCGGCCACTCCGGGGTATCAGGTGCGCCCATACAGTTAGGTCATCGACCCCACACCCCGTTATTTAACGGGGCCCCTCGTGCGTCTGCGCTATTCTTCTACATTAGAATACACAATATGCGCACCAGAACCGCACTCTGTCTGCTCGGCCTCGCGCTGTCTGCGTCGGCACAGCGCTTCGTGCGCTTCGTCGCGACGGACGGGAAGGAGTACACGGGTGACGCGATCCTGCCCCCGAACGACACGGACGCCGCGCACAGCACGCAGGCGAAGGTTATCACCGGCGACATCCTCGGGAACTTCACCGTCACGAATCAGGTCAAGGTCGGTTTCCACCCGCTTCGGTTCGTTTCGTGTGTTCAATTTTCGGTAGACGATCAAGACGCTGCTTGCGCCGCTGGCGCCTGAGCGGATCCGGACGGTAAGCGGCCGTGGTGGGGCTGTTTTGGAGGGTACTTACGGGCGTCCAGGTCAGATGTGTGGGCTTCAACTATGTCGCCCATGCGATGGAGGTATGTGATATTCGGCACGAGGAGAATTCAGCTCAGCGTCCTGCGTAGGCGAACGTCACGATCCCGCAGTTCCCGATCCTGTTTTATAAACCATGGACGGCGCTGAGCACACCGAGCGCGCCGATTCCCGTGACGGCGGGATACCAAAACCAGACCAACTTCACGAGCGAGATGGATTACGAGACGGAGTTAGTAGTCGTTATGAAGAAGAAGGCGTTCAACATCACCGAAGAGGTGGCGCTCGATCACGTCCTGGGCTATGCTGGTGCGCTCTCTTTTCTGTGCCGTTTACTTGTGTGAAGTGGGTCTTAACTGCCGGACAGCGGGCCACGACGTGTCGCACCGCGGGTGGCAGATCGCCCGCGGAGGCCAGCCGCAGCCGCAGTACTCGATGGGCAAGGGCGCGGACGGCTGGGCGCCCTGGGGCCCCGCGATCGTGTCGACGTCGATCATCACGGACCCGCAGACGCTCAACCTGTGGACCAAAGTCAACGGCGTGACGATGCAGAACGACACGACCGCGAGCATGATCTTCGGCGTGGCGCAGCTCGTTTCGTTCTTCAGCATGGGGATCACGCTGCTGCCGGGCGACGTCATTTTCACGGGTATGGGCGCGCTTTTTTCGTGGTGTTCATATTTATTGACGAGGTTTTTTAAGGAACGCCGAGCGGAGTGAACCTGGGCAAGGCGGACCCGCAGTGGCTCACGAACGGGGATGTCGTCGAAGTTGGGACGGAGAACATTGGAACCTGCACGAACACGATAACCTACACATGAGTGTACGCATGAGTGTACGGGATGTATACGTAAAATTTGAATCGCCGTTGAGACTCTGCACTGCCGGCAAGAAATCCGTGCCTGAATTTCAATCTACGCGACGCGACGCGACAGTGTCACGAGGTGCTACGTCATCCATCATCGATCAACGGAATTAACCCAACTTGGACGCGACCCATAATCGATGGTTGAACCGGGTGGTTGAACCATTCAAGGCCAGAGCGCGACTCGCCGCGTCGGTGAAATTCTGGGAATAGAAAACTGCGTGGGCCGTCCTGGATGGAATTTTGAGCCAATGGGGAGGCTGGACAGGGTCTCGAACGGCCGCTGTAGTCAGCTTTGCACCTGACGGAATGAGAAAGCATCGAGTCAAGTTGGAGTTCTGTTGTAAGCTCCTTGGTAAGCGTGCATTCGGGCACGGCACGGCGTTCGTGGAGACGTGGGCGCGACAACGGGCAGCATCGGGGGGGCTGCGAGTCGCGTTGGAATATTTGCGCACGCAAGTTAGAAATTCAATTCGCACTAGTCTGTTGCGCACGGAACTCCATGCGCGTATCACCGCAAGCCAGGAAGCTGATGGATATTTTGGGGAGGACGCCCCAAGATTTGGGCCTGCCTGGGCAGTGTCGGAGAGGCTTCCAGCGACGAGTGAGATGCCAGCTGGAGCCTGGAGCTAGATCTATACCCTGGCCTGCACGAATGGACCTCGCACGTTCCATGGCCAATGGCAGTGGCGGGATCGATGGGGATGTAACCGAAGATGGAAGCGGCCTTTCAGTATAAAAAGCCCGACCAAATAGCCGAGGCGGTAACGACTTTCTCTCCCAACCAACACCACACTTTTATTCCACTCACAATGGTCCGTCTGCCTTCCTCCGCGTCGTGTATCCAATCTCACTCTGTGCTCCCAGGTCAAAGTCGGAATCAACGGGTACGTTTTACTTGGATTTTGTGGGCACTATGATTGTGCTAATCAGATCTGCTGTTTCGCAGTTTCGGTGAGCAGATAAGCTGCGATTCGACGCGTTCATTCGCTGACCACCGATTCCAGGTCGTATCGGCCGTATCGTGTTCCGTAATGCCCTCGAGACCGAGGGTATCGACGTCGTCGCGGTGAACGAGTAGGTCTATATTCTATCCGTTTTAACTCGTTCTAAGCACCCGCAGCCCCTTCATCGACCTCGAGTACATGGTGCGCCGCGATCCGTGCTCGATGTCGGCTGGTGCTGATTTGTCTGCAGGTCTACATGTTCAAGTACGACTCGGTCCACGGCCGCTTCAAGGGCACCGTCGAGGCCAAGGACGGCAAGCTCATCATCAACGGGAAGCCCGTCGCCGTCTTCGGCGAGCGGGACCCCGCTGCGATCCCCTGGGGCCAGGTCGGGGCGACCTACATCGTCGAGTCGACCGTACGTCACCTCGTCATGGTGTTCTGATGTGCCGCTAATAATAGGTCTCAGGGTGTCTTCACCACCATCGACAAGGCCTCGGCTCACCTGAAGGGCGGCGCCAAGAAGGTCATCATCTCCGCGCCCTCGGCCGATGCGCCGATGTTCGTGTGCGGCGTCAACCTCGACGCGTACGACTCCAAGTACACCGTCGTGCGTCCCCTCTTCTCCTAATCGTATGCGAAAAGCTATATGGTCGCAGATCTCCAACGCGTCGTGCACGACGAACTGCCTCGCGCCGCTCGCCAAGATCATCAACGACAAGTTCGGCATCGTCGAGGGGCTGATGAGCACCATCCACGCGACGACCGCGACGCAGAAGACCGTCGACGGGCCGTCGAACAAGGACTGGCGCGGGGGGCGCAGCGTCAACAACAACATCATCCCCTCGTCCACCGGCGCCGCCAAGGCCGTCGGTAAGGTCATCCCGTCCCTCAACGGCAAGCTGACGTGCGCATCGCCACTCCTTTCGGGGATATCCCACTGACACCGCTTCTTTCTGCGTTTGCGTAGCGGCCTCTCCTTCCGCGTGCCCACGCTCGACGTCTCCGTCGTCGACCTCGTCGTGCGCATCGAGAAGAGCGCGACGTACGACGAGATCAAGGCGGCCGTCAAGGAGGCGGCCGAGGGCCCGTACAAGGGCATCGTCGAGTACACCGAGGACGCGCTCGTCAGCACCGACTTCATCGGGCACACGGCGTCGTCCATCTTCGACGCGTCTGCCGGCATCCAGCTGAACAAGAACTTTGTCAAGCTCATCGCGTGGTACGACAACGAGTGGGGCTACTCGCGCCGCGTGTGCGACCTGCTCGTGTACGCCGCCAAGAAGGACGGGTGCTAAGCAGCTAGCAGCAAGGGGGTGCTGGGGTGCTGAGGGATAGAAAGCGAAAAACGCAAACGCAGAAGCTGGTAATGTTTTGTTGTACACATATGCTCCGCGCCGCTGCCTGTCATGTAACTGCGACGAATAGAAAGCTCTGGCCTGATACGCACGGCGTAATAAGTCACCGGCGACCATTGCTTGCGCGGCTTCGGCTTGATCAGTAAGCTGAGGCTATAAGTGTAGCGTGGCGCTTCTTCAAGCTTCAAGTTCTTGACGAAGTTACTCTTCATGTCGTCTGCATCGAAGCCATTTCCTACGCGGCAACTGGGGGCGAATGGCCCCGTCGTCAGTGCCCTGGGGTTCGGGACAATGGTGCTTGACATTCTTTGCAATACCGGCGTAACTAATTTTCGTATAGGGGATCGGCGCGTACTACGGCACGACGGACAAGGCCGCCGCGTTCGCGACACTCTCGCGCGCCGCAGACCTGGGCATCACCTTCTGGGACACGGCGGACCTCTACGGCACCTCCGAGGAGGTGCTGGGCGCGTGGTTCGCACAGACCGGCCGGCGCGACGAGATCTTCCTCGCGACCAAGTTCGGCGCGAGCGACCTGCGCGCCCCGCCCAGCGCGGGCATCGCGCCGTGCAGCGAGCCCGCGTACATCCGCGCGGCGCTCGCGCGCTCGCTGGCGCGGCTAAAGACGGGGCACATCGATCTGTACTACCAGCACCGCGTGGACCCGCGCGTGCCGATCGAGGTGGTGCTCGAGACGCTCAGGCCGTTCGTCGAGGCGGGGACGGTGCGGTGGCTGGGGCTGAGCGAGTGCAGCGCGGCGACGCTAAGGCGCGCGCACGCGGTGCCCGGGATCGGGGCGCGCGTCGTCGCGGTGCAGATGGAGTACAGCCCGTTCGACCTCGAGATCGAGGGGAACGGGCTGCTGGCGGCGGCGCGCGAGACGGGCGTCGCGGTCGTCGCGTACTCGCCGCTCGGGCGCGGGCTGCTCACGGGGAAGTAAGTGTGCGTGCGGCTGCCGCGGTGTGAGCTAATTTGGCGGCAGGTATCGCTCGCGCGCGGACTTCGAGGAGGGGGACTACCGGCGCACGCTGCCGCGCTTCGCGGAGGAGAACTTTGCGCGGAACCTCGCGCTCGTGGACCACCTGCAGCGCATCGCGGACACGCACGGCGCGACGTCCGCGCAGGTCGCGCTGGCGTGGATGCTCGCAGAGCACCCGGATTGTGCGTTCTGCGTTTCTCAATTGGAGCGATGCTGACTGGTGCGGATAGTCTTCCCGATCCCGGGGACGCGGAGCGTCGCGCGGCTGGAGGAGAACGCGCGCGGGGCGGAGATTACGCTGTCGGCGGAGGATGTGCGGGACATACGTGCTTGGGCCGCGGCTGCGGATATCCAGGGTGCGCGGAAGAGGCCGGAGCACATGTCCGACGGGGAGTGCATTGAGTTGGGGGAGTGGAAGGGGGAAGAGGTGTGAGACTCGGTGGGAACGAGGGCTCCCGGTTCCGTACGCGTCTCTGGGAACTTCCGTACCTTGAAAAACGCGGCCTTGACAGAATGAATCGCTGCAGTACTAATCCTAAACAAACGCCGTCTTCAACTTGTTCAAGGTTGAAGCTTTGAAGCCCAGCGAGAATCTCCTACGCTGGGATCTGCCGAAAACTGCTCTGATCCGCGTCTGCCGAAAGCTGCCGCCATCTGCTTGGAACCGCTGGCCGCAGAACATTGCAGGAACTTCGCCGAGAAGTGCGGCAACGGACGTCATTCTACCGTTCGACTTGGTAGAACTCAGTACCTTTACTCTTGCTTGCCAAGTCCGTCGCGCATATGCGGATCAAAAGCGCTCAAAAGCGCATCCGCTATATCTCGTTCCGCTCTAGCGAGGAACTCGGTCTAGAGAGGCAAATTCCGCTCAGCGGCTCGCATCCGCTGTCCTTTCGTTTGTCTTGCCACAGCAGATCTGAGCAGACCCGAGCAGACCCCAGCACAGGGGATTCTCCCCTCCGTGATCATCGTCCTACCCTCAAGAGGGCTCGGTAACGGTGTTTGTGGGCGCTGAATAATAATTAATAAATAACTAAAAAAGGAAAGAAGAGAAAGAGAAAGAGAAAGAGAGAAGAGAAGGAGAGAGTTCAACCCTTCAAGTAAGCACATTGCATTCCTAGCTCCGCTTACCATGCCCCGGAGCCGGAGGATATTTGTTTTTTCGGCGCTGCGCGGCTTGTTTCTGCCACCATGTAAGACAAAACCTATGTATTTAGGCTGTTTCCGTGACTTCAACACCACTGGAAGCCATGCAAAGCCATGTTATTTTACTAGCACTGCACTTGAACCGAAGACCAACTTAACCCATGTCCTATCTGTATTTTCAGCATAATAAAACAAGGTGGTTTGAACATGGTCCCTGGCCTTCAGCAAGGCCAAAAATATTTAAAAAATCATGGAAACTCAACATTGACATCATATTTTAGGACAAACCGGGTCGCAAAAAGTGGTTCAAACGCCGGTCAGCTTGTGGGCACCTGTTCAATGCTGCTCAACCATATTCAAACCAGAAGCCACAAAAAACCATCAGCTGGTCTCCATAGCCTCAGAATATTAGCTGAGAGTGTTCCGTCCCATATCCAACCCTAAATTCAGCTCACCTTGTACCTGTTGATTTTTTGGATAAAACTCTTCGTAGTTTGGAAATGACATCAATGTGCCACCAGTTAGGGATGAAAAAATCTGGTATTGTGTGAGGAAAATCTAGGTGAAAATACAAAGCTTTGGATACTTGCATCATGTTACAAGGTATGGTATTTGTCGAGAACGAAGCCAGTTGAACCAGATGGTCCGTGCGCACATCAACCACGCACGCGAGATCGGTACCCGGATCGAGCCGAACGGTGCTGGGATTGGTTGATCTCGACCGAATCCGGTTGAGCCCAATTGGGCTCAGCCCCATACAGTTGAGCCCGATTAGGCTCAACCGGATTCGGTTGAGCCCTCTAAGGAGATTTTGATCCCACAAACACCGTCAGCGAGCCCTCAAGGAGTTCGGAACAGTTATTTTGAACACGATGTACATCGATGGGTCCTAGTGTCCGGGGTCCTTCCCCCAACTTTTCTTGATTTCGCCAAATATTTTCTTTCATAAGACGGAATTTCAAGGTGGTTGGATCAATGAAAAGCCCGGCAATAGTGGACCTCAAATATCAATTTATTATGCTCAAAAGTCTCCGGAAGAAAATATACAGCAAAATCATTCCGCAAGGGGAATGGATTGATACACATCACCTCTCTGTTCCGCAAGCGACCAAGAAAATTCTCGCTCCCCAAGCAGGGAAAGTTTACATCCCGTTTTCTCGGCCTCATTTTGAGACAATGTCGAAACCATGTAAGTAAATAAAAATCCAGGTATCATGGACTAACGAGTCTCTTTAGACTGAAGGACCCCGTAACTCGCCCTCCTTCCCAACGCGGCAATGCGTGTCCGGAATTAAAATTCCGAACTTCTCTTGACCCTCCTCGTGCAATGCACCGATAAGATACTTTCTGCGGTCCCGAAATACCCCTCTTCTGAGCCGACAAATCTTGCGGCTTGCGCGGGAATTTCGGTGGTTGCCACCGTCACTGCCCAAGGCATCGACTTCGGATTTAGCACGTGGAAATTGGAGTTTTCTCAATGGCCGCTCGAGTCTCAACTGAATCTGATTATTTTAGATCATTAAATGTGATTGTATGAACAGCATATCTCGCAGGCATGACTTGGCATGCCTCAACTTCTCGATCAGGTCGAATTCTTCTACTCGCCCCATCATCTGATCCCGACTCCGTCGGTGTTGCTGTCGTTGGAGAGGCTAAGACTCCAAACCATTTCTGATTCGGTGGTATGTAAAGCGATTTCCCTCTGTTTCCACCCTGGTGTGCCGTAAAGGCCACTGTCTTGTGGAGTCGAAGAGCCGATGCAAGGGGCTCGGGCACGGTGTTTGTGGTTGCCTAAAATAATTACTAAAAACACGCCCGAAAAGGAAAAAGGAAAAGGGGGGGAAAGGAAAGATTAGGGCTGTTCACAGTAGCCCTTTTTAGCTCCTTTTTGTTTCCCTTTTTCTCTCCTTTTTGATGTTCCCGTCCTTTTTGTCCAGTTTTTTCCCCCTTTTCCATTCAGACATTCAAGAGGGTCTAAAATCTAAAAGTACAAGTTTCTGGGTGCAAAATTGACTGAAAATGAAGAAAAAGGGACAGAAAAGTGAACAAAAAATGGGTTACTGTGAACAGCTAAGCAACGAGATCCAGAAAAAAAGGAGAGACAAAGTGAACATGATGGAACATATAAATGAGCTAGAATATTTGCACAGGGGAAGGGATACATGCCGTCTTGGGAGTGCATATGAGAGAGGGTAGGACCTATCCTAACAAGTACCAAGTCCAGGTGGGGAAGCAGTCTGAAAAAATAAAAATAAAAGGAACGGGAAAAGGATACTTTTTCAAAAATGAAGGGTGGTGCTCATTTTTAAAAAGGGCCCTTTTTCCGTTCCTTTTTCTTCTCATTTTTGATTCCCTCTTTGAAAAGGAAGACAAAAAGGAAGACAAAAAGGAGGTAAAAAGGAAAGAAAAAGGGCTACTGTGAACAACCCTATTCAAGCATTTCAAGAGCTCTTCAAGTCTGATCAATTGTTACTTTTTTCCCCAAAAATCTGCTGTATGCCGGCACATTTGTTCCACCAGATATTCAAAGATTCAGAGATATGCACACTGCACACACCGTGTCTCTTGATGCCTGAAGACAAAACTGGCTGAAGCAGTGAAAGGGTTAACCCAGCAGTGGCAGTATAGCTTTGGGTAGAAGCTGATGTACATCTTGCACTGTGTTCAGAGACCATTTAGATATTCAGAGCATTGGGAATCCTACAAATAAATAAATGAGCCCAACACACCATTGAGATGGACCTGGACTCGGGAAAAATCTGGGATTCCTTGAGGGACAGAATTACATGGTTTCATGATTTTAGAAACTTACTTTGATATAGGTGCAGTAAACAATAAAAGAAACCGCGGGAACGCGAATCTCCCGCGCATTACACAGGGGCTATTTCCTTATCTGGTTTCACTACCGTTTTCGGTTTCACCCTTTTTGGGAGATTTGATGCCCCAAACACCATAACCGCGCCACGCGCGGATTGGCTATGGCCTCATGTGCTGTGGCGGTCGGCATGTCGAAATCCCGTGTATTCCGATTTCCCCGGAATTGGGTCAGATTTCCACATTGATGTCTCGCTCCACTGGACTAGTTGTGGGTCGTACCAGTCTTGGTATAAGGCTGTGCTCATTTCTGCTTATAAGGTCTTCATCTTCGACGGTGGGCTAACCTAAATCATGTCTCGCAAACAAAGTCTTAACGCCCCTTATGATGCGCCTTCTTACGATTTGAAACACGAACACCGTCCGGTTCGCCGATGCAGATGTAACTGCAACCCCAAGTGTAACTGCCGTTGCACATGCGCCTGTCCGGATCACTGCCTCTGCATCGACCCATGTGACAGTACATGCGGGACGCACACCTCGCGGAATTTAATTGTGTCCATTGACGGAACTTCCAACCAGTTCGGGGATCATGTAGGTCGTTGAAAACAACCTCGAAACTTATGCTCACTCTCCCAGAACACGAATGTTGTGGAGTTACATAGCCGAATCCTCGTTGACCCCACCGCCGAGCAGCGAACGTACTACAACTGTGGAATAGGAACGTACGTTCCGAACCGCGCAAAAACCTTCAAATACTGGCGGCAGCGCTTTGATAATGTCGTCGACCTGGCTATCGCATGGTACACATAAAACCGTGGGCGACTGAACCTATGTTGACTGGAAAATTCAGGAACTTTCAGTCCATCGTAATCAAGGCCTACCGATGGCTCTGCGACGAGTATCGCCCCGGAGACAAGATCTTCCTGTTCGGTGAGTTTTGTGCGATTTGAGCCGAGAAAGTACTCATTAACTCTTCCGAAGGTTTCTCCCGGGGAGCCTATCAAGTGAGGACGCTGGCTGGTATGGTTGAGAAGGTATGAAAATTTCGTCTCATTCTAGTCCACCAGCGCTAAGGATTTTGATTAGGTCGGCCTCGTGAATGCCGGGAACCAAGAGCTTATCCCCTTGTACGTTCAACAAGCTTGTTATGAAAATGTCAAATATTCATGCCCAACTGCGAGTAGCGCGTATGAGATATACTCGGAGCGGCTCAAGGGCAAAGGCAACTCCATTCTCTTGAACCTTCCCCCCAACCTAATAAATTTATCGCAGAGAACGACGAGGCCCCAATCCTGGCGCCGAGATTTAAGGAAACATTCGCCAGATCTGTCAAAATTCACTTCGTTGGCGCCTGGTTGGATTCACTTCCCTTCGTACTGGTGGAGTCACTGAGTTCATTTCCAGGGATACAGTTTCGTCAGTGGGCCTAATTCGCCAGAAACCGCTACCACTGACGTCGTCGGCCGAGCATATCTGCATCTTTCGGCATGCTCTGGCTCTCGACGAACGCCGGGTCAAATTCCTTCCCGAGTACGTGGACGGCGGGAATTCCAACTCATCTCCCGAAAATGGCCTTGCTCGAAACGCCTCAATGATGATTGGGTCCGGGAAGAAACCCGGAGAGCCAATCAGCGCTCGCGGTACTGAGCAATCATGGGTTTCGCAAGAATCAAAAATGTAAACACGGTCTTAGGTATCATTTTACAAGCAGAACTGATCAAATTTCTGTAGTGATCGAAAGTCAACCGGGGCATCCAAGGAAGGCAGATTCTCTGCAACGGATCACCCCGAGCCCAGATCGACATCCCGCAGACGGGTCACTAATACGAAGGAAGTTTGGTTCGCTGGGACGCATTCCGATATGTGCGGATTCTTTATCTTCTCGACGTCAGGAGTCTGAATCCGATAGCTTCCTAGTGGTGGAGGTTTGAAAAACAATCTCGACCTGAACCTTTCATCTGTTCCCCTCCTGTGGATGGAGAATGAGGCGGCCTCCGCCGGTCTTCGCCTCCGGCCTCGAAAGACCGGCGGCGCGTGGAACTGGAAAGATCTGCGCAACGACAAGACTCATGAATCGCTTACTGTACTCTGGCGTCCTGTTGAGCTATTGCCGGTAAAGCGCCTCTCATTCAAGGATGCTATCGATGTGACCCAGTATGCCGATCTCATTTTTAGATGCGTGTCTCTTTCTAACTTCATGTATTAGCGCCCCACATCTCGGTTCTGGGAGAATAATCACTCCTGGTCAGCGCATCCATGCCTCCGTAGCGTTCAAGAACCCGGAATACCATCCCCGCGCGACCTTCCGTGGGGGTGGCGGAATTCCTTGGCCGTCCTTTGTTGGGAAGGATCTCGACGGCGATTTCGAGTGGACGAACGACTGGAGGGACCTGCTCGAGATGGACCTCTTCGACGCATCCTTCACTGTCGAAGCAGTTCAAAATTTGAAATCCGTGTGGGAGCAGGGCGAGGACAGCGAAAATTCGGAGGCCTACTGGATCAAGCGTTTATCCTTCATCGCGCTTTCCGGCGAATTGGCGGCCAATTACATCCCTACCCTGCGAAGGGCTAGGCCCGAGGACACCGAGCGAGAGATTCGTTTGGCGGTCGAATTCTTCCGACGTTTGGCCCGCAAACAACGAGGTAACTTCGATCCGGATCTCGCGGAGTTGCTCGAACGGCACTCGCGTGTGTTGGATGACCTTGGCAGGACAAATGACGCGCTCAAGCACGGCGAGGAGGCTTTATCCATTCGTCGGAATGTGATTGCGCAGATGCCTGTCACGACCAAGAAGCGCGAGAAATTGGCCAGCTGTTTGGAGATCCTGTCGACGTTACGGCGCAAGCTCAATCAGGCGGGTTCCGCACTCGGGTCCACAAAAGAGGCGATTGAGCTTCGCCGCAACCTTGCGGACCAATATTCTGACGACTCATATGCCGATCTCCAGCGGTCGTTGAACATTATCAGCTTTCTTCGTTCCCTCCATTCTCTGTCGGATGACCTCCGAGATCTCGATCGACTACCCGAAGCACTCCCTGTTGCCGAGGAGCGGGTTCAAATCAGTCGTGAAATCGCCCAATCGGAGCCGGGCGTTTTCGCTTCTTCGCTTGCCGAATCCCTCTGCCACCTCTCGTACGTCCTCCGGGATTTGGGCAGATACGAGGACGCCTGCATGACAGTACAACAGGCAGTGGCAATACAGCGTGGATTGGCAGACGCAGACCCATCAGTCATGCAGGACCTTGCGTTCTCTCTGCATCATGTGGCATTCACTCTGCGAGATGTGGGGAAGTCTGACGACGCTCTCGTTCCCGCTCAACAAGCAGTCAACATCCGACGACGCCTCGCGGAGGAGAAACCCGATAAATTTAGCGAGCTCTTCGCACATTCGCTCAACGGACTCTCTCTCGCTCTCAGGGCAGTTGGTCGCCACGATGACGCTCTAGACCGAGCCCAGGAGGCCATCACAATTCAACGAAATCTCGTCCGACGAGATCCGGATCAATTCAAGCCAGCTCTTGCAGGATTGCTCAACACAGGGGCCTATCAACTGACCATCGGAGGCCAGCTGGAGGAGGCCCTCTGCGTAATTGACGAAGCGGTCGAGATACAGCGCGAAGTGATTAAATCCAGGCCAACCAGCTTTCACAGCGTTCTCGCGGACATTCTCGACACACGGGCCAACGTTCTTTGTTCATTGGGCCGTCACGAGGAGGGCCTACAGGCCATTTCCGAGGCGGAGAATCTCAACCGCACCAAATCATCCGAGCCCACGCAACTGGTTCGTGAGCGGAGCGCGGTTTACTTGTCCACGCGCTCAAGGTGTCTCATCGGCGGGGGGCAACCGTCGAAAGCGCTCAGCGCGATCGGCGAGGCATTGAAATTGTATCGCGAGGTGGCAGAACAAACACCAGCCGTGATTAGTGCAGTGTTTTCGCAGTCGGTTGACGCGATTAGTGGGTGCCTTCTTGAACTCAACTCCACAGATGCGCTGGATTCCATGGTCCAGATGGTCGATCTCTGCCGCTTATTGAGCAAGGACTCGCCGGGGAGATTTGAGCGCACATTAAAGCAGGCGTTGTCTCGGTATGCTCAGGGTCTACGCGCCTTGGGGCACAACGGCGAGGCTCAGGAGGTGCTTCATGAGGCGGAGGAACTTTCTAAATAATACCTTCTTCTTATTCAAACTTACCGTTCATGTCCTATGTACCTTCATAACTCTCTATGTTCTGCTCTGTTAATGAGCGCTCAGCTCTGCTCTCTGCTCATTTTATGGGCAGATCTGCCGCGCACTGCTCATATCCGCCCCGCCATTTTTTTTGCCTTCCCTTGCTCAAATTGCCCCAAAATTCATATTATTCAAACTCAGATGTACAACAAAATGTCTCTACAATGCAGGATCAAGCCCATACTGCGAAGCCGGGCCGTCGACGAGAAGGACACGCCTGGGCGGATGGAGATTAGTTGGCACGAAGGGGGTGCTTACGATGCTTCGGTGCGGCGGTAGCGAGATGTGGGAGGGAGAGTCGAAAGTGCGGCAAGAGAGATACACTTGGCGGGATGGAAATGAGTGGATTCTATGGGCAAAATTATATGAAGGGAATCGGGAGTACACGCGCACATACGCGCCTCCAACTGGATACAGCGACTGACTGAGAGGGTGAAATCAGCCAGTATATGCATGTTAGATCGAATTCCACGTACAGTACTTGACGCTAAGAGCATCGATAACCGCAGTCGTGCAGCGTAGTTGGCGCACCGCGCGTGACGGGTGTAAAGAACAATCAGCAGAGTACTGGACATTAAAATGAGGCTTACCAAGTTGGGCGGTCACTTCGTTGCGGAGACGATGGAGATAATGATGTTTTGACGACATTTGAGCATTCCTAAAGAGGATAAACACAGAGGTAATGCAGATAGACGCGTCTGACGTACAGAAGTCATGGTGGTTCGAAGGCATCTCCCTGCTAAGCTGAAGTGAGTACTATCAAGGAGCTCGCAGGTTGAATCTCATACTCACCTGCATCTGGATACATGTGCTTGAATCGCTCTGCGAAAGAACATGTCAGAAGATGGAACGGATAAGAGCGGGTAAAGAACCGAGTCGCGTCGATGTCGCGTGAAATCTTCGCGTTCGGGGACAATCCGTCGCCATGCGACAAGTGTATGTATAGGAGCGACGAGGGAGCGAGCACCTAGGCCGAAGACGAAGGTGAAGGGAGGGAGGGAAGGAAGGGAAGGAAGGGGAGCAGGGGATGGTGGTGGGAGGAAGCGAGAAGTGTTTCAAATTCCGCCTGATCCCCATCTGAGATGGTCCGTGCGCAGCGACGTGCACGGACTGTCGTCGCTGAATTGACGCCAAGGTTACAAAGTATGCTGCAGCCAAGGAGGCCCCGTGAAGCTAGGTGAAGCTCCTGCCAAGGGTTGTCTGCCAAAAACATCTGATTTTGGCCTCAAAAATCCAACTTTCTGGCAGGTTTCGACCTCAAAAATCCAAAATCGGACAGGGCTTGTCACGGGGATCGCCTAAAAATCGGGGGTTTCGTCAAGTTTTCGGGCTTTTCATATTAGATTTTCGCAAGAAGAGGCCGTTTTCTGGCATCTAAAGCCCTGGGAATGTCCGATTTCGCCCGTGGGTTGATAATAAGTCATTGATCACATTTTTGATACAAAGGCCGCCGAAATTGCCGTACCTGGCCTGAAAAATCCAATTCACGGACAAGGGTTTGCGATTTTCGGCGTGAAAAATCCAATTTTCGGACAAGGAAATCTCGAATTTTCGCTCTCAAAAATCCAAATTTCCGGACAACCCTTGGCAGGAGCTTCACGGGGCGCCAAGGTATCGCGCGCGAACTTCGAGGAGGGTGACCGGCGCACGCTGCCGCGCTTCGCGGAGGAGAACTCTGCGCGGAACCTCGCGCTCGTGGACCACCTGCAGCGCATCGCGGACACGCACGGCGCGACGTCTGCGCAGGTCGCGCTGGCGTGGATGCTCGCGGAGCACCCGGATTGTGCGTTCTTGTACGTTCCTCAGGAGCGATGCTGACGACAGGGCAGTCTTCCCGATCCCGGGGACGCGGAGCGTCGCGCGGCTGGAGGAGAACGCCCGCGGGGCGGAGATTGCGCTGTTGGCGGAGGACGTGCGGGAAATACGCGCTTGGGCCGCGGCTGCGGATATTCAAAGTGCGCAAAAGAGGGCGGAACATATGTCCGACGGGGAGTGCATTGAATTGGGAGAGTGGAAGGGGGAAGTGGTGTGAGAGTTGGTGGGAACAAGGGCGCCCGGTTCCGTCTCTGGGAACATCTGTACCTTGAAAATAGCGGCCTTGACGGAATGAATCGCGGATTCCAAAGCAAAACGCCATCTTCAAGCTTGAAGCTTGAAGCTGCTGCCATTTGGCCGGCTATAAGACGCGCCCATAAAATCACGTGAATTGACGCGACGTTACCCCGGAAATCCGCGATCGCCTGATTCGGAATCGTCGTCCTGTTCTTCCCTCCACCCACCACCTCCAAATAATTCAACCATGAAAGCCGTCGTCCTCGGTGCCGCAGGTCCCGCGCGCCCTGCCCCCCCTCCGCTATCCGCTGAACTCTTCGCACCCCAGGTGGAATCGGCCAACCGCTCTCCCTCCTCCTCAAGACCAACCCCCACATCACCGATGTACGCGATCGCGAAATCGCCCGTGTCTGCCTTGATTCCAACCTCCTTGTCTGCAGCTGGGGCTCTTCGATATCGTCAACACGCCCGGTGTTGCCGCCGATCTGTCCCACATCGCCACCCCGGCGGTGGTCGTGGGCCGCCTCCCCCCTGACGACGGCCTCAAGGCCGTCCTGACGGGCGCGGATATCGTCGTCATCCCCGCGGGTGTGCCCCGTAAACCTGGAGTGAGTGTGCTTATCGTTGCTTGTTCAATAATTAACGCGACTTTAGATGACCAGGTATGTTTCTGGACCGCTCCGCGAACTGTCGCTGATGACTCGAATACAGAGATGATCTCTTCAAGGTGGGCGGAACATTCCTTATCGCTGGCCTTTATTAACGAAACCCAGATCAACGGCGGCATCGTCAAAGACCTCGCCACCGGCATTGCATCCTTCGCGCCCAAGGCCTTCGTCCTCGTCATCTCCAACCCCGTCAACTCCACCGTCCCCATCGTCGCCGAGGTCTTCAAGAAGCACGGCGTCTACGACCCGAAGCGGTGGGCATCAATCACACTCCCGCGAGACTGCGGCTGACGCGGCAGCGGCCGCACAGGATCTTCGGCGTGACGACCCTCGACGTCGTCCGCGCCTCGACCTTCGTCGCCGAGCTCATCGGCACGCCCGGTGCGGCCCCTGACGTCGTCGTCCCCGTCGTCGGCGGCCACTCCGGCGTCACCGTGCGCCAATTCCACTGATCCCGCCCCCCCGCGCTGACGCGCCCGCAGATCGTGCCCCTCCTCTCGCAGTCCACGCACGCGCTCCCCGCGGACCTCTCCGCGGACGCGTTCGCCGCGCTCGTCAAGCGCATCCAGTTCGGCGGCGACGAGGTCGTCAAGGCCAAGGACGGCGCGGGCAGCGCGACGCTCTCGATGGCGTACGCCGGCGCCGAGTTCGCGGGCAAGGTCATCCGCGCGCTCAAGGGCGAGACGGGCATCGTCGCGCCGAGCTTCGTCGCGCTCGCGGCCGACGCGGCCGGCGGGAAGGCGCTCGCGGCGGAGATCGGCGCGGACCTCGAGTTCTTCTCGGCGAACGTCGAGCTGGGGAAGGAGGGCGTCGTGAAGATCCACGCGCTGGGCAAGCTCACGGGCGCGGAGGCGGAGCTCGTCAAGGCGGCGGTGCCGGAGCTCGCGACGAACATCAAGACGGTGAGTCTTCTTTCGCGCGCTTGGCGGTGTGCTCATTGGTTGCAGGGTGTCACGTACGTGCTCGACAAGTACGAGGCGGAGGAGAAGAACCCCAAGCTCTAGGCTGTAGATATAGCTATATCTTGCTTGGCTCGGCTCGGCTCGGCTGGTTGGGAAAATCGGGCCGCTGAAATAAATAAATAAATGTGTTGTAAAGCTAGTAGATTGATACAGATACATACATCCCGGACAGAAAGGTAGCAGGCAGCGAGGAATCATCGTAGGGGGGTTTCTGTAAAATACGCCAACCTCTTTTATGTAAATAATTTGGGAGCATTTTGTTTCATTATCCCAGGGCGTCACGTACGGATGGGTGAGTTCGAGGGGGTGCATTATTTTTCCCATGGTTTGATGGCTGTACACTTCTGATAATGATACATGCCTTCGCTCCGCTCCGGGGCTCGTTGACGGTGTTTGTGGGATCAAAATATCCTTAAAGGGCTCAACCGGATTCGGTCGAGATGAAGCACCGTTCGGCTTGATCCGGGTGCCAATCTCGCGGATTGATGCCCGCACAGACCATCTGGTTCAACTGGCTTCGTTCTCGACGAATACCATACCTTGCAACATGATGCAAGTATCCAAAGCTCTGTATTTTCCCCTAGATTTTCCTCACACAATACCAGATTTGTTCATCGCCAACTGGCGGCACATTGATGTCATTTCCAAACTACGAAGATTTTCATCAAGAAAATCAACAGGTACAAGGTGAGCTGAATTTGGGGTATGATACTAATAGGACGGAACACTCTCAGCTAATATTCTGAGGCTACAGAGACCAGCTGATGGTGTGTTTTGGCTTCTGGTTTGAATATGGTTGAGCAGCATTGAACAGGCACGGATAGGACATGGATTAAGTTGGCCTTCGGTTCAAGTGCAGTGCTAGTAAAAGAACATGGCTTTTGCATGGCTTCCCTTAGTGTTGAAGTCGCGGCAACAGCCTAAATACATAGGTTTTGTCTTACATGGTGGCCGAAACAAGCCGCACAGCACCTAAAAAAATACATCCTCCGGCTCTGGGGCAGGGTAAGCTGGGCTAGGAATACAATCTGCTTACTTGAAGGGTTGAACTCTCTCTTTCTCTTTTGTTCTTTCCTTTTTTAGTTATTTATTAATTATTATTCGGCGCCCACAAACGAGCCCGGCTGGGGCGAGGGCATATGATATAATGTCTGAAGCAAACAGACATATTCTCTACTCGAGAGGTTGAAATGAATTTAATGGAAAGTCTGATACATGATGTGAATTATTCAAAACAAAAGCATTCTACCAGGATGACGTTGAACGACAGAGTCCCTGCGAAAAGTTTTCGACGCTATGGTCGTAAATTTCCAAACGAAGAGTGCCACGGCATTCTTCGGCGCGAAAAGTACAATGTGATTCGAGGCATCTGCTTGAAAATAAACTTAGGAATCAATCGCCAGAAAAAGGATATTTATCCAGCTGCGAGATGGGAAAGGAATCGCAAACGAGCAAACAGGACCATCGTGATACGAGGCATCTGCTTAAGATACGAGTAATAACTTAGTAACTTAATACGACTCGCAACGACTCCGAATGATATTACGACTGTATCAATACAATGGAATAATAGGGCCTCTCTTGAAGTAAGCTGAGTTTTGAAGATACAGTAATATTAGTAGTCATGTTTTTAGTTTCGGGCTGAATGGCTTGTTGCCGACCTTCGGTCGCTCCTCGCGGCATACGCGGCATATGATCTCGAGATTGCCTTGAGTAAAGGTAGCGAAAGTGTTTTAAAGGACGGTTCATATGGAAGTCAAATAATTCAATTCAATTCAATGCCAGGGTGGATGGTGTGCCGCCCTTAGCTGCTCGTCGCCAACCTTTGGTCGCTCCTCGCGGCACACGCGGCATATGATCTCGAGATTGCTTTGAAAGTGTTTTAAAGGATGGTTCATTTGGGAGTCTTAGAGAGAGGACGGAAGCTTCCGATCTGTAACCCTAACCCTTGATACAGACAGACAGACAGACAGACATAAAATGTGAAAAGGACAGACAGACATAAGCTCATTACTGATCTGAGACCTGGAACCAGGAATATTAACCACGCCCTCGATACACCCCTGTTCCACATTCCCTCGTAAAGTCCCGTGTCACTCGATTACTTGTCACCAAAGTGCTGGTTGAATCGCGTGAACCAAGCAGCGACGATCACATTATCAGCATGGCAAAGACGACCTTCCTTTTCCCTCTGGAAGATTTTCGGGAAATCAGTAACATCTCCTCCGCCTGCTTCAACCACGCGCTTGATGACTTTGCAAACCTGGGGAAGATTAAAGAATTGAAGGTGTGAATTGGGAGAACAGCCACCCCACCTCTTTATGACCAACGTTGGGATCCTTCCATCCTTTCAGCTAGTTACATGTACATGTCAGGATCTTTTTGTTCGAAGCAGTTCTTTGGAACTCACCTGGCACTCAGCATCACAATATTGGAATATCCCACACCCACTACATTTTTTCAAGGTGGCATTGCGAGGCGGGGGTTCCTTGAGACAGCCGACAGCAGAGCACCCATTGCGCTGCAAATGAGCCGCAAGAATTAGGAGAATGTCTTCTGGTTCGTAGGGGCTTTTCCGCAGCGCGCTAAAGCAGTCCAGCCAGGCTGCGAGATGTAGCACATTCTCAGGAGATATCGACATTTTCGCTATCTTCCGCGTGAATTTGGCTTCGTCTTTCGATTCCCCCCCTACAGCGTTCACGACCTCAGCCATCATTTTACAAACATCACGGTGCGGACATCTGGAGTCAGTCCAGGCGAGCCTTTGATGTTCCTTCGAGCACCAGCACAACACCCCGCATCTGGAACACCGCTGCAGCTTTGACGAGGTTTGAAGGGATTCTGTGCACCCAATTTTTGCGCAGCGCTCCTCCGCCTTCAGTGACAGCAGTTGGACACATATTGCATGGCGAGGGTCCGAGGATCCCTGCTCCCATGAATCGGATAGTGTCCGGGCGCCTGACTCCAGGGCATCTCGGGATATCCCGTACCACTGGTTAAGTTGCAAAAACATGGTGGCGGTAACCTCTTGAAAGATGTGGATGCAACTCTCTCGCGGGCCACCCATCCTCGGATCCTTCTCGCCATTCGGTGGGAAGAGCCGTGACCGGGTGCAAATCTGCAAGACCGTATTGGCAGAGTCGAAGAACGGTTTATCACTGTCGCCCCAAAACCGGAAGAACTCGACTTCGGTGAGTGCACCGTTGGTGCGGCGTGAGGAGAATAGCACTAGGAAGAGCTCCACATATGAAATACGCTGATTAAACGCATTGGCCACAGACTGGATCGTCTGCGGCGAGAACCAGGGTGCATCCATTCGGGTTTGGGCCTCCTCGCACGCTTCGCGGATCGTCGTAACAACCAGGCTAGGTAGCTTTACAGAGGCAACCATGCTTGGGACGATCAATGTGCGGCAGATCCTGGCAAGCTGAGAAAGTAAAGCAAGAGCAGAGGGTGCTGGATCCCGGAAGTGTTCGAGCCATTGCTCGAGTGATTTGATGGTAATGGCGGCCCCATGCGGAAGAAGGTCCGCAGGTGATTTCGGCCAGACATCGGTTTCGCCTTTTGCGGTCCGTGTTACTCCGAGAGGTTGGAGATAATCGAACAGGCCACCAAAGAGGGCGCACATGAGGCAATGAAACGGTGTCATGGCCTGTGGAACCCACTGCCCCAACATGCACTCCCATCGCTCGTAATAAATTTTCCTCCCAAGCTCGTGCTGCTTCCTGCAATTGGTATCTGTATTTACTGGGCAATGGCAAGTGTTCAGCTCCAGCTTCAATTGCCGGAATTGTTCATCTGTCCGTTTGGCCGTTAAGAACCATACGACAGTAGGCCACACGATATCTGTTTCGGTCTTCCCGTTTTTCCCTGTGAGGAGGTGATTAGAAGGGAAACAATTTAACGGATTGAAACCAGGAATTACCTTGAAAAATTGAATATACAGGAGCAAGCAGCGTCAAGGCGCAGGTCGGCGGATGGAGGGTATCTATGAGCCCGTTTTTGCACATACGGATCGCTTGATCAGAATCCATTATGATTGAGGTGATAGGGAATACGCCGGTAGGCATTGGGTTCGCCATTGTGGACATGACAATCGGAGGCTCACAATCCGATAAACCTTTGTGACACTTTGTTGAAAGGCTGACGAGATCAGAATATCAAACTCCCACGCGGTTCACCTGCATTTGATGTTAAAAAAGAGTCGGCGGCTTCCACCGCGTCAAAACCTGGCTGCTCAGAAATGAACCTCTCTTCTAATGGCATCAAAGTTAATACCTGTGCCCGGCGATTTTCTGCGTATTAAGGACACGAATGGAGTTTGAAGCTTTTTACACTCAAGTTGGAATCTTGTGTACTACAGCCCGGACGTCGCACCGCATCGAGCTTCGAGCGGAGTCCGTTGTTGGTGTTCGATGCCAAAACACACGTCGTCTGTTACCTGTCCAAATTGCCGCTCACCGATCCCCTTATCGAGCGCCGTGGAATGCACCACCGGTTCCAGGAGTTCATTTAGTACAAATTATTATCAGTTAACTCCATTGCACCTTCGCCGGCCTCCTCAGGTCATTTAAGCCCCTCACGCCATTCAGACCCTGCCCGCCATCCAACCCACTCTCTTCATCTTGAAAAATTGGTTCGAGGTTTAATCAAGCCCCAAATTTGACAGATGCTCACTCCAACTCTGCAGCGTAACTTAGAAACCGGAGATGAACCCTGTCGAAAATTGTCCTTATTGGCGCAGTTTACTGAGAAGTTGGTGAGGCACGGGGTAAGCGTGCCTAGATAATCACACAGTAGTTGTAGTGGTTCAAGATAAAGATAGATTATTCATAGTACAGAATACAGCGGGCTTAAATAGCTACTGGAGTGACCGAGTCATAACCGGTTCAGGTGGAGTCATAATAAATAGTACATGGTAGAAAGTTCTACATACTGACAGATTGTTCCATATGGTTCCGGGGCGTTCCCGGACCTAATACTACTCCAATAGTCCTTGTATCGTCCTCCTTCTCCTCCTTGTTTCCCTCTCCACCTCCCCCAACTCCCATGTCACGGCTTCAAAACCAGCAGCAGTACCCTTGCCATACGGAACCTTTCAAGGAAAGTTCAACGCCGGCAACCTGACGAAGTTCCTCGGCATTCCATGCGTACATACGTCCGCCCATAGTCGGCGACATTGATATCGTTGAAGATTGTCCAGGGGACGGTTCGAAGCTCCCAATGCACCCACCCCGCTGTACGGTGTTCAGAATGCCACAGACTTTGGGCCTACATGTCCCCAGCAAGCAGTCCCTCCTTTGCCGCGCCGTTCGACTCTTGGCGCATACCCTTCCATTTCTGAAGACTGTCAGTTCCCGTAGTTGCGGTGACTTTACGAAAAGCTTCTAACTTTCAAACGCTTAACCCTCGACGTCTTCAAGCCCATCGCCTCAAATTCCCGATCTAAGCTTCCTGTCTTCGTGGTACGTGGATGTCCGCGATCCAGAGATCGCGCACCTCTTGCCATGGCCTTTTCTCCTGATGCCAGTAATTTTGCTGCCCGCTAGCGGGGTAGGGTGTACAGCAGAAAAGGGTACCAAAAAAAGGTATGTGCCCGGGATTCGACTGCCGCCGGCGTACCCTACTAGCGTGCCCTCATGTCGGAAAGTTAAAATTTGCGGGAGCCTTGTGCCACAAGAGCTTCCAAGCGGTCTCCTCTTGTAACGCATTCTGGCCATCTTGTGATCCTCTTGGAAGGCCTTGTAATGGGGCCATAAGAGCTAAACTCTCAAGAGCATTTCCGACAATTCTCAGTGTGGCAATAGATAACGAATTGGATCCGATAAATTCTCAAAGACGCGCCGCCAACTCCGAGTCCTGAGCCCGGGCATAATCTGCTCCCCGTTCGCTGCTCATCACCCGCCCCTCCACATCCAACATCTCCTTCAAGTCGAAATGCGCCGCCAGGAAGTCGGACCGCGCGTACATGTCGTCCAGAGCCGCGAACCGCGCGAGCTTGCGCCACTCGAGCGTGTACCGCACCTGGCCCTGCGGCCCCGCGGGCGGGGCGCGCTTGAGCACGCACTCGGCGAACGTGGCGCCGACGGGCAGGGTGAACGCCACGGGCTCGATGGCCGCGCGCGCGTCGTAGTGCGCGAGGAGGTACGGCAGCGCGGCGGCCCAGCTCGGCATCGCGTGCAGGGCCGCGACGTGCGCGGGGGCGGTGACGGTGTAGCTGAAGCCCTCGTGCTTGTGGTGGATGGTGGGCGGGTTCCAGTAGAGGGGCGCGTAGAACCAGGCGGCGCAGGCCTCGAAGAGGGAGCCCGTGCGGTCGACGGTGGCGCCCGCGGCGCTGGACGGCAGCGTCAGCGAACGACGGAGGGGACAGACGAAAGGGGACGCACAAATTGTCCGGGTCGGCGGCGACGAGGACTGTCGTTGCCTCGCGGATAATGTCCCGGTTGTTGGCAATCCAGGCTGCCTGTCGGTCCGCGTAGGTGCTGAGGCCGGGGTACATGTCTACGAGTTCGAGGTCTTCCGGGCACATCATGACCCAAGGTATTGCCTCCTCTGGCGTCATGGTTATGGGTTTCTGGTCTGACTCACAAGCCCCTGTTCTCGAATTACAACTTGTGCACTTCCGGCTTTTGCCGAAGGTTAGCTGCACCGCGTCCTCGGCGACAATTTGGTTTCTGCCGGATATTTAGAGGACGAGGCTGTATAGTCGTAAGGTTTCGTTCTCGGTCAACTTTGTGTCTCCGGTTTTTTCTATCTCCTGGGCTTGTTTAACGAGAAGTCTGCCAAGAGTTTCCGACTCACGTCTTTCTCGAGCACCTCAATATCTCACCCTCCTCCCGCTTCGGTCTCGAGCCTCTTCTGGATGCTATCTTGTCGCGCTCGGAAATTTGGGGTCCCTGCCCTCCCTCCAGAATGGGGGCGCAGATCAAAAATCTGCGCATGCTCGCTCAAATTTTTGCAAACTGCGTACCCCCACCGCGGCCAGAGCGATTCTCGCCCATCCTCTCCGTCCCGGCGTCTCAACCCACGCCACGAGACGAACGAGCTCTCCGTGTTCCACTTCGCGGCTAGCTTGCCCGGATATCGAGGCTTTAGTCCTGGGTGCTGAGATGCCGGCGTGCATTTTCTCAGGCGAGTCGTACAGCCATCCTGCGGTCATTGGTATATCCTGACGTGGGCCGGGGACGTCGTTCGGGGCCGCGATTGTGTGCTGTAACCTCGAGCTCTATGCTTGGTTCTCGCTCTTCTATGATCACTGTCGGAGGATCATACGATGCGCTAGGGACATTACGAGGCTCCCTTGCTCACTGTAGTCGATGTTCGTGTTTTTAAACACGATTTTACCAGTGAAATTCAAGTCCACGGGATGAAAACTACGAACTCCGCCAGTGAATGAGTTAATCCCTGTCAAGGGAAGGTTCCTGGAAGATAACCTAGAATCACTCACAATTCAGTATAAAAGAACGAAGAAGTCCCTCAAATATTAAACGGGACCCCATATCCGGTTCTTTTCCTTGTTCCAGCGCTTATTCTGCTGGACTCGGGGATCTCGGCGATGTTGAATTTCAAAGATGAGCCAAGTAGCTGACTCAAGAAATCTAAATTCAGAGTATGTTCATGCCCCGGGCTTTCCGTCTACAATTGTACACGTCTCTGCTTTACACTATAGTACCTCACGGAGCACGTTCCCCGCAATGTTTCTGCCACTTTTCAGAGAACAGGGTGTATACTGTGTTTGAAGATGCTATAAACATTTGATAGCACATTGAGAAGAAAAACGCAGAAGACGTACATTGTTCAATCCATTTCGACGCACGGCAGCATACCGGTGGCATCCACTGAAATATTGTTCCGTAGCGCTCCCTCCCTTCCCCCTCTTGAATAATGACTCGCCCATCCGCCAGCTCGGCCCCTTCGTCGTCGAGGTCTCTTCCAACGCGGTTACCCAGATGAATGGTATGCGCCCCTAACTTCACTGCCCGCGTCGCGCGCGCGTGAACAGCATCACACTGTGGTCGCTCGCGCAGGCGCCCGGGACGCCCAAGGGGCTGACAAACAACTCGACGCTCAATTGGATGGGGGACTGCGCGGCGGCGGGGTACGAGGTAGTGTGGCGCGCGAGCGAGGACCCGTTTTGGACGGAGGTCCGGGTGCCGGTCGGCACGTAGTGTGGCTTGCGCGCTCGACGGGGCGAACTTTTTCTGTATTTTTCGCTCTATCTATACATGCTCCATATTCCTACCTTCAGCGAGGGTCCCCGCCATCGCTCAAACCCAGCTGTGAAGTGTCGGTGCGCGTACAAAATCCGGCCCGAGGGTTACCAGGTTAGTCATCGCAATCCCAGCCGTCTGCGCGAGCTGGAAATCGAGCACAGTTCCGAGCGTCGTATTGGGCTGGCCCGGGGTGGCCGAGGGGAGGGGGCGCAGCGCAGCGCACACAGTTCGCACGTCGGCCTCCATCTCCGCCGGGAGGTTCCACTGGGCTGTGCCGTTTCCAAAAGCAACGAAAAAATCGCGTTCGGTGTACGGGCTCAGCGCGACATACACGATGGAGTTGCGCTTGGTGCGCTCCTCCGCGCTATCCAGGAGCGACTGGAGCGCGGGGTAGAGCCCCTGCAGGCTGTACGACAGCACGCTGTCGTCATACAGCACGACGTACGCGCCGCGCATCCCGAGCGCGACGGTCTCGGGGCGCCCGAGCTTTATACGGCCCATGATGTCCGTCTCGAGCGCGGGGGGAGGTTCTGCCAGCTCAGGCCGGACTTGGACGTCGAGAAGTAGCTGTGGTACGGGCCGAAGACCGTGTGCGCGGACATGCCCCCCATGAAGGGGCCGAGTTTCGCGTAGTGCGGGCCTAGAAAGTCAGCTGGGCGGCGTTTAGCGGAGGACGCCAGCGTGAATGATGGAATAAGGGAGGGACCTTCGTAGAAATCCTCATCGTTCTTGGTCCGCCAGCACATGCCATACACGCCGGGTTCCATCGCCAATGCAACATCATACGGAAGCTTGTTGTAATCTGGTTGTGCGGGATCCTCTAGAACGAGTCGTAGGGACTGTGGGAGCGTGTTGTTGTCGCTCCTATTTCATCGGTGAACAATGACTCTGGACGGAGCGGCATTACATACCACGCCCATTGGGAGTCGACCTGGAAGAAAAACGCGTTGTTGGGACCGAAAGAAAATTGGCAGTGCATGGTGGGTTTGTGGAAGTCTTAAGTTTGCTTTTGAGGCTGTCGCCACGTTGCATCATGGCAGTGTTTGAGATTTTGACAGCTAGTTAATTAAAATGAAGTGTCAAGCTTCAAGCTTCAAGCTTGATATTGCCAGTATAGGCGCGTGTATTGCGGTGGCCTGGCCGCCTGAGCTTGAATTCTTACAGTCCAAACGTCGCAACGCTTCTCGCCCAAGTGAGAGCCAGTGGTAGAGTCTCGTTTTTTTTGATGCGAACTCCATTTGAAGCGGACAAAACTGGAACTTGGAAGTTGCTTGGAGGAAGAAAGAACGTGTGGTCAAGTTGTTTGTCAAATCAGTCGGAAACTAAACACCCGATCTCCATCAATACCCATGCCTCGCCCTCGCCGAGCGCCGCCTCCATGGGGCTGCACGCCGCGCAGGGGCTGGGGAAGCTGTGGAACACGTACCAGCAGCAGCAGCAGCAGCAGGGCGGCGCCCCCTCGTCGCCGTTTGCCGCGCAGTTCGATCCCAGAGGCATGGCGTCCGGGTTCGACCCCAGCACGTTCACGAACTCGTTCGCAGGTTCTGGCTTCGATCAGAGCACGCTGGTCGGTGGGTTCCACCCGAACAATATCATTACGGGCGTCGCGACGATAGGTCTGCCAGCCACATCCACCTTTCTCAAAAGCTACAAGCTACTTGTACATTCCATCCATCCCTAAATGACACATAAATCACTTCTATCTTCTAAACGCCATCTCGGAGTCGACTCTGCTTTCCAGCAAACGCGCGTCTGCCGTCAGACGAACTCGACGCGTCTTCAAGCAAACTCGACTGCGTCCTCCGCCCGCCTCCGCTTCTGCAACTCCAAGATGTGCGGCAGCTTGACCACCGGGCCCCTCAGCTCCCGCCCACTCGGCAACTTCGGCGCAGGCAAGCCCGTCTCCGCCTCGCACGACGCCAGAAGCTCCTTAAGCGTCCCGCCGCGGTTGAACATATCCGGCTTATACCCTTCCCCTCCGCGCGCAGCCCGCACGGAAGCACGGAGAGCCTCTGTCGCGGCACCATCCACCTTGCCGGCTGCGACGACGACGCCGTACCGATTCTTCGCGGCTTCGACACTGACGAGCTTTTCGCGCGTTTCTTTGGCTACGAGCTCGGGGTCCCGCTTGAGGGCGTCGCCCCTAGATGTGTCGTCAGTTTGCAACGGGTTGAAGGAGTGGGCGCGCTCGCCATCCTCCGCCGCCCCATGTGACCCATTCAAGGACGTCCCCTGCTTCGACAGGGTACGCGTCCACCTTTGACCCCAGGATGATCCGCTTGCCGTCGCTCGCCTTAACCAAAGTCTTCGTCGATCGAAGACCAGGCTCGCCGCCGTGCTATACATCACGTGAGCAAAAACGTTTTATTTAGAGGCGAGCGTCCACGTACGACGCCCCAAGGCTTGGTGAGCCATCGGTCGTCGTGGATGGAGATCTCGCCCGGGTCGAGCCAGACGTAGTCTGCAGGCCGGATACATGAGTATCGATCGCAACAACATAAACTGACAATTCATACCAATGCGCATGCCGTTCCCGCCGCGGTAGAACCCGGCCCCGCCCGAATCGATGACCGTTTCATATCGGTCAACGCGGAGCGATAGCTTGCTCTCCAGGACCTCGTTAGGGACCGAGCGCATGGACGGCCAAAGGGAATGCCCATCCGGGCCGTCGCCGTGTGGGCGCGCAGGAATGCCTCCGAAGCTGTTCATCGCATTCAGAAACATATTACGCGACTGCGCAAAACCCCAGACGCACCCAATCTGATAAAGCTGCTGGTAATCTCCGTGTTTGTCCCAGGCGCTGTAGAACAAGTGCGGCGAATCCGAGAAGCCGGCGGCGTTCAAAAAGTCTGGATTCCGCTGGCCAAACAGGGCGCCCAGAACATCAAATATGCGGCCGAGAAGGTGAGTGCGGCATGAGAGGGCAGCGGGTCGAATAGGGCTGAGGATGGTGCCTTGGGGAATGCGTATATCGATTAGAGAGTCTGTGGACGACGTCAGCAATGGATTTGGAGTAAGACTGACTGGACCTACAAGATCCATCGTTGGCGAGCGTCGCCGGATCGTATACCATGAGAAGATATATGCTCGCAAACATCTGACTGCTGGTCAGCCTCCTGTAAGTGGAGGTCTCCCGGCGAACGCACCTTCAACATCATATGGCTCAAGTAAAAGTTGATTGAGTACTCGCTCTGCGGGTCCGTTTCATCGAAGTCGAAAACAAGCCGCTTGCCACCATACACATCCGGGGCCGCCTCCTTCCACATTCTGCACGTAATGCGCCACGGCCCCAGCCCGTTGGCGTCGTCGTCAATGTAGTCTGTGAAGCTGATGGGCTCGTCCGGGATGGCGGTGTCGATGAGCTTGCTGACGGCGATCTTGTTCCGTTCAAGCATAGCGTCCATCGCAGCCTTGAGTTTCTTGATGCCGAACCGCTTGGCGAGCTCGCAAATGCGCGCGCCGGCGATGCGGCAGGCTGCGACGAGCGCCTGGAGATCAGCTTTCGCGAAATCATGGGTCCGGCAGTTGCGTTCAATGATCTAGGGAGATGTGTTAATACCAGGTGCAATCGTGGACTTGATACAAGAGACCTTGAGCACCGCTTCATTAGGAACACCCTCGGCGTACAACCGCGATACCGGGATCTGTACACCTTCCTCGTAGATCGAGTGGGCCTAACATCAACGTCAAACGAGGTTTCCAGGGAAATCGCTGAGACAAACACAGTTGGGCATCGACCCAGCGCAGGATCCTCCAAGGTCGGTGAAATGGCCTAAGAGCGGTATTACATATCAATCCTTGTAGTGTAGTGGTGGAAATGTACCGAGATTGCTTGCCCAACCGATCAGCTCGCCTTCGAAGTAGATGGGCATAATTATCAGCATGTCGTTCTGTCATTCGTCAGCAAACTCGCCTCCGATAGTATACCAGCGTCACATACCAAGTGCGATATGGCGCCGCCCACAGCGTACGGATCGTTTGTGATGTACACATCGCCCTCGAGCATAGGCTGGCCCCAGGTGGGGAGCAGATCGTGCAGGAAGGAGCCGAACTGGCCGACGATCATCCGGCCTTGGCTGTCCGCGATCATAGGGAAGAAGTCCAGCTGCTCGCGCATAGCCGGGGACATTGCGACGCTATTTGAAGAAGCTTTTCAGCGACAAAGGCATGCCACGACGAGGGAACGTGTACCGAGTGATGAGTGCATCCATCTCCAGCCTAGCATTGAGGAACGCCGATTCGACGAGTTGGAGCGTAACGGGGTCGACGGTACCGTCGTCCTCCGCCACCGGACCACGAGACGCCTCGTCAGGCCACATAAGTATATTTCCTACGACGTCAATCTCCGCTGCGCCGTTGCTAAGTCACGGCGTAAATGAGGCATTCCGACGAAACCTACCTTTGAACGTGGGGAGGACGAGTGTCGTGCTGTCCATCTGCATATTATTCAATGAGCGCCATACATCCAGACAATAAGGAGAAAACGCACCTCGGTGATGATGCACGGTCCTTGGAGGATGTTCCCCGCTTTCAACGAGGCACGGTCCCAGATCTGCACGTCTTCGTAGTGTTTTCCTTCAAAATACTGCATACCCGTGTCAGTTGCTTGTTCGCAGCAGTGTTTGCCTCTACATACCAATCGTGTTGTAGTCGCCTTCGCGCTGTCATCGGGGGTGGCGGTGCCGCTCGCGAACGCGACGGCCGGGATCTCCTCCACGATTTCGCTCGCGACTGCCCGAAGCATAGAGATCTCCACATCCAGGTCCAGGTTGAAGGTAAACATGGTCTTGTGAGCGGCAGCGAACCTGTTGGCAGTGTAAGATTGCTTCGAGCTCAATGGTAGCTAAAATTGACGCACTGCTCCGCCGCCGACTTGAAGCCGTTCTCCAGCAGGTCCTTCCCGCTTCCCACTTTCACCGCTAAGCTCGTGGCCTGCCCTCTGTACCGCAGATCGGCCTCGCATTCGAGCAGGACGAAGTCTTCGCCGCTGACGCCTTGCGCAAGAAGGGCGGCCTTGGCCTCGGCAAGCAGCGATTCGCACATCTCCGCGACTTCCTGTAGGTGCTCGTCCTTCAGCAGGCGCACGAATGTGCGCGCAGACTCGGAACGGAGACCGGTGGTGGCGTCGCCGAGCGCGCACAAGCTAGTTGCAAAGTCAGCGGCAATATAGCACGTGTAGAGGCGCAGTACGCACACTCCTGGAGACGGCGGAACGATGGCGGGATACGATCCGAGGAGATCAGCGAGGTAACATGCCGCCAGCCCACCCGCCCCGCCGAACGCGACGAGACTAAAGTTCCTCGGGTCGAAGCCTAAGTCGGACTATCAGCTCTCGATCGACCGCAAAGCGTCCAGTCTACGCACCTTTCTCGACTGATATCGACCGCAGCGCGCCGTTGATTCGCTCCACCGACACCTTCACGATCCCCTCCGCCGCCTGGTAAATATCCAAGCCCAGTGCATCTGCGACGGGCTGGATCGCCGCCTTGGCTGCTTCGAGGTCGAGCTTGAAGGTCCCGCCGAGGAGGGCGGGGGGAAGGTAGCCGAGGACGGCGTTGGCGTCCGACACGGTCGCATGTGTGCCACCGCGGCGGTAGCACGCGGCTGTTCCCTCTATTTAACGATGTGAAGAAGATAGCACCATCAAATGCTTACGGCCGGGGACGGCTCCTGCCGATTCTGGCCCGACGCGCAGGGCGCCCGAGAGCTCGGGGACGTGCGCGATTGAGCCGCCGCCGGCACCGACTGTGCGGACATCAATTGAAGGGCAGCGGACTGTTCGGTGACTTCAGTGACTTTGCGCAGCTAGGAAAGGGCAAGAAAGACGCACCCGTTAAATCACCGATGGTCGTGTCGCGCCTGATCTGAGGGACACCGTTCTCGATCAAGCAGACATCAGAGCTCGTCCCTAGCCGGATTTCAGAGCCTGCAAGAGTAGCAGCACATACAAAACATCTCACCGCCTATATCCACAGTTAGGAAACTCTTGTACTCTGTCCTCTTGGCTACTTGGGCGACCGCACCGGTTACCCCGCCGGCGGGTCCCGAGTAAAGCAGGTTCGCACACAGCTCTTTGGCACTGTCTACGCTCGCAAGTCCGCCGTCGCTGCGAAGCACGCGTAGCGGCGTTTCGGCGCCGAGCTGCGCCTGCAGGTTGTGCAGATATGATTCGAGGTGTGGCCGCACATATGCATTGGCCGCCGTTGTCACTGTGCGCTCAAACTCACTGATTTCTGGGACAAGGGAAGACGAGAGGGTAATGGGGATTCCCGGGAAGACACGTTTGATTACAGGCAGTGTGGCGATTTCGTGCTCGGCGTTCGCGAAGGAGTTGATCAGGGAAACACAGATCGACTCGGGGGCCAGGGATTTAAGAGGTTCGAGGGCCTTCTCCAGGGCCGCTTCATTGAAAGGCCGTACTACGCCGCCGTCTGTGCCAATGCGACCAGGTACTTCAACAGTCTAAAATGACAGTCAGAAGGAATCTGACATTTAAACACAAGACTACGCACCATCTCGAGGCTAACTAAGGGTGTTGGCTTCGGCCACACGATCCATCCAGCCAGTCCGCCTGGCACTTGGCTACGTCGGACCTGCAGTGTGTCCCGATATCCTTCCGAGACCAGTAAAGCGACGCGCGCGCCCTTGCCTTCAAGGATCGCATTGGTCGCAATAGTTGTACCGTGGTTAACAACCTCAAACTGCAAGTCTACTCCATTGGGGGCAAGCTCTCTGCACACAAATTGGGTCAGCTATTCTTGATCCGACTGTATTTAAGCTAACCTGATTTTGGCTACACCGTCAAGGACACCAACGGATTGGTCGGCCGGGGTCGAGGGGACCTTGGCGCGGTATTGTTCGCCCGTCTTTGCGGAGTAGAGTGTGAGGTCGGTGCTGTGAGCATTTCCGTGAATATGTAGAGCACAGGGAATTCCCAAGACCCTTACAACGTTCCTCCGACATCGATTCCAAGCTTCCACTCGCTGCGTTGTTGTTGCTGCATCAAGTATGGTTAGAACGAGGAGAAGAACGCGGAAGACGAGCCCAGGAGCGGGTTTATCTTTACCAAGGACGCGGCGGCCGTGGTTTATCGCGCGTCTGAAGCTGACATCACCTGGCTCGACGGTCCGACAACCCCACGGCAGCACGTGCACGACGAGCGCGCGACTTTCTTGTCCAATTCTCATTTGCGGAACGCTCAGTGGTCGATAAGCACTCGTAAGCCTTCGTAAGTGCCGCGGGTGTTGTACCATCGCCGTTCCCAGGAACTGTATGAGGAACTACGGCCCATCCATCTCGCTGCACTTGACATTGATAGTTCGGGATGCGCGCAGAAAATTGGTGAATAAGTGCGAATCAGGGTTCAGGCCAGATCTGAAAAAAGCGGCCATTCCGTCGGTTAACCGTGTTGTGGGTAAACTCCCGGTGTTCGTGCGTCCAAAGGTTTGATGGAACATAATATTGGAAGTCGGAAGGAAAGGGAAAAGCGCAACGATAGGGACCGGATCAAATCCTCTATCCACAGAACTCTTACTAAGACTCTTAGGTGCGCCAATTTTTTTTTCCGTCGACGAGCTCGAGGTTTATAACGCTCTCTCAGTCACCTCCTGACTCATTTCCAAACCAACAATGAGTTACGTCGCTAAGGGTGAAAAAGAATACGACGCGACCGGTGCCCCGGTGCCCGGCGTGAAAATCCACAAAATTCGCATCACGCTCACCAGCAGCAACGTCAAGAACCTCGAGAAGTGTAGGCTTCCTGTATCGTGTATCGCAGCGAAGGCTCACGACGCGCGCAGTCTCGGCGGACCTGATCAACCGGGCAAAGGACAAGCAGCTCCGCGTCAAGGGCCCCGTGCGCCTCCCGACCAAGGTCCTGCGCATCACCACCCGCAAGACGGTGCGTTTCCTTCTTATTGTAGTGTGCTGCGCGCTGAACACTTGAATAGCCCTGTGGTGAGGGGTCCAAGACCTGGGACCGCTACGAGCTCAAGGTGCACAAGCGTCTCATCGACCTCCACTCCTCGAGCGAGATTGTCAAGCAGATCGTGCGCACTCCATCCTCTCCCTCCGAACCTTGATACTGACTTTTTTCTCCTTCTCCAGACTAGCATCAGCCTGGAGCCCGGTGTCGAGGTCGAGGTGACCATCTCTGCTTAGATCACGTCCGAATGGTGTCTTATGATATACGTGCTAATATGCGTCTATTGGTCGACGTTGTGTGAGATTTGAAGGCTGACCCTCTGCACACGAGCGGCATCTTGGTTTTCTTTCTGCGACGCATTTGTTGTAATGATCCCTCCAAGTGACGGCGATACTTGGGGAAGATGTAGTCTGACCAGCGCCTTTCCGCTTATATTTCAGCTCCAGTCGTAAGATGACGCGGAAACGTAATTATAAATCCTCAAAGCGGTAGTACAGATAGCAAAAGCTGAAATCCGCACGTCGTGCAAGGATCGTATTATCATGTCGTGGAATCCACGCGCTTTAATCCGCGCGCCACGCATTTCGTGTTTTTAGATCTAAGCCATGTCCTGCTTCTCTGCGTCCGGCTTCTCGTACGACGGCGGCGTCTCGGAGGACGCGCCGTGGTCGCGGATGTTCGACGCCGGGCCCTTGTAGTGCTTGTGCGCGTGAAGGAAGTACCACACCCTGGACGATGCGTTAGCGGCGAGTAAGATAGTGGTAATTGACGAAAGGGACGCACAGAGAGAGGAACATGACGCCAATCGTGATAACCTGTGCACCAATCTCGTTAGAGCGGGGCCAGCGGCTGGGACCCGAGACGCACCGAAGCGTAGTTCATGTTGAGCGCGGTAACGGGCTTGAGCGTGGGGAAGGAGAAGATGACGCAGACGAAGAGCGTCCAGGTGATGCACATGAGGTTCGCAGCCCACCCCAGCGCCCCACTGCCCATGTAGAACGGGCCCCTGCACCGATGTGAGCACAGCACGCAAGGAAAGGGAACGCAGCATACGGCTTGAACATGACCTCTGGATGGTCTTGGAATATTCGGCGCAGGGCGATGGGGATGATGTAGCTCAAGTCGAGCGCGATGGCCGTGAGGGAGAAGATGGCGGCGGAGGCGGCGGGGGACGCCAGGTCGAGCAGTCCCGGGAGGATGCTGAAGATGGTGGAGAACCAGATGGCGCGCAGCGGGGTGTGCGTCACGGGCGAGTTATAGCCGAAGTAGCCACCGTCCGGAAGACCACTGTACCGAAGCTCAGAGACAGTTCAATATAAGACCGAGAGGACGTACTGGTCGCGGCTGAAGGCGAACACAGTCCTTGAGACGGCCTGGAGGGCCGTCTGGACGACGAAGAACGCGGTGAGGCACACAAAGACCTAGAAGCAAAGATGAGGCTATATCAAGAGAGCAATCGTGTTTGGCGTACCCAGAGAATGAGTGCTCCGGTTTTTCCCATCCGGAGCGTCATTATCTACTCTCATGGTCAACAGCCGCGACGAGAACGAGAACGAGACATCCGTACCTGCAACATCGCCGACCCTGAAGCGCCGGGAAGTTGAGCCCTGGGAAACGCTGCATTAGCTCCGCTACCCCCGCCAAAGAGGAACTGAAACTCACAGATCGCCGGAGCAGAGGACCAAGACGATATTCAGCAGCCATCCGATTAGTCCAGTCCCAATAACTAAACGAATCTTTAGGATCAGAAAAGGAACGAAAGACACTTGGACGGACCAGCAATAAAGATGGCCGCCGGTGCTGAACAAACAAGGTCAGTTACAATTCAGAATGCGCATCTGCAATGAAGACACCTGCGTATGCGGCCCGTTTGACTTCTTCACTGGTTGCCAAAAGAGATTAGAATTGAAAGATGAGCGCAAAGTGCAGACATACGAGATGTGGGCTGTAGCATCGTAGTCCTTGTACCGTCGTAAGCATCGTGCAAGGTCTATCCTGGGACAAGCTCACCGTCATCTAGAAGATAGGCCATTAGGACCTCATTCGCAATAGATAAATCAAGAAATAACGCACCGTCCACTGCACACTCAGCAGCCCAAAGAGGAACGCTAGTCCAGTATTCCACCCGCCCGTCGCGTTAGCGATGCCGGCAGAGCCGAACACATACGAGGCGGGGTGCATCTCTGAGCGGGGAGTCGTCGCCAGGAGGGTGATGATGATAACTGTCGGGTATTAGACGAAGCGCTCGAGCGCGAGGGAAGAAAAAATCACGAGCGGTCGCCCCGAGGTTAATAAATACGAAGTATTGGGTGAACCGCGCAAGGTATCGTGTAGCCAGGGAGTTCTGCGGCGTGCAAGTTAGATCCGAACGGAAACGGGGTTGGTGGGGGCCTTACGAGCAGCCCGTGAACCACCAGCAAGCCCGCGAAGAGGCCCACGACCTTGCCCTGGAGGTAAAAGGTGAGAAGAGAAGTAGGTTGGTCGGCGTTTGTAGCGCACCTGCGTAACCTCAAAATCTCCGTCCTTGGAACGAATATCAAAACTGCAGGACCTCAGAAAAAGCACGACGGACCTTCCCAATCACAACTAATTGAAGGTATGAGATCGAGGAAGCTCCCGCAGAGATATAACTCACCTGCGGCCAAAATCATGCCCGACAGCCCGAACTCGGTGGAGCTGACACCAGCAATTTGGCCTATTAAGTCGTGAGAATAGAACCATGGCGCAAAACAAAGGAGAGACGCACCCAGAATGTTGAGCCATCCCACCACCCACCCCACCTGTACAAGGAAATTAGGCGCGAGTTTTTCTTTGGAGAACGCAAACGTACGATGGCGCGGTATTTCACAGGTGTAAGCTGCGCCGATGCAGTGTATCTGGACGGGGTTTAAGATAGCAATGAGAGCCGTGCGACAGATGAGCGTACAAGCCACCACCTGAATTCGAAAGCGGGGGTAAGACAAGAATCAAGCGGCACGGATTTACGTACATGTGGGGAACGCGCTAACGATCTCTGCAATGCTGGAGCCAAGCGTGAAGCACATGCATGCCCCCAAGATCCAGCACCTAACCAAGCTCTAGCCCTCGCTTCTGTTCCGAATGAGCTTCACGCACCATACGACCGTCGACGGACCGCCAACTGGAAAGACAATCAGAAGCGGATCCCAAAAGGTAAATATCAGTCGAACGGGTGAGCGGTGTGTTGAACGTCGTAGCAATTGAAGAGCAGAGGCCCATAATACTGAACGCAAAGCTGATCTAGAAATGCTGCATCTCAGAGAAATCAGGAGCGGTTCCCGAGCTCACGCACCGTCGCAAGATTCGAGAACTCCCGCTTGAAGGATGGGACATATCCCATAGCGAGGAGCTCCTTGTCATCGTCGTCTACAGAGCTGTGTAGGCTGGACATGGTGGAGGGCGGGAACAAGGGGGACCTTGTGCATATCGGACTCGATTGAATTCTTATCGGGTGTTTTTTTTTTACACGATCTCTGATCGACTCGGCACTCGTTATCTAATCCCGCGCTCCAACACACCTCCACAAGTCACCCGACTGGCCAACGACTGGCCGCTATTTGTATCCTCCAAAAGCCTCCAAATACGCTTGTCCTCTGCTCCAGTGCCACTCTACGTCATTCTTCGGAACGGATACGGTCCCGCATGATTTTTCTATCTCAAGCGCTTCAAGTTTTCCCTCGCACGACGTACGCCGTGGCAGGACCATGATGCGCGCAAGGTGATGTGTTGACATCCCGGTAACCATGTATCCTACTTATCTCACCGTTTGCCTGGGTCAATTCAAGTCAATTCAAGTCAATTCCAAGTCAATTTCATCGTGTGCTTGTTTTGATCCGAATGGACAGAAGCCTCGGGGGGGGGGGGAAAGTGTCAACGTAATATTCTCTGCCATGGTTTTTTTTACACCTTGTACGATCTCCCGTCCCGCGCGTTATCCTGCGTTATCTTGGTCGTGTGCCTGGCTTGTCCTTGCATAGATCAGCGGAAAATGGCGTGCCCGCCATCGATTCTCATCAATCACATGTTTCTGCAGGCGGTGAATGCCCAATCTGGATTCTAGGTAGAAGCAGGCAAATTTCAAGAAGCACATACATACGGTCTCAGCAGCCTCTTGGATTTAGCAACACCACTAAGCTCTGAAGCTCTGAAGTCTCGCGAATTTAGCTGTTTCTGGAGCCGCCACTTTTCAGGGCGGTGGCGTTTTGATATTACAGCGGCATTAGCACGGCAGCCGGCACATAAGGATGGAATGCCTCGCACCGCCCATTCTCACCTTCCTTAACACTAGACATGCCGGGGCTCTCCAAAACGACTCTCCGTCTGCTCATGGTGCCTGTTTCTGCCTTCGAAAATGCCCGTTCCGCGCTCCTTCAATGGTTCCACCTGCACCCCGTCTCCTCCACGTTCAAGACGTCCATCCTGTTCCTGCTCACTTGCCTCATCGCGATATTTCTCAGCGCAAATGATGGAGTCGCTCATGACGATGCTTTTCAAACTATCGGGGACACAGACGGAGTACGGACGAGTGGTTGTATCCATAATCCCTGGATGCTCACTGAAGGTCTAGATCTTCTTTCTCGGACACGTCTATCAAACGGACCTCGACGCACGTACCGTTACAATATCATGGCTCATCGGTGGGTGCGGGAAATATATGATTGTCGGCTCAGACATATATCGCCCGACGAGTTATTGCGGGGCACCGAACATCCCTGTCAATGTCTACATCGATAGGTGAGCAAATTCATCGGTATCTGACATATCTCACAAATTAACGCACAAAGCTCTTCAACGGCCAACTTCACGTATGATCCTGCCCTGCACCCAAAGCAGGATAGCGGACGCCTCATCTAGTCAGCATCATTTATGTCGGTGACGTGCATATCATCTGAAAACCTTCAACCCAGCATCCAATCCCTAAACGAGTTCAGCACAACGCACATGGTCAACATACGTGGTACAGCCGGCGTCTGGTGGCGTAGCCAGGACTTCTACTACCCTTTCGACAGGTACGAGACCGCGACCGCATTCGTGATCACAAACCCGCACAACGCCTCCGCGCCGCCACCCATCCTGCGTCTGACAGTCGTCGATGCCGTCGACAGCTTCCTCCCTGCCACACACGAATCGGCCGCCACAGGAACGCTGGATGGACTGCCCGTCACGGCGCGTGGTGCGACGATCCACCTCGCGCGCACGGAGGTCGCGTGCGCGTTCACGCTTGTCCTTTTCTTCGTGAACTGGGCCCTTTCACTCGCGGTGATGTACCTGACCATCGTGGCTACCGTGACACCCTCGCCCTCCGTCGGCGAGGGCATCCTGGTCGTCCCACTCACGGTTGTTCTGACCATCCCCGCCCTGCGTGCCCTGTTCGTCGACGCGCCGCGGTTCGGTATGTGTTTCCCCTGCCGTACTTTGCTCGCGATCTACTCGCTCACGCCCCTCCTCGTAGGCGTGATGCTCGGTGGGTAGCCACCCGCTTCAGAGTTGTTTTGGGGCTGAACACGGACCTCCCAGATATCCTAGGCCTCTTCATGCAGATGGCGCTGGTCTCAGTATGCTCGATCGTGGCCACTTTGCGCGTCGTGCCAAAGCCGCATGCGTAGCAAGTGACTAGTGTTTTCCGCCCTCGGAGTCCTTCCCAATTTGTGTTTCGTTCTTTCACTCAACGCCCATTGTGATGGGAGTCGGGTCGATCCTTGCTCCAGCATTCATGCGTTCCGTAGTGTTTCCTCTTACTTCCCGGCCGACCTTATTACGAGGCTTGCGGTATTTGCCGGTGGGCTAGGGCATTGTTTTCAACCAATTGGTACTTTCACTCTCATAATTAAATTAGATAGTACACAGCACATCCCAATGCGATAGTTTCCGTGTTCCCCTTCTCAAGCGGCAACTGTCCGCTCGAAATCCGCCTTTTTTATCGCTGCAGTGCCAGGCGTATATGGCGATATGATATATCACTAGGGCCTCATTTAGAGAGGCGTCGTGATATATCAGAGTCGGTAAATGACAGAGGTGTTTGATATATCAGCCAGATGCCCGTTTGGTAAATGATGCAAAATAGAGACTTTAGAGAGGTTCGAAGACGAGACCTTACCAAGGCACCATATACTGAGATTTGCATTGTTAACCTCTTTACCAGAATAGATATAAAGAGGATTTTGTGTTCCCACTTAGCCTAAGGTGCCCTTACCCTAAGTGGGAACAGCTAATACCCAGACCTAGGGCAGGCAAGCTGCCCTAGGTCTTCGAAATTGTCCTACAATGCTTAATATGTATTTTGATGGTGTTTTAAACCCTAACCAACCCTAACCAACCTAACCATCAAATGCTTATAAATCACCTGCAACAGCCTTCTACAATATACCTGGGGACTAAGCCTTAACCAACCCTAACCACTAACTCTAACCACTAACCCCTAACTCTAACCTCTAACCTGGCCCCTAAGGCGGGGCCCAGTGGGTGGGGAAACATGCTTATTATGTGTTTTGTTGTTGAAGGGGTTATACTTTGACCCTGTGTGCCTACAATTTTGGAATGGTGGTTTGGTGTAGCTGGTTAAGTTGCACTTCGGGAACGTTATGTAATCATTTTGGTCTGTGACCTTGGTTCAAGCCCCTCTGTTGGTGGTCTTTTATTTTCACCGTTAGTACTACACATCTATCAGGTGATGTATCATGCACCTCTCTGCGCCAGAGGGATTGATATATCACAGTTACTCTCTACTTGGTGAGAGTGATGTATCAATGCCCCAGCCTCAAGACGCAGTGCGCAACTTATTCTTGTAGTCGGTAATGCTGAATCCTGATACCCCCGTTTATTTTCCCGCCCGTGACCTCCCACAGTTCATTGGTAACCTGTGAGATGAGCCGGAAGTTGTTAGACACGATGATTACCCCGCCCCCAAACTCCTTGATGGCATGAACCAAAGCCTCGACAAACTCCACGTCCATGTGATTTGTCGGCTCGTCGAGAATCAAAATGTGCGGGTGCTGCATCGCAAGCTGCGCAAAGGCGACCCGATTTTGCAGCCCGTCAGAAAGGTGCCTGATCCGCGTCCTCTGTTGCACAACCGATAACCCAAAGCGTTGCAACTGTGACTGAGACTCCTGGAACCCCATATCCAACCTCTGTTGGAAATATTGCAATGGCGACACATCCTCCGGCAGCTTCTGTGCGCTTTGATGCGAGTACCTAACGAGGTTCAGTCCTGCCTGTTACGCATCACTCAGTGTAGGTTGACAAATGGCGTGACCCACATTTTTAGAGATCGTCCCCGCCGATGGTAGCAGCGCGCCGATAAGTAGATCAAAAAGAGTCGAATTTTCTCTGGGATCACCCAGGATTGCTATCCGTGCCCGTACACTGCGCTTCGTTAACATATAATTTTGAGACTCTCAAGGTCACGACTCACCCAATACTGAAACTCAGATCATGGTATATACAGCCATTTATATCCGAGAATGCAACCTGGTCAAACTTGACGAGCGGTGTCAGCCACTCCCCCTCTTCAAGTTCCCTCGCTCCCCCGAAATTGAACCGGATGGGCTCGCACACCACAATACTCGCCGTCAGCATGCGACTAAGCCTCAGTTTCTCTTCCACGTCCCCAGAGTCCCGTGCACGCCCGATAGCTCTGTGCCAATTAACACAGAAGCATCGAACAGAATCAAGCAACAGACCTTTGGAGGTGTTTGATCCGGTACTGCTGTCCCTGATACAGTTCCAGGTGTTAAATGTAGTCTGTCCTCTTCACGTCCATCCACTTCGAGTACTTGTATGGAGGATAGGCCAGCTTCTTGTTCGTTAGATGAACTATTCCGGTGGTTAAACTGCCCATGAAATCGTGGGAGTGGCTCGCGATGACGAGGATCCCATCATACATCTTCAGTTGGGTTTTGAGCCAAACTACGGCGCCCGGATCCAAGTGTTTGGTTGGTTCGTCGAGCAGAAGCATATGTGGCTTGACGAAGAGCGCGTGACCAAGGTTGACACGCACGCGCCACCCATCGGACATGTTCATGGTTGGTGTGCACATCACTGTCGACGTGAATCCTAGTCCCTCCAAGATGCTGCTGGCTTTGGGCATCAATGTCGCAAATTCCATCTCTTTGTGCGCCGCATCGACAAGAAACTGCAGTGGGGTTATATTCGACGGCTCTACCCCGTCAGACACCAGTTGGATTTCAAAGCCGGGCATTTTGATGTCGTGTGCTGCCGGTGACTGAAGAAACGTCGACTGCAGAGTGATCAATCCTTCAGTGGGTTAGTTTATGATTATACAGACCTTCCCTGAGCCATTCTCCCCGAGCAGCCCATATTTGCGTCCGCGCTCCAGCATAATAGTCGCATCGTCTATGAGCAGTTGATCACCGAGAGCCAATGTGTACGAAACAATTTTGATATTGCATGTGTAGTCAGATACCAGGGTACCATCTGCATTCCTGAGGCGGCCTATTGAGGCGTCAGATCCAGAATGTACCGACTTTGGATTGTAAGCAATTGTGTGCGGTTCCCCGACAGAGAAAATCATCACCTGGGAGTTGTTACTGCCTCCGAAGAGAATGTTTGGATTATAGCCATTGTCTTCTGAAGTAGACACACCTATCGTCGGCGACTTCGTGCACCCAGTCTTGAATATCATCCGCAGCTAGATTGGATCCAGGTGGAGAGCCCGAAGATGCACAAATTGAGGTGTCCGATCCTGAATATATCGACTTGGTATCCATTAGCAAACTTCACTTCCTTTCCATTACATAGATAAAAAATTACACTTACCTCGTTGAGACTCCTGAGAGAATGGTTGGATTGTCGGGTCGAGCGTTTTTTTTCCCTGACGTCCTTCTTCTTCTTGAGTTTATTCAAGGGGTTTCACCACGAAGCACTCTTGTAGTGCTCGATACTTTCATAATACTCATCTCCTCTCTGGATGGCTCTTCCGTACCGTTTAACTTTTGTTTGTGAGCAGGCATGTATACACACTCTTCCCTGGCCATCAAGAACTCTCTTTCCTGGTCCGCCGTAGAGTCCCCGCTCTGACGGTTGGCCAAGAAGTCTGCCGTGCTCCGTCATGTATCCATAACTAGCAGTTTGCCTGTGCTACACAACGGGAGCAGTATCGTCATCTTGACAATAAGGAAATTCCTGTCCCTGAACCTCATAGCATTCAGATTATCTTTGAGCACGCTGGATATTTCTAAAACCGTGCCTCCTGATCCCCTGTTCAGCTGCTTGTGTATTCAAAATTATGTGCCTTCATCCTGCTAATGTTACATTCAACATTGCCTTCATCATAACACTCTGTCGTGTTCATCTTCCCCAGCTTTCGCCAAAACTATGCTCACCCGGCCTACAGTCCTCAACTGTGAGGTGAAACAGCACGTGGAAGTGAAACACTGTGCCGTTCACCACTTAAAGGTTCCCAGCGAGCCTAAATTTTTGTGACATTACCCTCCTCCCTCTGAAACGCCAATTCAGAAAAGGGTTTGTGAAAAGAGCTGCTTTAGCGCCTAATCCATTCAAGTTTCTTTCCGAATCTTTGTGCTGTCATTTTCCCTGATTTCAATCCGCACAATAAACACACCCCATGCACCACTTTAAAGTAGCTCGACATATACTGGGGGTTTTCGAGGTTGCAGATTACGAATATGGACATTCCACATGTCAATGGTGTATGAATCAGCTTGATTCTTGTGTTTCAAGTTGGTGTTTTGCTTCCACGTTACTTGTGCAAATTTGGGCTCCCGGGAAGATTCCATCCGTTCTCCACCACAACAGTGCCGATTCTCATAAGGCCCTTTACTATCGGGTAGCCAGGAAGCTACCGCATAGCTCTACCACACAAGTTATATTCATTGGAGAAATATTGGGGCCGCAATAGCCGACGCTGCCAGAGTGTTTCACTTCACGGTTAAAGACTATATTACTGCTTCTCAAATTTCTTTCAAAATCCCACCTTCACTCGAAAACTGTGCCTCCTCTTGGTTTCCCCTGCCTTCAGCTGTCTTTCATTCTGCTCAAATTCTGCTCAAATCCCTGCCTTCCTACCCACACCTATGTTACTTAAATTACATTCTTGCCTTGACCTTTTCTCCTGGAGGTCAGCCTTCATTCTGGGTACCAATTCCTCCACAATTTTTTAACTCAGCCTTCATATTTCTTTCCATGCAGCCTGCATCACGAACTTGGTCTTGATTGGTGACCTCGTTTGATTGCCATTCGCACAGAAATCTTTAACTTTCGCATCCGAAAGGGTTGGTTTGATTTCTGCTGCCATAATTCTGCCGTGATTTCTGCAACCTATCCCCACCTAGTATGTAACAGAACATACTCAAAGCTCAGGCCCTCGTCTGCTGTATTTTGACCAGAATTCAAAGTCCACCGAGGTATTCAACATCGCAGCAGTTTATAAATAGCAATCCAACAGTTGGGTGTAGAATTGACCATTTCGGTGGAGCGGAGCGGTGGGGCAAATGACATCATTCGGAGCTCGGTGCAAGCCTTGCCCTGAGACAAAGATGGGCAGCAGCCAATCAAAATGTGTGGCCAAACTCAAACGACGTTTGATTCTTATATAGATATATAGATATATATATTGTCGCAAAAGTCCGATATGAGTTATAGGCGCGTATAGGTTCTTACAAGGCTGTATAACCCTGTAATATCTTCGGGGGGGCTGTAAGGCTCAAAAAGGCGCTGTAGTGATTTGTAACTACTTACAGAACTTATAGCACTTATAAGTGCTTAAGGCCATTTATTGACGGTTATAAGTAATCTGCGGTGGCGGCCAAAAACAAAAAATGCCCGCCCCTCCACCCTTCACTTGGCTGCTTATGACACACTCGAGAAGAAGAATAACATTGAATTGCAAAAATGCAAGGTACATGGATAGAGGTACGAAAATGAACCGGTAGTATATCATTTGGCGAGCACCGAATGGCGGCGGCCCATCGAATGCGTGTATGGTTACTGTGGTGCCATGGTTAAAACGGCCAGATTGGACGAAGCGTACCTGAAGATCCTTCAACGAAATCCTTCAATGTACGACGAAAGTTAGACCTGCAAAAGAGTCAGTGAGTTGATGATTAGGAAAGTAAATACTCACGTGACGTTATGAGTACAGCCGAATAGATCACTACGAAAATAGTTAGAGGAGAACAGTCCTGAGAGGGAACATGACACACCGAGAACTCTCGAAGTAGCGCCTCTCCGCTGCGGTGGGTGCACAAGGGCATCGGCGAGGATGGAAGGGGGGGTCGAGGTCGTGTCTGTGGCGGTCTGGAAGCGGAGGGGCGGGCAGAGGGGCGGACAGAGGCTGTTGGTGGCGGGTCGGATGCATGGGAGCAGGCGAAGGTGGTGGTTGGAGGGAGAGAGAAGTGGAGCTACGGTGTCACTGTGCTGCAGAATATATACGCCAATGACATCATTTACTCCACAATTTCCCCCAAACTCGTCCGCCGCGCTGCTTACGCTTCCTCACTCCATACCTAATGCCTACGCTAAACTGAATCGACTCCGACACCACCCACGTCTCTGACTCCGAGCCGGAAAGAGAGGCTGCTGCATCTCGAGCTCGGAAAACCCCGAAAACCCGGATTCCAACACTTCAAGTTTCTCTCCTCGCCCTCGAGCCCCTCGTCGACCAGGATGCCCTTGTCAGATCATTCAAACACTCATCGAACCCACGGGCTGGCAACTGTTGAACTTTCTTGCTCTATGGATGCGCGACTCATGCATCTTGAGAGCGAGATCATTCAAATGAGGGCGCAGCTTGGCGCCGTGCTTGAGGGTGCGTAGTAAACCCATCTTATTAAAATCCTTCTGAATCCTACAGCACCCCACTGCTGCAACGTCATCTCTGATGCCGACCACAAGCGCTCGCTGGCGGACAAGTCTGTTTCTACTGAATCTTCAGACCTCCTGTCTGGCGCGCCACATTGTCCCGCAACGGACACCAGTTCTTTTGAAGAGGCCGTACAGGAAGAGGTCAGGCAACAGCTGGAGCATCTAAGCAAGCAGTTTGATGAATTCTTCGAGAGGCTTGAGGCGGTCCGGGACGAGTTTCTATGAAGCTGTCGATCGCCTTTGGCGGCCTCGATTGAACTCCGTTTGTATTCTCAGTACATTTAATGAATCGGAAATTGTTGGCAACCTGGAGTGCTTCAACTACTCGCCTCCTCCGTCCGAATCCTCTCCGTCATCCTCCGGTTCCTCGGCGTTCATTTCCTCAAGCGCCGCCCGTTTACCTTCCGCGCCATTTTATCTAGACGATGTAGCCGGTTTTTACGCCCTGGAAACTGAATATACTTGATTGCTACGATGTTTGAATGCCCTTGAGCATTGAGATCCCAAGAATATTGGTGGAAAGCGGGGAAAGTTATAAGTACTTACAGGCACTTACAACCTAGCTGTAAGATAGGTATAAGTCAGTCGTAAGTAGCCTATAAGTCTGTAAGCCTCTCCAACCCCTTATAACCCAAATCCGACTTTTGCGACAATAGATATATAGATATAGAATTATAGATCTCCTCGCGATAACTGTTTTCGTGCCAGCCAGATCCTGTCGCAAGTGATGATGCCCCGACCGTCGCAGCAGCGCCGACGAGTCCTATAGAAAGCTCGGACATTTCGTTGGAATGGCGGTCGTGGAGGATAGGGAACATCAGCCATTTAACAATCAGCTGGGAGCTTGTTTGGCCTTGTGACCTTGTGACAAGTTCACAAGGTCAAACGAGGTCAAATCGGAAGAAAAAACCTCTCGAAATTTTCAGCATAGAGTGGGAAAACCTTGTGAAATATCGGAGGATGCTTCTTACAAATACTTATGGCCATACCATACCTGGTCACGGTGATTGGAACAATTCATTCCAAATTTATACCACTACACGGGGTCGAACGAGTGACCTTGTGATAATTGAGACATAGGTTTGTGAGCTTGTGAGCTTGCACGCATTTTGGTGGGGCTTGGGACCTTGTCTGACCTTGTTTGACCTTGTACAAGCTCACAAGCTGAATGTCAAAAGTCTGATGAAGGAAGAAAATAGATAACTGTTAAGATGTATTTAGAGCTGTTCACCATGAGGCTTCCTTCCGACAATGGCGGCATGTCCAGGGCACAAGGCTGTAGATTTCCTCATTCGAGTGGTATGAATAATGCAAAGCCCCAGCCGTAGAGGAAACAGTCAAGGACAGGCAAATCCATGATGTACACTGAAAAAGCAGACTTTGCCAGTGCGGTTTAAGCTGCGGAATTCGGACCGATCGCCGAGTGGCGGGCTTCGGATTGCCACCTCTTCTAGGACCATTGCCACAAGAGCTCCAGGCCATCAAAATCTTACAGCCTGTTCCCTCGCTGCGCGAATTTCCTACACCCCAGCCAAAGCCGTTTGTTTCGGGCGAAGTCCTTTCGCTCGGGCGCATATTTTGCCTTTGACCAGGCACTGGAAGTTCTGAATCGATATCCACACCTTGCGGTGCATCTCAGGGACTTGACGATTGCCATTCCGAAGTCTCAGAGCGCCCAGGCTGCGCTTGGGGCAGTCCTTCGTCTCCTGCTCAACGTCGAGCGCTTGGCAGTCAATGGTAATGCACTGGCATGGAATGGACTCGGAGTCCTTCCCGCTCTGGCTGCTGCAATTCTAGCGGCCATCTCCCTACCGTCCCTAGAATGCCTTCATTTGCTTCGTATTCACCCTCCCTCGTCTGTGCTTCTGCACGCAGCGTCTTCTGTCCGTGTCTTGTCCCTCGACCGGGTGGTGCTGTTTGGGGGTCGGGATCCCGATATTCCCCCCCACAGCTGGTCGAACGCCCGGATGGAGTACCATTCTTCCACACTGCCTAGCAACACCGGCCTTGCTTCGGGAGTGCGATCTCCTACTGGACGTGCGCCATTTGCAGCGGCTCGCGGTCCATGTGCAGCCCAGCCTCTGGGACTACCATCGCACCCTCATAGTTTCTTCTTCCAACCATCTCAGACATCTTGAGCTGGATTGCGGAGGTGCGCATCGTGCCTATGACTTTATTCCTCCTCTCGCCTGAATATCCCATTCTGCAAAGATTTATCTTTCACACTCAATCTCCCGCCGTTGCCCGTGCTTCAGACCATGACGCTCATTCTCGCGAGATCGAAAGACGACGACGGATATTGGATCCTCCCAAGCGGCTTGGCGCTCACCGTCGCCGCCCTCGCTGTCGCCGCGTCCCGCCTCGAGGCGCTGACGTTCACGGTCCTCATCCCGATCCTTAAAATCCAAGCGCCATGGAGACACACCGCCCTCCCCGTGTTCGATACTCCCGCTCCTTCGCACAGTCCACTGCTGCGTCGGGTGTGTCGATCAATATGCCACACTGCACGATCTTTACTTCGAGGTCGCGCTCAAACGCGTCGTTCGGCTTATGGAACAGACGCTTCCTGCACCCCACGTCGACGGCATTTTGACATTTGGCCGCAGTGTTCAGCGATCATGCTTGAATTACATGGCCCATTTACCTTGATTCAGATTGCTCTTCAAAGAATTACATTAACCTCGATCTACGTGAAGTATAGTAACCGGGACGAGTCTCTCGGTAGTACATCTGCGGTCACTGAAGCCGTTGTCAAGACTGGACCCGCTTTCACACATGCAAGGAGAGAGCCTAATGGCAGCATGCTTGCGCCCGAGACCTCTGCAAGTGCTGTCTGTGGCCTCGATCTGGCTCGGAGTTGCACCTACAACTTTTCTTTTTTTCCTGGGGGAGAACGGATGGGCTTTGGATCCTCCACACCCATAGACTTTTGGCATATCAGTCTAAAAAATGTAGTAGGCCAGCACAAATAGACCCTCTAGCTGGAAATGACGAACCTACGGTTCGAATCGACTATCTCGACTGCTCTAAGTCCATCGTAGCAACGCGCTTAAGCTCGCATCCCCCAATCCCCATCTACACGATAAGGTCCTCGTCTAATTCTAACTCTGGCCCGGCTTGGCGCGCATGCTTCCCTTGCGCTCTGCCCCTTCATTTCCCCTCCGCGTCCGTGTGGAGGCTCATCCTTCCCGCATCGCCCGACTTTCCCGCCTTCATCTCGCCATTCTGGCTTTACTTAGCGTCTTCTGAATCTAGCGCTCCGCGGAGCACCCGAAAAAGCACTCAACGCCCGTCACGATACCTGGATAAAAAAGTATACTTCCCCGTCCTGGACCTCCGAGAATTTTCAGCTCCGGTGTGCTCGGAACCTGCGTGGACGGCGTTGGATCCGGGTTCGGATCAGCGCGTCGCTGCATTGTACCGTCCTCTTGGCCTTTCCTCGTCGGCGCTTGGCTTTTGCGCGTCCTCGCAGCGTCAATGCTCCGAGATGCTCAGCTCCTTCCGCCTAGGATTCCTGTTCCTTTCCAAGTGCAGGTTAGATCGTATCTCATAGGCGCTCTTCCGAACTCTATTCAACTTGCACCGAGTCCTCAACAAGGAAATATTCAACTTCAAACGGAATCCAGCCGATGGCTCAGAATTGGGGTTTAGAACGTACCGCCTTGCGATCACTACGCTTGTCCGCGCTCCAACTGAGGACTTTCCTTAGAGAAACACCCACAATTTCAATTCTCAAATTCGTGAAATTGAACGCCCTCGGTGTCTGAGCGTAATTCACCATTTCCGCCCAGAATAATAAATTCAAGCGCAAGCTGAATATGATGTTCAACGTTGAACAATGCCGCCCTTTATACATCTCCGAAACGCGAAAACTTTAGCGGATGCATTTAATCAACTGCAGAAACGTTTCCTTGAACACTAACTTTTCAAATTCAAGGAGGCGAATTTGGGAGGTGTCGTTATTGACAGTTAGCCGCTGGCATGTTCACTAATTAATTGTATTGTGGACTGCAGATGTTGGCCACTGCTTGCTCACTTCAAGTACACAGATAGCATTGCCGTGGCAAGAACGTTGATATAAGAAGGATTCTGGCTTCCATGTACGCGTCCTGCCTCGATATACACCAGCCCAGTCTTGGTGGATACACAAAGAATCCGCCCATTCGGCAATATCCGTAGCTCGAAGAAAACTAGCTTCGAGGGGATGTTGAACCGCACGTTCGTCCACATTCGTCGGGAGGGTGTCCAATGGCACAAAACGCGTATTGCTCGCGTATTTCTTTGCCCATGTTCTGATTCAGTGAGTATCCTGCTATTTTTACCGAGATTCCTGTCGTTCACATTCTGGCCGCTTTAAATGATATGACGCCCCCTGTGAGTTTTCATTATGATGGTTACTCGGACCCTGGCCGGTGGCCAGGGTCGTGGTTTTCGAAAAGTTCGCGTTCGGGCAGCCTAAGTCTTACCCCCCGACCGCGTTGCAGGACTTCCACTGATTGTCGGCTCACAGAAGCCCAAATGTCATACACGCCGGAGATTAAAAAAATTCTGACCTCATTGGCATGGGAAAGAGAACACAGAAGCCAATTCCGGAGACCCGGCGGGCGTGAATTTGAAGGCCATTGATGATCGTTGGCGGGCGCGTGACGGAGTCGTGGGGGGGATACGAGACTCGCGTCACCCGGGATAATCTGTAGGAAGGTGCTCGCTTTTGGGGTGTTGGTACCAGTGGTGTGTACCGCAAGTCGTATGTATTACTCTGATCAGTGTACCGTGTATTGCGGGGGAGCCGGAGTTTCAAACCATACCAGCCTCCGGGTAGCCTTCAGGTGCAACTGCGATGCATCTGCAGCTCCGGGGAAAAGTGGCGTTGGATTTTTAAAACCGCTGTGTCCTCAAGTTCCTTCGTCGCAGATCCAGTAATTTCCCTGCTGACTCGAAGATACATGCGCTTCGTGCGAGATTCAGATACCATACCAGCCAGTTCGCCTTCCGGCAGACAGACGGCACATGAAAGCTTTAAGAGCTAAGAACAGACCGCACAGCGACGTCGACGGAGGCAGCGAATACTCTTTGGGGAGGGACGGATGGTGACCTGCAATTGAGACGACGGACGGCCACGACAAGAGATTACAGATTGCTTCCTAGACGTCCGCAGTGTCTTCCAGGGAAACTACTGCGTGAAGGCGATTGAAATTGATCATGAGCGTTGCAGCTGGAAAAGAAAACCTCGAATTCAGGTTCTGTGCATTTTGGAAGTTTCTAAGGCATGTCGCACGGTGCCTCTACGTAGGTGCGGCGTCCCTTCAAGGTGCCTTTTTTTCTTTGCTTGGCGCGCTTAAGGTAGTGACTAGTAAAGCGTTTATTATGAACGTCGCTTCATGCCAAAAGAGTACTAGCTGGCAAGATCGTTGATGTCGGGAGTCGGGACAAGTCGGGTTCGGGGCGCCAGATCAGGTATGTAGGTAGGATCAGTGATGCGATCTTCCGGGTCAACTCGGTCGCTTGAACCAAATTTTCCTCATTTCGTCCGTCAACTTTCAAGACCCTCTGGTTCAAGTTGAGTTTGGAAGAAAAAGAAATGGTCATTTCTCTTTCCCACGCGCTTCTTTATCTAATCCCAGCTTCCCCTGAGTCGGCGTCGTATCCCGCCATCCGCGTCGCCGCTCTCCACCAGGGACCTGCTATTATAACTCTGACTTGGCGCTTCATCTCCCTCCCGCGTCGCTTTCAACGTTCTATTCTCAGCATTTCCCCTTCCTTCCCGCCGCCATCTCGCTTTGCTTGGCACCTTCTCGCGCTTCGCGGAGTACTTAGCCTCGCCCGAAACGCTTACCGACCGGATAATCAACGTGCGCATCAGAGCGCTCAATCCGCTTCTCTTTGCGGACGTTACTAGCCCCGGTGAGGCGCGGTGCTCGGATTATTTCGCGCGTCCAGGCGTGCTGCCGCACCGGTGCTAATACGTATACGCAATTTCTAAGTGCTTGGCTTGTTCAGATCCTTGAAGGACCGTCCGTCAAGCGTTGAACCTCATCTGTAAATTCTCCTTCAAGTTGTAGTTCGTAACGAAACTTCAAATGCCACGATAGCTCCCAGCTCACGCGGCGTGGACTCTACATCCAAGCTGAATTTAAAACGTCCAATTTTCTACGTTGAATATTCCGTACACACTGCATTCCCTGACCACCTACACTTAGTTTGATGGATCTGTGTAGATCCAGCCTAGGTGAGCATAGGTGCCTACATAGACCCTGTGTAGCTCAACTAGACAGAGCTATGCTGAGCTATGGTCATCTAGGCTGGATATACACACACCTAAGCAAATTAAGTGTAGGTGGTCAGGGAATGCAGTGACACAGTGAGTGCAGAATGGTAATATGAAACTCCCCACCTCATTACGCTTCAGCGTCCCCTATATTTCCCCTTATTTCCCGCATCCACGTCCCTCCCTTAGCTTGGGGCCTTCCGACTTCTTTCGCGCTCCACGGAACGTAGTTCCCGCTTACGATAGCCTCGACCGAAACGGCACTCAAGGCCCAATTACGCATTCCTCGGGGGTGTGGTATGAGTAGCTACCGGCGCTGGAACTTGGCGCCAACATCAAGGTCAGATCAAATCGAATTCGCCCTCCTTCGCCTGTCCAGAATTATCCCGGGAAACACATAAAGCCCGCACGCATGGTGCCTCAGCACCGCGCGCCGAAAAAGTTTTTTTTCTTTTTCTTTCAGAAATCCAACTTGCCCGCGTCCGTCCGCCTGTCCGCCCAGAATTTGTTCGTTGGATGCAGCCCCCTCGCATTTCCTTGTTAACTGTTTTATCTTGTTGCTTTACATGCTCCCTTGACTACCCCGCCGTCGCAACCATGTAAAAAATTTCCGCCTGCGATCCCAATTTCAAATTTGCAATATTTAATTTCGATTCCCAGTTTACATTCCGTTCGCAAGGTCGCAAGATTGACCCCACCCCTCCGCCTGCCCGCGTTTACCCGCCCCGCCACAATGTAGGCCCATCGACTCGTTCCCTTTATCGACCTTGTACTTTGACTGGCAGGTACTCTGACTGGCAGCGCGCGCCCCTATCAACTATTACTATCAAAGGCAGCGTTGAAACGGCGGATGTATTTTCGCATTTACGCCTTATAATGTGACGTACCACAGAATCCAGACGAAACGCGGAACGCTGTTTCAAAAATTCAAGGATGTATTTGTCTACAGCTATGAATTCCAATCCGATTCATTCCGAGGATTGCGATTTCGCGAGGGTGGTTGAATAAGACGCGACGCGCCGCTTGCAGGCGCATTCTTCGACAAGTCCGAAGTCGGGCCTACTGACGGCCGAACGCGGCTCGCTCTCGCTCTCGTAGCGGGCTGCGCGCCCACACTGACCCCCGAGTTATGAGCAATGTCTTCCGTACTCGCCAACGACAGCGGAAAACGTTTATGCGGGCGCCCAATCGCACAAACCGCGTAGTTTCTTTGCCGATGTTCTAATTCAGTGATTCTCCCGCTATTTTCGCGCAGGTTTTATGCCGCTCACATTCCGCACTAGTAGCGACCGCGCACATCGTCCGTTCGGAATTCGAATGATATTCGTCGTGGGTGGGTGTCCGCTGCCTCGGACTCAGGTTCGGTCGCGTCGGGTGTGTGGCCGTGTGTTGCCTCCCGACAGGTGGCCTTCGACTGATTGTTGGTCGGGAAGCCCCGCGTGCGGTATACATGTCGTCGCCGGAGATGTAAAAAAACCAATGTCGTTTTGGATGTCGTACCACTTCAATGGCATGGGAAAAACGAGAACAAGAAGAAGCCCAGAAGCCTACTCCCGGAGACTCGGCGCGGACAGGCCACCGATTAGCTTCTGCGCGCCGCGTGACCGCGTCGTGGGAGATGCGAATCTCCGGTTTACTTTGTGGGCACATTGCGAGCGAGGGTTCGCGGCACTCGGAATACACCGTAGACTAGCGCGCGTTGGGTATAGCGTACCCGGTGCCTGGGAACTCGTCAGTGATCACCTGCAGTGCGCTGCGGGGTAAACGCGCTTCGTGCGGGGTATCACATCCCAGCCACTGGCAGTTAAGGTTCACGGTCCAGACATATACAAATGCTTGCGGTGTGTATATTTGCTGCCATCTCCATGTCCAAGTTAAGCCTCAGCGTGTCGCCTGGACGGAGAAATGAGGGAATTGCTTGGGCTGCCACTGGAGATTCGAGAGCACGAGGGACATCCACATTTGGCGCTTCGCTGAGTTCAAACCCTCCCGTGAGAGTCGTGTGCTCGTAGTTTCTTCGCTTCGTACCAATATAAGTCTCCTCAAGGACAGATGGCCGATCGAGGTGGGTGGTACGCGGAAAGCGCGAATAGATTTCTCCCCGCAATTAAATACATGAAGCCCGCTGTGTTCAAGTCCTCCGGTACCAAGTCCTGTGGCATTCCGCGTCAGCCAATGAGCCAGCTTCAGTCAGCCCTCAAAATTAGATATGTATGTATAATACTCCCCAAGCTAAGAACACCGTTGCCGATCGTGACTCGACGTCGAATTGGCTTTGGGGGTAGTACGCATACAGAAGGCGCGGATCGTCGAGAGTCGGGTGATGCACTGTGCAGAAGACGCGCTTCTTGCGGGGTATATATAATACGTGGTGTCGCTCAGTTAGCCTCAGCCTGAGATTTCGAGAGATGTATGTGTTGCCGAGTCCCAGGCTAAGAACAGACCGCCGATCTGAGTCGTCGATGGCGATAAACGGCTATGAAAGTTAAGGTTCGCGTGGAAACGGGAATTGAGGGTCGCGCGGAAGCAGAACTGAAGGAACGAAAGCTGGAGTCTGAGTGCGGTCCAGCACCAACGCCTGCTGTTCGCACCGAGTGCCCGTCCAGTCTATGGGTAAAGGCGCTTCGTGCGGGGCGTCATGTCATATCATATCATACCGCGTCAGTCTCGGTCAGTTACATAGCCTCCAGAGAGAGGCACATACCTCGCAATCTTTGCATACTCCCCTGGCCAGGAACAGACCGCCGACAGCGGAGACAGGACATTTTCCCGTCGGAGAAGGACGCCAGTTGCCTGTCGGAGAGACGCTGAGCGCTAACGTCGACGAACAAATCCAGATCCACGCAACGTCGAGTCCCCCGGCAAGAACAATCAGTGCACGTCGTTTGGGCGGGTTTTCAGCGTCAGCCAGTTAGCCTTCAGACATAAATACGGCCGCCAAAATACTCAGGCTAAGAACAGCCCGCCGATAGAGAATCGAGATGCGACCGTCGACTCGATGCTGATCATAGGTGTCGATTTGGCTTCGGCTTTGGGGGTGGTGAACTGAAAGGGGAATCACGGGTAGCGGCGACAGGAAGGGTGCCTGGGCGTGCCTTCCAGCGTACTTGAGCGTAAGCGTTATCGTGCTTGCAATTGAAGTCGAACTAGAGCCATCAGAGCGACTCGGAGCCCCCCAAAACGAGATGGGTTAGGAGATTGCCTGAGTATACATGTATCTGATAGAGCGTGAAAATAGACGGGCGTACAGCCGTATAGCGCCGGCTCGTTGAGTCGAGGAACGTGGAGGTTGAAAAGGCCCCCGGTCACTCACGGTTAGGATTTTTCCTCGGCGCCTCCCCTGATTTACTCTATGAAATTTTGCTCCGCCCCCCTGATTTACTCTATATCCGACCAAGAGTTAGTAAAAATACCATTTTTTTTCTTACAAGCCCAAATTTTGGCTCCCGTGCCGGCCCCGGCGCTTTCTAGTGCCCTATTATTCTATAATTCGGCCTGCCCCGCAAGCCCGAGTACGCTTACTCATAGCACACATGCCAGCTATCCTGGCCGTCCCAGGCCCTATGAGGTGCCAAAAAAAAATCGCGCTCCGTGCGTTTTACTCTATGCCCGACGGACCCCCGCCCGATTGGAGCTGATTTACTCTATGGGGCGGCCCAAGGTAGGGGTCATTTTCGGGGCCTGATTTACTCTATCGCCGACCGCCCTAACCGTGAGTGACCGGGGGCCTGGTTGAAATCAAAGTGCGGATGATGCCATCAATCCCGAACCCATGCCGATGCCGAGCGACGCGCGCTGCTTGCACCTGCACCTGCACCATAACCTCGACATGGCTTTCGCACACGAACCCACACTAGTTTCCTCCGAGGCATCTGTTGGACCCCACCTAGAACGCGTATCTCGTCTCGGTGGCCGTGAGCTTGTTCGAGCCTGCACGCCCGCACCTCCGCCTTGCCGAACTCGCTGGGGGCCTGGGGCGACCAGCGCACAGGAAATTCTGACTCGGCGGCCAAGTGGAAACAACGAAGCGCTGGACGAGTCCAAACTCCAGACTCCCGTGTTACTATCCAGTTCCCTGCGCTCCGGCACGGAATGTCCTCGTTTTCGTTTTCGTTCTCGTTTTCGTTCTCGTTCTCGTCTCCGTCCCACCCACGCGCCGGCCGTCCCCCTGCCTTGCCTTTCCTTGCCGTCCATCCCCATCCCCATTCCGCACCCTGTCTTCGCATGCCGCCCCGCGGGCCATATATTATAAGTACACGTGCTTCCGCGGAGCGCTTCCTCCATTCCATCCCCATCCCCATCCGCGTCCTCGCATGCCACTCGCCCCAACCCTCCGCGGACCGACTCAATAACACGACACCGACGCGGGCGCCGTAGCATCTGCCCGCGGACCACCTCTCGCATCCCCACCCCACCCTCCTCCGTCCCGGGCCTACCCAGCACCTCCGACTCGGGCCCGCCCTCAAACGCACCGAACGTCCCAGCCCTGGCTCCCACGCAACTCCAGCAGCAGACAGCTCAGGCCCCAGACTCCCTCCCGCGTGTTACTATCGCGTCAAGACTGCGCGTTCCCTGGGAGTGTCCGCTTCGTCTTCTCGCCCAGCCCTGACTCCCAAGCGACTCCAGCAGCAGACTCCAGGCTTCCATGTTACTATCGATATCGCGTCAAGACGACCGCGCGCGAAGGGTGCCGGCACGGCTCAGACTAGTGTCTTCGTCTTCGTCCGCGTCCTCGTTCTTCTCCTTCTCGCTCGTTGTCGCCCGTACTCATCCTCGTCTCCGTCCCCATCCGTCCCCATCCCCATCCCGCACTCTGTCCTCTGCCGCCCCCGCGGGCCGCATATTACATATTACACGCCCGTGCTTCCGCGGGGCGCTTCCTCCATTCCATCCCCATCCCCATCCCCATGCGCGTCCCGTCCTCGTATGCCACTCGCCCCAACCCCCGCGGACCTACTCGCGATATGATACCGACGACCTCTAGCATCAGCCGCGGACCGCCCCACCCCACCCCTCCTCCTCCCCGGGCCTACCCAGTCACGCACCTCCGACTCGGACTCGGGCCCGCCACCAAACGCACCGGACCCCGCCCCACCCCACTCGTCGTCCTCTCCTCCTCCTCCACAAAACGCGCGCGCCTCCGCCCGCTGAAACCCGGGTGTATTCCCCAATCCCCATCCTCTTTCCTCTGACTCTGACTCCCGCCCTGACTCCTTGCGATGCCGACTGACTCCCTCCTCACCGCCCCCCAACTCGGCGATCAGACACAACCCCCAAAAAACCGCAAAGTGCCACGCGCGCCCAGCCTCGTCTCGTGCCTTCCATTGACTGTACAGCCCCACGGCCCCCGGCCGAGCCCGCGCCCGCTCCATCCCTTAATAATCCCGTAATCCCGTCATCCCGCTCCCGTAACCCCGATTCCCATAATCCCGATTCCCCGCGTCTCGTCTCGGCTATTCTTACATCCAAACCCGCCTGTTTTGTTTTGTTTTTGTTTTTTTTCCTTGCATCAACCCCCCACCCCACCCACCCACCCGCGCTCCGACCCCGCGTTGTCTCAGACTTTCAGACTTGTCGACAATGATTTATCATCTGCACTGCATGTACGCACGCACGCACGCACGTTCCCCCCCTCCCCTATGAATATATGATTACGAATCATGCGTGAATTTTGCGTGAATCCCCGAGTGGCTCAGTGGGTGGAGATTCTCCGCGTCTGCAGCATATGCGAGTGGAGCCGGCTCCAGGGACGAGTCTCCTTGTACTTGTGTGCCACCGCACCGATGTGCGAAAAAATCTGTCGAATCGACGAAGAACTTCGAAGCTTCAAGCGGGTCTCCGTCGGTGTCATCCAAAAAATATGTTTTGTAGTGTACGTAGCCGTCATAAAAATGTTAAATACTGCGTGGGTCTATGTACGAATGCGAATGGAAAAGGGAATGGGAAGAGTGAAAAATGCGAGGATTGTCAAAAGTAAAGTAAAAGCCGCTGCTTGTTCTTGTTCTTGTTCACGTTCTTCTCTTCCCTCCTATGAGATGAGTGGGCCGAGCCGCGAGACACCGCAGCCCGAGACCCGAGACCGCAGCCGCGAGACACCGCAGCGCCCCGGCTCAGAAGCCCCCGAGACACCCCTCGGGGCCCTCGCGGAAGCCGACGCCCGCGAGGGCGCGGCACAGCGCGCGGTCGCCGTGCTTCTCCCTGCGCCTGTCCTTGTCCTTGCGCGCGCGGTCCTTGTCCTTGTCCTTCGGGGCTGGGGCGGGGGCGGGCGGGGCGTAGTGGGAGTGCGAGACGGAGGAGTGCGAGACGGAGGCGTCGAGGTCCTCCTCCTCGTAGCCGTCCGCGGGCGGGCGGCGCGGGGAGCGCGAGGCGCGGCGCGCGCGGCGCTTGGGGGAGGGGCGCTCGGGGGAGGGGGGCTGCGCGGGTTGCGGTTGCGGGTGTTGCGGGTGGGACGGGACGGCGTAGGGGTAGGCGGGGTATGTGGGGTATGCGGATGGGTAGGACGGGTATGGCGGGGCGGGGGCGGCGGGGTAGGATGGGTACGACGGGTACGGGTATGGATATGCAGTCGGGTACTTCCCTGCAACGCAACCGCATCAGCGGCCATACGCAGAAGTAGGAGAGACAAGACATACCGACTCCGACGCCGACTCCGGGGTGGAACGCGGCGGCGAGCCCGGGCGGCGGGCTGATGAAGCCGTCGGACTCGTCACTCTCGGAGCTGAGGTCGGGAATGAGCGGGGGCGGGGGCTGGTAGGGGTGTTGGTAGGCAGACGGGTAGTGCGGTATTGGCGGGGGGACGGGTAGGGCGATGTACGGCGACGTGCGGGTCGGCGTGCGCTCTGCCTCGGCGTCGTCCTCGTCTTCATCACAGTCGTCCTCGTTGCCCTCGCGGTACGATGCCAGGGCCCGCGGGTGCAGGTGTCCGCGGCGCGGCGGTTTTGGGCGCTGGGTGGCGCCGGTGGGGGCCGCGGGCTTCCCATCGTAGTAGGTGCGGCCGGGGCAGCCGCGGGCGGGGAGGGCGCAGGTGTTTGGGGAGACGACGATGGGGGAGCGGTCGTAGGAGGAGGGGGAGTAGGCGGAGAAGGTGCGGGTGAGGGAGGGGGACGGCGGGAAGTGGGCGTGGCGCGAGGAGGTCGCGGCCGACGCCGAGCGCTTGAGGATGGGGTGGGGTTGTGCCATGAAGACACAGACGGGTTAGCAGACGGGGGACTGCGATATGCGGGACATGGTGGTAGAGGACGAAAAGAGTTTATACCACAGCCGCATGTGCCTCGATATGGCAAGTCCGTCACAACAGTCCAGTCACATGTCACCCTGCCATCCGTGCCCATGCCACCGAGCCACCGGTCCAATCCGTACACATCGCAAACCACATTCACCGAAACCCAGGGGAGGCCACACCCCCAGCTAACAATGCGTGGCCTGCTTCAGTCCCCCCTCCCCCGCCCCCACACAATAAACAATCCACCCTTTGTCTCTACCCGGCGTAAATCGCGCACCTCGCCCCATTAAGTGGCGTCCAATACCGCCAATCCGCCCGTCCCGCCGCCATCGCACTACCCACGTAGCGATCCAATCCATCTGCATCTTGCCCCGGGTGTGGCCCTTCCTCCAAGGAAGCCTTCCACTGCCACCCGGCGCCTGCCAAGCCTCGCCTCCTTCTCGCGTGCGAACTGCCACATCCGCTCGCCCCTTGCTCTCGTAATCCCGTCTCGCGCGTAATCTTGGCTCGGACGTTGCACCGTCCCGTAACCCGATGCCGATCCGTCTCCTTGCGGCTAGCCAACTGGCGCGATCACGCGATCCTATTCTATCCTATTTCAGGCGTGTCGCGCTTCTGCCACATCACAGCGTGTCTGGCTTTATCTCGCGTTAATTGTGATATCAGTGATTGCGTCGGCCGTCGTGGCGGTATCAGAGGCGTGTCCGATATCCGGGCCCGCCTGACGCGCCCATTGTCGCTGTCCCTCTGTCCTGTGCCTTTGTGCGGCGTCCCGGCCCCGCGTTCCTGTGTATATACCATCCGAATCTCATGCCAAATCCATTCCCATCCCGGTCCTCTCCTTTCGTCGTTTACCTTTATCGCACCAGCTTTTCAAGCTTTTCTTTCCCCGCCAGAGCACCGTCGATCCACCCGAAAGCCTAACCCCCCTCCCACCCACCCATACCATTCGCACCCCGGTTCCCGTGCGCGACGTGCGGAGATTCGCATCTCCTCCCTCCTTCCTCCTTCCTCCTTGGCCTACTTCGCGGATCCTCCCGGACACGGTCACGCGCAGGATCCGCATCTCCTCCCTCCTTCCTCCTTAGCCCACTTCGCGGATCCTCCCGTGCGCGTGCGCAGATTCGTATCTCCCCCTCCTTCCTCCTTAGCCTACTTCGCGGATCCTTCCCGGCCACGGTCACGCGCAGGATCGCCGGATGCAGCAAGGTTCCTTATCCTGCCTAGGATCGAGGAGACATAAGTTTGACACAAGTACGAGATGTATACTAATCTATCATCTCTGTCATAGTGAATTAATTATAGGACCGGAAGCCGGCGTTTTGCCCGCGCGGGCGCGGCCGCGCCCGAGGTGCACAATTACTTCCTCCTTCCTTGCTAATACGACGGTGCGGCGCGGGCCCCGATCCCGACCCCGGCCGGGCGCGCGTGCGCAGCCCGACCAGCCGACGAAAGCCAGGCGCGGTGGGCGCTATCTCGCCTCGCTCGCCGCGGCCAACGGCCAGCGCGCCCACAACGCCACGCCACGCCAACGCCAAGGCGCCGAAAATAGAAAAACGGGGTGGACGCCGGAAATAGGCTGTAGGCTGCCGTCAAGTTGGGCTCGGATGCCGTGAAAGTTGGACCAGGGCGAGAGTACATAGTACATATACGCCGCCACGACAGGCGCCACGCCACGACGTTAATTACCCCCCCGACACCTGCGTAAGCGCGTCTTTGCGATTGGCCCCAACCCGACTCGGGGCCGCCGTGTCGTGTCGACGATACCGTACAGAGACGAGCGCGCGGGCAGGCACGCCCCTCGTTCATTTCGCCTGCCAGATATACTATATATGCGCTGTATGTGAGTCTGCGATTCGCCTCGGGATTTAAATAGTTCGAGTGCGATACGCCAATGCGACGACGGTGCCGGGACGGCGATATCGATATTGCGAGAAGGCGAGACGCGCGCGCTCGTTCATCTCGTGCTGTGCCGGCACACAGTATATTCGCGCAATGCGTGCGTATGCAAGTGCGACTGGCCTCGGGATAGATATTATTAGTGGGGTGCGATACGCCAATACGACACGATACGATACGACATGATACGAGGCGAGGCGGGGCGAGGCGAGGAACGCACCCCGCGTAGGGTGTGCATCCTCCCTCGAGTTCGATGCTGCCGTTGCCGCGAGAATAGCTATAGCAGAATATTCCGTGCTGGAAATTCTGTTGGACGACGCACGTCGAACCGCGGGAAACACTGCTGGGTGCGTAGGTCGAGCTTGCCTGCCGTAAGCACGAGCCCAGGCCTGGTTCGGGTATTCAATATTCACTCGTGGCCTGCCGTAGCCCATCCACTCAAATTGATACGCGGGCAGGAATGGGAATCATACAATACGCCCTCCCGCTCCGCTCAGCGACCACCCGATCCTCCTGCCTCCACCCGAAGCAGATTCACCGACTCGACCACAATTGTTGAATAAAAATATAAGCTACGCTAATAAGTCCTGCGTCGGATTGTCGCCAGCACCGGGACGTTTAGGGAGAAGGACATCGACATCAACATCGAACCTACCATTCAATTATAATCCCCCTATACTGACGATCCCTGCGGAACAACTCCATCCTGTTCTATTCTATTCTATTGTATCCAACAACAAGATCGGCGAGCCCTCCCAAGCATTCAACGCCCCTACATTACAACTACTCCACCATCGCCCCAAGCCAAACCGCACGGGAATTACTTGATTCAGCCAAAGTTCGACAATTCTGATTCAACCACCCCATTTATTTCTTATTCCGAGGTCTGATCTGCATTTTCATTTGCATTCGACCAACCGCGCACACCCCTAACCCATTCTTTCAATTCCACGCTCACAAATTCCCAAATCCACAGACTCTGTTGTAAGACTCTGCAAAACCAGACAAATCGTCGATTTCAAACCAACCCCGCGTTGCAAATTGCCAATCGGCGTGGATCTGCGCGCGCACAGCCAGGCACGCCGAGACGTCGACGCCATGAGAGGCGCACAGATTCCCAAACTCACGGACTCTGCTGTACGACTCTGCACGACAAATCGTCATTTCAAACCACCCCCGCGTTGCAAATTGCCAATCGGCGTGGATCTGCGCGCACAGTCAGGCACGCCGAGACGTCATGGTAGGCACGAGAAAATAGTAAATAGTAAATACAAAATGCGCCCGCCGTTTCATGTCGTGACTTGTTCCGCGCTTTGTGAACGGATTTAATAGGGGAACATGGATGGTGGTAACTCGGTGAGGAGGGCGCACGCACGTTCCCTGCGGGCATTAATTAAGTTAGCTATAGGAGGATTTATATGTTCTTGAGATGCTGAATTTGAACGGAATGGGAGTTACGAATTGAACATTGCGAATGGGGCGGAGGTTTTTGCTTCGCGACAGAGTGTTTCAGAGTTAGGAGGTCTCGAGAGGACCGGGTACTAGTCAACTGACCTGAAGATTGCAGTAAAACGCGACCTGTCCACCGTTCGTGCCGCGGTATCCCGACAAATTCCAATTTCAAGAATCAAGTGAATTTAGAAAATTAGCAGGCAGCGAATATTTCCTTTTTGGGCGCGCGGTGTTGATTCACGTTCGTCTTCAGTTATGCAGCGTCGAGCACCGAGCGAGGATACCCGTAATCTTCGATCGGCGCCGGGCGAAGGGATCGACAGCACTGACTAAACCGTAAACGAATCGCACCTGCGCTTGGCGGCCGGGCCCTCGCAAGCCCCGCGAGAAGGCCGCGCCACTCCACGCCGCAGGCAGGGATAAGCACGTAGCATGCGAGGCAGAATCGTATCGGCGTCGAGTCGATTACGTGCCGTGGAGCGCGGTTCAATTTCAGTGCCAAGTGCAGAAGAATGGCGAGAAGGCAGTACTAGTAAGGAAGGGCGCAGAAGGACGGGATGAAGCGCCAAGCGGGGCGGAGTTATGGTAATTACGTCCTCCGTTCTCGTTCAACCCGTCAGAAATTCAGGTTGAGTATTGAGCCTCGAACGTCGACTCTAATTTGCAAGACGCGTATAGGTGGTGAGCGCTTGGTTGGGGTTTTCTGGGAATAAACGACATTATCTTTACTTTTGGGGCGCGCGGCGTTAATTCGAGATTCTGTCTCCCGCGAAGGAATGAGGATCGACACCGCGAACGCCAGAATATGCGCTTGGCGATTTAAGTCAGAGGCGAACCGGGAAGGGGGACGCGACGCGACGCAGGGCCAAGAGCGTACGTAGCTCAGATCCCAAGCCCACGCCGGCCGCCGTCGGAAGAGTTTGGAAGCGTCGCCAAACCTGAACGAAGATCGACAGTCTAAATCCCATGCGCTTGGCGACGGTCCTTCGGGAATCTCGAGAAGCGGCGCGAGCCAAGCGCTTAATACTAATACTCAGTCTAGCACCGCCTAGCACCGCGCGAATTAATCGGAAGTAACCGGAGCCCAGATCCAGTGCCGTACCGGCGCTGAGTCTTGGCAGGCCAAGAGCAATCCGAACCAGCTCCAGCGCCGGGCGGCGCCGGAGCTCGAAATGTCCCGCAAGGGAAGAGAAGCGACGCGAATTGAAGCTTGAAGGCTCGATGCATGCCCGCGTTGGTAATCCGGGCGTTGAGTCTCGTTTCGGACGAGGCTAAGTATGGTCACGGTGAAGGTCCGCGGAGCGCGAGAAGGCGCCAAGCAAAGCGAGATGACGGCGGGAAGGAAGGGGCAATGCTGAGAATAGAACGTCAAGAGCGACGCGGGAGGAGGTGAAGCGCCAAGCCAGAGTTATAATAGCAGGTCCCTGGTGGGAAGCCGCGACTTGGACGGCATGCGACGTCGATCGGGGGAAGTGGGATTAGAACGGTCGAGATAAAGAAGCGCGTGGAAAAGGGAAGGGACATTTCTTTTTCTTGCAAACTCACTTGAACCAGAGGGTCTTGACAGGTCAGAATGAACTTGAAGAGAACGCACAGAGAACGGGAGAATTCAGTTCAAGCGAACGAGTTGACCCGCAAGATCACATCACCGATGCTATCACCCTGATTTGGCGTCCCGAAACCGATCAAATCCGACTTGTCCCGACTCCCGACCTCCCAACTCTTCAATGATCTTGCCATGAATCGACATTCATGATGGAAGCTTTGCTAACTACTTCAAGCGCGCCAAGCAAAGGCTCCTTGAAGAGACGCCGCACCTCCTTAGGCGCCGTGGCCCGTGGGCATGATGCCTTAGAAACTTACAAAGTGCACCAATATTTTCAAAGTCTTCTTTTCCAGCTGCAACGTTCAACGTCAATCGCCTTCACGCAAGCTTCGGCCCCAGCTGCCTTGTAATGAACTGCGGAATTCTAGGAAGAAATAGGCAATCTCTCGTCGTGGCCGTCGTGGCCGTCCGCCGTCTCAACTTTATGTCACCAGCCATAATCCCGTCCCCAAAGATTATCCGCTGCCTCCGCCGACGTCGCGTCACGATCAGCGATCTGTTCTTACCCCTTAAAGTTTTCATGTGCCATCTGCCGGAAGGCTAACTGGCTGGTATGGTATCTCCCACAAAGCGCGTCTATCTCACCGCAGGACAGTTACACGATTCGTGACGAAGGAACTTGAGGATACAGCAGTTTCACAAACCAACGCCTCTTGTTCCTAGATCCTGGAGCTGCATTGCAGGTGCACCTGAAAGTTTCCTGGCTGATACCCGGCACGAAGCCCGTCTTCCCCGCAATACATGATGCACTGATCAAAATCATACGACTTGCGGTACACATTGGTACTGGCACCAACACCCCAAAAGCGAGCACTTCATACGGACTATCCCGGTGACGCGCGTCTCGAATACAAACCAGAGATTCGTATCTCCTCCACGACTCCGTCACGCGCGATAACCTGCAAGTTCGCACCCGATAACCTGCAAGTTCGCACCCGCCGCCGGGTCCCCGGGATTTGCCTTCTGCGTTCTCTTTCACATTCTTTCACATGCCAGTGAAGTCGTACGACATGTTTATTGTATAATGTAGGTTCCTAATCCTGATCCTATGAGGATTCCCGCCGACGCCGACAAGTACACCGATAGCCCTGGTATTTAGTCTCGCGCACAAGTACGACATGTATGTATAGATTAGTATCATCTCCCTCGTCGTGAATTAATTATAGGCTTGGCGTCTTGCCCGCGCGACTATTACTTCCCTACGACGGACCCGACCCCGGCCGGGCGTGCTCTCGACCACGGGCAGCCTCCGACGACTGGCAGCCGTCAGAAACTAAACCAAGACAGGCACGGTCTCGCCGCGGCCAGCGCGCCCACAACGCCACAACGCCACGCCACAACGCCGAAAACAGAAAATGGGGTGGACGCCGGAAATAGCTATTGAGCGATGCCGTGAAATTTACAGCGCGAGAGTATACGCCGCCACGACACAACGTCAATCGATAATTACCCCCCGACACCTAACGAAGCGTCTTTGTGCGATTAGCCCCCGTCCGAGCCGACGTGTCGACGGTACCGTACAGAAGAGACGGGCGGGCGGGCAGACACGCCCCTCGTTCATTTCGCCTGCTGGATATATATGCGGTGTGTAAGTCTGCGATTCGCCTCAGGATTTAAATTGATATTATTAGTCGAGTGCGATACGCCAGTACGACGAGACGACGATATTGCGAGAAGGCGAGACGAGCGCGCGGGCAGACATGTACACCTTTGTTCATTTTATGCTGTGCCAGCAAACATCTCTCTCTTTATAAAATTGCGTGTGTCCGAAGCCTTCGAACTCCGCCAGGAAATCAGCGGATTGGCGCTCGACCACGTAGCGCCACGGCCTCGGTCGAAGTGCCGGGGCGCTTCGGCGCCCCGGCGCGCTCTTTTTTATTATATATTCGCGCAATACGTACGTATGTAAGCGCGATTGGCCTCGGGATATTCTTATTCATGGGGCCAATACGATACGATATCGAGGCGAGACGAGGCGAGGCGATGAACGTCCCCCGCGTAGGGTACGGGCGAACGTGCATCCTCCTTCGAGTTCGATGCCAGATACCGATGGTCCCGTTGCATACTCCGTGCTGGAAATTATGTTGGACGACGCACGTCGAACCGTGGGAAACAGTACAATGGTCGAGCTTGCCTGCCGTAAGCACGAGCCCAGGCCTGGTTCGGGTATTCGCTCGTGGCCTGTCGTAGCCCATCCACTCAAATTGATACTCGAGGCAGGAATGAGAGTTATACAATACAATACAATACGCCCTCCGCTCCGCTCAGCAACCACCCGATCCTCCTGCCTCCACCCTAATCACATTCACCGACTCAACCACAATTGTTACATAAAAATATAAAGCTATGCTAATAAGTACTGCGTCGGATTGTCGCCAGCATCGGGACGTTTAGGGAGAAGGACATCGACATCAACGTCGACCTACCATTCAATTAGAATCCCCCTATACTGACGATCCCTGCGGAACAACTCCATCCTGTTCTATTCTATTCTATTGTATCCAAAAACAAGATCGGTGAGCCTCCCAAGCATTCAACGCCCTTACATTATAGCTATTCCACCATCAAACCGCACGGGAATTACCTGATTCAGCCAGAGTTCGACAATTCTGATTCAATCACCCCATTTATTTCTTATTCCGAGGTCTGATCTGCATTTGCATTTGCATTCGACCAACCGCGCGCACACCTAACCCATTCTTTCAATTCCACGCTCACAAATTCCCAAATTCACGGACTCTGCTCTGTTGTAAGGCTCTGCACGACAAATCGTCAATTTCAAACCAGCCCCGCGTTGCAAATTGTCAATCGGCGTGGATCTGCGCGCGCACAGTCAGGCACGCCGTCGACGCCATGGGAGGCACGGGGAAATAGTAAATACAAAATGCGCCCGCCGTTTCATGTCCGAGTCGTGACTTGTTCCGCGCTTTGACATTGACTTTCAACGGATTTGATAGGGGAGCATGGATTGTGGTTACTTGGGAGGGGCACGCACGCACGCACGTTCCCTGCGGGCATTAATGAGGATGTCAAGAATTTGAACGGAATGGGAATTACAAATCGAACAGTAATTGCGGATGAGGCGGGGGCTTTTTTTGCTTCGCGACAGAGTGTTTCAGAATTAGGAGGTCTCGAGAGGACCCAACTGACCTGAAGATTACAGTGAATCGCGACCTGTCCACCGTTCGTGCCGCGGTATCCATTCGACCCCGACAAATTCCAGTCTGCTCCAATTTCAAGAATCAAGTGAATTTAGCAGGCAGCGGATATTTCCTTTTCAGACGCGCGGTGTTGATTCACGTTTGTCCTCAGTTATACAGTGTCGAGCACCGGGCGCGGATGCCTGGGATCTTCGATTGGCGCCGGGGAAGGGATCGACAGCACTGACTAAACCGTAAACGAATGCGCACCTGCGCTTGGCGGCCGGGCCCTCGCAAGCCCCGCGAGAAGGCCGCGCCACTCCACGCGCGCAGGCAGGGATAAGCACGGTTCCAAGCGATGCGAGGCAGAATCGTAATCGGCGTCGAGTCGATTACGTGCCGTGGAGCGCGGTTCAATTTCAGTGCCAAGTGCAGAAGAATGGTGAGAGCGAGAAGGCAGGAAGGAAGGGTGCAGAAGGACGGGATGAAGCGCCAAGCGGGGTGGAGTTATGATGATTACGTCCTCCGTTCTCGTTCAACCCGTCAGAAATTCAGGTTGAGTATTGAACCTCGAACGTCGACTCTAATTTGCAAGACGCGTATAGGTGGTGAGCGCTTGGTTGGAGTTTTCTGGGAGATAAACGACAGTATCTTTACTTTTGGGGCGCGCGGCGTTAATTCGGGATTCTGTCTCCCGCGAAGGAATGAGGATCGACACCGCGAACGCCAGAATACGCGCTTGGCGATTTAAGTCAGAGGAGAACCGGGAAGGGGGACATGACGCGACGCAGGGCCAAGAGCGTACATAGCTCAGATCCCAAGCTCACACCCGGGCCCGCCGCCAGAAGAGCTTGGAAGCGTCGTCAAACCTGAACGGAGATCGACAGTCTAAATCCCATGCGCTTGGCGACGGTCCTTCGGGAATCTCGAGAAGCGGCGCGAGCCAAGCGCTTAATACTAATACTCAGTCTAGCACCGCCTAGCACCGCGCGAATTAATCGGAAGTAACCGGAGCCCAGATCCAGTGCCGTACCGGCGCTGAGTCTTGGCAGGCCAAGAGCAATCCGAACCAGCTCCAGCGCCGGGCGGCGCCGGAGCTCGAAATGTCCCGCAAGGGAAGAGAAGCGACGCGAATTGAAGCTTGAAGGCTCGATGCATGCCCGCGTTGGTAATCCGGGCGTTGAGTCTCGTTTCGGACGAGGCTAAGTATGGTCACGGTGAAGGTCCGCGGAACGCGAGAAGGCGCCAAGCAAAGCGAGATGACGGCGGGACGGAAGGGGCAATGCTGAGAGTAGAACGTCAAGAGCGACGCGGGAGGAGGTGAAGCGCCAAGCCAGAGTCATAATAGCAGGTCCCTGGTGGGAAGCGGCGACTTGGACGGCGGGATGCGACGTCGACTCGGGGGAAGGTGGGATTAGAACGGTCGAGATAAAGAAGCGCGTGGAAAAGGGAAAGGGACATTTCTTTTTCTTGCAAATTCGACTTGAACCAGAGGGTCTTGACCAAGTCTTGGCATCAAAAAAATGAACTTGAAGAGAACGCAAAGAGAACGGGAGAATTCGGTTCAAGCGAACGAGTTGACCCGGAAGATCGCATCACTGATGCTACCTCCCTGATTTGGCGTCCCGAACCCGATCAAACCCGACTTGTCCCGACTTGTCCCGACTCCTCCAACGATCTTGCCAGCTAGGAATATTTTGCCCTGAATTGAAGTTGATGCATGATGAAAGCTTTACTTGTAACCTCAAGCGCGCCAAGCATAGAAACAGAAGAAGTGCATAATTATTTTCAAGGTCTTACTATCCTTCATCGCCGTACGGGACATATCTAGAAGCGGGACAAACATCGTTTTCTCCATCATTTCTGGGTCAATTGCCAAGGTATTTTGTAATAAACACTCTGTAGGGTCCCTACTACACTACTGGTACAATTCTGGTCACTCAATCAAACAAAATTTCCATGATTCGCTCGAAAGAAACTGCCTGATTTGGTAATTTATGTGATTCCAGGCAGTTAAGCACAACTGGAGACTTAATATATGTGGGGAGGGCAACAGAGTGTATCCATGTCATAATTCGAGTATTCATACCAAAATCTGGGGGTAGAGATGCATTTTTCGCATCAAAACAGCCTAATTGAGACACGCAAACACGGCGGACAAACATGAACTCTACCAAGAATCACTCAAAACCCTCTTACATATTGGACCTTGCTATTACGCAGTGCAATTACGTCCAAATGTAACATTCTATGGCCATGAGATTGCTCAAGGAGGAGGACAGGCGTGTTATCGCCGATATCTCAAATAAAACTCTGATTGAAGCATTGGCTAAGTTTGAGCCGCCCTGCACAAATTTGCAATGCTTTTGAACCAAGAGGCTGCATATATAAGTGCTTTAGATGGGGTAGAACGTGTCCTGAAAGTTGTGCGCGGAAAGGTTAGGAGTTGAGCTCGATATGCCGTCGGCAATCATCGGCCATCAGTCATCAAGAAGTGGGACACCTTAGAAAATAGCACCGTTCGGCAACGAATGGGCCGTTTGACACAAGGTAAAATGCTAAAAACAAAGAAAGGAAGGTACTTTCCCGCCTGCCGTACTCAGATGTTGACCAAGACTCGTTCATGGGGGAGATATTCAGTAATCTTTCCGAAGTGTCCCACATCCCCATGAAGGATAGTATTTTCCAGCTGCAACGTTCAAGGCCAGTCGCCTTCCGCAGTCTTCGGCCCCAATGGCCCTGGAAGACATTCCGGACTTCTAGGGAGAAATAGGTAATCTCTTTGTGGCCGTTCACCATCTCAATTGCATGTCGTCAACCATAATTTCTCTTAGTATGTCCCCAAGGATTATCCGTTGCCTCCGTCGACGTCGCGTCGCGATCGGCGGTCTGTTCTTAGCTTTCATGCATTTATGTGCCGGAAGCCGGAAGCCTAACTACCTCGCACGAAGCGCGTCTATCTCACCGCAGGGCAGTTACACTTGGGGATACAGCGGTTTTACGGTTATCTGGCTGGTATGATTTGATACCCCGCAATACACGATGCACTGATCAAAACCATACGACTTGCGACACACACTGGTACTGGCACCAACATCCCCAAAGCGAGCGCCTCCTATTACGGACTATCCCGGTGACGCGCGTCTCGAATACACACCAGAGATTCGTATCTCCTCCACGACTCCGTCACGCGCGATAACCTGCAATTTCGCGCCCGCCGCCGGGTCCCCGGGATTTGCCTTCTGTGTTCTCTTTCCCATGCCAGTGAAGTCGTACGACATGCGATTTTTCAAATCTCTGGCGTGTATGACATGTGGGCTTCTTTGATCTCTGTGGAAGTCCTGCAATGCGGTCGGAGGGGAAAGGCTACCGGAACCCGAACTTTCCCAAAACCACTACCGGGCAGGGTCAGACGCACCATTAAAGCTGCCAATGGGCGGCATATCATTCATATCCATGATTTAAACTCCACGCCGAGCGGCAGGAATCTCGGTAAAAATAGCAGAACATGGGCAAAGAAATACGTGAGCAGTACGCGGTTTGTGCCATTGGACGCACTCCCGACGAAGTGGAGAAACGTACGGTTCAACATCCCCTCGAGGCTAGTTTTCTTCGAGCTGTGGATGTTGCCGAGTGGGCGGATTCTTTGTGTATCCACCAAGACTGGGCTGGCGTATATCGAGGCGGGGCGTGTACATGCATGTACATGGAAGCCAGAATCATTCTTATATGAGCGTTCTTGCCACGGCAATACTATATGTGTACTTCAAGCACGATACAATGAGTCCACGGCGAAATGCAGCCACAGCCATTGCCATGCAATAACGAAAGCGCGCAAATTCACTTCCTTACAGCCTCATGGTGCCATGTCTTCTGCTCTCACCACGTTTCCGTAGAGCACATGCATCCGCTACCGTTTCGTGGTTCTGAGCTATCTAAAGTGCCGGACGTTGCACATCGTACTCAGTTGGCGCGTGAATTGGCGAACGAGGGAGGCCCGAAGGGCCGAGCGAGCGGGGGTTGGTTAGAATACTAGATAGAGTCAAACTTAGAGAGAAGCGGGGTCCACTCAGTTGGCGCGTGAATTTATTCTTCTGGGCGGAAATGGTTAAATTACACTTATTACAGGGCGTTCAATTTCAGGAATTGAGAATTGCCAGTGTTTCTCTTGCCGGTGTCTCTCTTTTTCAGGAAATTACTTAGTTGGAGCGCGGGCAGGCATAACTATCGCACAGCGGTACGTTCTCAACCCCAATTTCTGAGCCATTGGCTGGGTTCCGTTTGAAGTTGAACATTTCCTTTTGGGGACTCGGTGTTGAATGGAGTTCGGAAGGGCGCTTATGAGATACGATCTAACGGGGACCTGGAAAGGAACAAGAATCCTAGGCGGAAGGAGTTGAGCATCTCGGAGCACTGAGGCTGCGAGGACGCGAAAAGGATAGGGAGGCCGGTGCCAAGCGCCGACGAGGAAGGACCAAGGACCGTACCACGGCGACGCGCTAATCCGAACCCGGATCCAGCGCCGTTACAGTCCACGCAGGTTCCGAGCACATCGGAGCTGAAAACGTCCGGAGGTCCAGGACGGGGAAGAAGACTTTTTTATCCAGGCATCGTGACGGGCGTTGAGTGCCTTTTCGGGTGCTCCGCGGAACGCTAGATTCAGAAGGTGCCAAGTAAAGCCAGAATGGCGAGATGAAGGCGGGAAAGTCGGGCGATGCGGGAAGGATGAGCCTACACACGGACGCGGAGGGGAAATGAAGGGGCAGAGCGCAAGGGAAGCAAGCCGGGCCAGAGTTAGAATTAGACGAAGACCTTATCATACAAATAAATGCGAGCTTAAGCGTGTTGCTACGATGGACTTAGAGCGGTCGAGATAGTCGATTCGAACCGTAGGTTTGTCATTTCCAGCTAGAGGGCTTATTTGTCCTGACCTACTACATTTTGTAAACTGATAGGCCAAAAGTCTATGGGTGTGGAGGATCCAAAGCCCATCCGTTCTCCTCCAGGAAAAAAAAAAAAGTTGTAGGTGCAACTCCGAGCCAAATCGAGACCACAGACGGCACTTGGTCCCGGGCGCAAGCATGCTGCCATTAGGCTCTCTCCTTACATGTGTGAAAGCGGGTCCAGTCTTGAAAACGGTTTCAGTGACCGCAGATGTACTACCGAGAGACTCGTCTCGGTCACCATACTTCACGTAGATCGAGATAAATACCTGTTAATGTAATTATTTGAAGAGCAATCTGAATCAAGGTAAATGGGCCATGTAATTCAAGCGCGATCGCTGAACACTGCGGCCAAATGTCAAAATCCCGTCGGCGTGGGGTGCAGGAAGCGTCTGTTCCATAAGCCGAATGACGCGTTTGAGCGCGACCTCGAAGTAAAGATCTTGGATTGTGGCATATTGATCGACACACCCGACGCAGCAGTGGACTGTGCGAAGGAGCGGGAATTGGTCGCGGTAATCATGAGTATCGAACACGGGGAGGGCGGTGTGTCTCCATGGCGCTTGGATTTTAAGGATCGGGATGAGGACCGTGAACGTCAGCGCCTCGAGGCGGGACGCGGCGACGGCGAGGGCGGCGACGGTGAGCGCCAAGCCGCTTGGGAGGACCCAATATCCGTCGTCATCTTTCGATCTCGCGAGAATGAGCGTCATGGTCTGAAGCACGGGCAACGGCGGGAGATTGAGTGTGAAAGATAAATCTTTGCAGAATGGGATATTCAGGCGAGGGGAGGAATATAGTCATAGGCACGATGCGCACCTCCGCAATCCAGCTCAAGATGTCTGAGATGGTTGGAAGAAGAAACTATAAGGGTGCGATGATAGTCCCAGGGGCTGGGCTGCACATGGACCGCGAGCCGCTGCAAATGGCGCACGTCCAGTAGGAAATCGCACTCCCGAAGCAAGGCCGGTGTTGCTAGGCAGTGTGGAAGAATGAGGTACTCCAGCCGGGCGTTCGAGCAGCTGTGGGAGGGGATATCGGGATCCCGACCCCCAAACAACACCACCCGGTCGAGGGACAAGACACGGACAGAAGACGCTGCGTGCAGAAGCACAGACGAGGGAGGGTGAATACGAAGCAAATGAAGGCGTTCTAGGGACGGTAGGGAGATGACCGCTAGAATTGCAGCAGCAAGAGCGGGAAGGACTCCGAGTCCATTCCATGCCAGTGCATTACCATTGACCGCCAAGCGCTCGACGTTGGGCAGGAGACGAAGGACTGCCCCAAGCGCAGCCTGGGCGCTCTGAGAGTTCGGAATATCAATCGTCAAGTCCCTGAGGTGCACAGCAAGGTGCGGATATCGATTAAGAACTTCCAGTGCCTGGTCAAAGGCAAAATATGCGCCCGAGCGAAGAGACTTCGTCCGAAATAAACGGCTTTGGCTGGGGCGTAGGAAAGCTCGCGCAACGAGGGAACAGGCTGTAAGATTTGAATGGCCTTCCACTTCCTCCACGATGGCCTCGATGAGCTCTTGCGGCAACTGCGACATGGACGAGGTGGCAATCCGGAAGACTCCGGAAGATCGGAAGCCCGGTACTCGGCTAAATCCTCGGCGATCGGTCCGAATTCCGCAGCTTGAACCGCAAAAGTTTCATTTCTGGACTAGTACTGTTTCCTCTACGGCTGGGGCTTTGCTGATCCATACCAAGAAATCTACAGCCTCGTGCCCTAAATATGCCGTTCTTGTCGGAAGGAAGGTGGCATGAATCTAAACACATCTTGCGTGTCTTCCAGAGCCGAAAAACTGCCGGAAGCGACTGGCCTTGAAAACCGCAGCTGGAAAAGAAGACCTTGAAAATATTTTTTGTCGGTTTCCAAGGCATGTCACACGCCGGCACATACGTGCGGCGTCCCTTCAAGGTGCCTCTTGTTGCTCTGCTTGGCGCGCTTGAGGTAGTTACTAATAAAGCTGAACGTTGATTCATGGCACCAGTGGAAAGATCGACAAAAAACCAAAGGAAATTTGGGCTTGAGTGAGTTAAGTTCGGTCGGGTTCGGTCGGAAGCGGTAGGATCAATGATACGGTCTTCCAGGTCGACTCGTTCGCTTTGACCCGTTCTCTTCATTTTCGTCCATCAAGACCCTAGATCCAGTTCAAGTTGAGCTTGTAAGAAAAATAAATAAATATTTACCTTGTTCACGCGCTTTTCTATCTCGACCGTTCTAATCCCAGCTTCCCCCGAGTCGGCGTCGCATGGCGTTCTACCCGCCGTTGACGTTGCGGCAACTCAAGGGCACGGTCACCGTTTGACCCTCTACTCCCTTGGATTATTGCCCTGGATGAATTTTCTTCCCCGCGCACAGACTCAACTTGAACCAGACTCCGAAAGTATCTACTTACGGACCGAAATAATGAGAACAGGAGAATTCGGTTTGGACGGTTGGACACGCTCCTGACCAATAGGGAGGATGTTGCTGCCGTTACTTAGCAGTCGAGCTCTGACAAGACGTTAAATCGTGACAATCTGTGTACCGACTGACACGACAGGAAATACATAGGTCCAATGAGCCCAACTCGGGTAGAGAGGTCCGGATATGCGGTTCATATTATGTGGTACGTGAAGAAAATGGGACGAATCACCAATGATATTGCCCTGTAAATTGTTGTGATCTCTTTCCGTCTTTAGATATTACAATTCATGTGAGATCTAGTCAAGCGATAGCAAGTCTTCACCATTGTGTCCCAGGTCAATGTCGATAACCATGCCCTCTTGAGCGAGGGTCGACAGCTGTAAAAGCGTGACAGAGTCAGGTTCTCGGAGAGTTTCGGCCCCAGGGTTGTAGGGGCTGAGACGTGGACCGCGATTTGAATAGCTGAAGCTAAAGACCTGCAGTTGGCCAACATTGTGGCCGGCCTGGGAATTCCACCGGGTAAACAGCATGCGGGTCATCGCATCGTACGTCCACGAGGAGGGTCCGTCCAGACCGGTATTTACAACCACCTTGAGCATCTGGAGTTTCGGAAGGAATACGGAAGTATTTTCGCACATGCGACTGAAGATATCATTCACAGTATCTGCTGCGAGACATTTAATGTCGAGCCGCACAAGGGTGGACATGCCAATGAGGCATTGAGCTACATGGATGAGGGCGTCACTTCCAGAATGAGGAAAGTCGACGACGAACTCCCGTAGCGGTGGCGAGGATCGGGAGAGGAACCGCAGAAGCGGCTCAGGAGAGATGGGGGCGAAGGCGTAACCGGTGATCACGAGGGTTTCCAAGGCGGGGCATGCCAAAAAACCCAGGACATCGAGGAAGGTGTTCTCCCAGAGTTGGAAAGAACGAAGGGTGAGAGATTTGATGTTGGAATATATCGGAGCCGATGGCATATCCACGCTGTGCAGAGTATGCAAATCCAACGCGATTTCCACGAGATTTGGTGTTTGGCGTAGGACATGGAGATAGTGATGGGTGGTAGCCATTCGAGAGTCGAAATATCTCAACTGGCTCAATGGTAGAGTGACGATGGATAGGGAGAACCCATCTCCAAGATGAACATCCTGTAGCACGGGGGCATTCCCGAACAATTCCAGAAGGGATGGCGGCGTCGAATCCGGCGTCCCATCTTGTACCGTGACGGCCTTGATCGCAAGCCTGCTGAGCAGAGGAAGACCCTCATTCGTCTGTAATCGATAGAAATCGGCAAACGGAAGCACAAGGTTTACGTCGTGCCACCGTGAAGAACAATCGCTGAGCGCGCGGAGGAGCGACGCCGGAAGAAGGCCCGAGGGTGCTGACTCGCTGGTGCCATGATAACAACTGATAACCATAGTGAGGGGGCAACTGCCGCCGCGGAAAAGCCAATATTCGAAGAGCTGGATGATGCCAGAGTCTTCTGTCACTCGTCCAAGGTTTACCGGCAATATAAAGCTACTCCATAGCCGCGGAGTAGAAAGCGCGGTTTTGCGCCAGTCCCTGCAGATCGCCCCCAAAAGCAAAGGTGCACGCCAGGGATCAGGGGTGGCGGAGTAGATGGGAAGGCACTCGATGAAGATCTCGGAGAGGATTTCCGGAGGAACTTCAAGAATGGGGTGGCGCGACACGGCGCCAGGGCGAATGATGTCGACATTCTGTTCTATTAGTCTTTGATCGCCTGGGCGTAGAGAATCACCGCTCACCTCGCCATTGCCTACACACTCGGACGGCAAGTCCACCTCCATGTTTGCTTGGGAGAATGGCAGCGGTGGACAGTGAGCTCTTATAAGTCCTAAAAGCTGTGGAGCTGCCACTGCATTGAGGATGATTATCACAGAAGCCAACAAACGGGAGCAAAGGCTGATGCGGAGGGATTAAGAGGCAGTGGGTTCGCCGAGAAGAGTATATTGTACGAGTATTGTACGAGTCTGGACGAGTGCCACTAGCGTCAGACTCCCCCGGGCCCTGGCCCCTGTCGGACCGACTCGGAATTTCTCGGACGGCTTTGCTGAGAAGGCCTTTGGCTGTCCGCTAGCTAGTTACCGTCAGATAGATGTCGCACATAAGTACTATCGCGGATTCATGCGGCCAGTGGGATCGGGGAGTCACGCAAGAGTCACGGTCACGGGTTTCCACGCCGAGCTCGGTCCGGATTCGACAACTTGCAACCGACCGCCATCATCATCGCACCGTTCCCGCCTACCAATATGGCGACTAAGTGCGACGAGAGGTCTGCTGTTAGACAAACTCGAGGATTGGTTTCCCCGGAGCCGGGTAGCGGATCGAATGTTGCAGCCTTGACTCAGTGTCCCGACAAGTTCCGAACTGATTCTAAAAACAAAGCTCTGTCTGATCGTCTGAACAGCCTCTCTTTCAACAGCTTTTTCTTCTTTCTACATCGTCCTCCACGACCCTTAAAGCACCCAGGATGGCCGAGCTCGCAGTAGGACTAATCGGCGCTGCTGCGACGGTCGGAGCGTCGACACTTGCAACGGGATCTGGCTTTACTGGACGACATGAGAGCAGTCACCGGGAGGAGATCATGGACACGCGAAGGAACATGTCGGATTTCTTGGCGAACCTCCAGAGCGGAGACGTTACGCCGGACGAGGAAAGGGAGTTCTTGAGGACCAGGGAAGAGTGGGTATACATGCCATTATGCCAACGCCAAAACTGACGCCAGAGAAGAGCCATTCAGCGGGAAAATCAATATCACGAAAGCATCGAAAACTGCAAGAGTGCTTCGTGGTGGAACTCCTTCAGCAAAATCAAGAAGAAGGAGGTCAGAGCGAAAAAACGCTTGACGCGGCAATCCAACCATTCTCTCAGGAGTCTCAATGAGGTGAGAAGAATAAATTTTATGGAGTAGAAATTCGCCAACGAATACCAAGTCGATGTATTCGGGATCGGACACATCCTCGATCTGTGCGTCTGCGGGCTCTCCGCCGAGATCTAATATAGCTGTCGATGATATTCGAGATTGGACCCACGGAGTCGCTGACGACAGGTGCGGCTGCAATTCGACCATAATATTGATCTGGGAAAAAATAACCTACTCTCTCAGCACCACGCAACCACTGTGCACGCATCAGGACCAACTCCAATTCTTTATGGATGCGCTGTCCCTTCCTGCTGCCGGCGTCTCCGGTCCTTTCGTGCCACAGCTTATGTACAAGCCGCACGAGGCTAGCGAGGCTGGCGATATGGCGCCCATCCATTTCTGGGTGGAACATCCTTCCGAGTGTGGAATTCCGCTTTCCGATGTCGTGTACACTCGCCCTGCTATTAAAGCCAGATGAAGCTGTACTACTAGGAAATGGCAGTGACTCATTCGTGACCATCCGGCTCGAGGTGTGTTTCCTTGCGCTGGACAACTCCGATTGACTGATTCTCTTGTTCGAGACGTCCCCTTTGATTGTAGAGGCAGTGGATTCGGAGAAGGGAAAAAGAAGGCGAAGGCAGTAGCGTATATTTTGGGGGTTCTCTTGTTACATAATTCTAAATTCACTTCGGTTCGCAACATACTAAGTTGAGAGAAATGTTGACGTATTTGGGGGCATCGGTCCGTGTACGCACATATTTTGCGTATGTGAGAATCTGCCTATATATATAAGCTGTGGAGGTTGAATCAAGGTTCCATTTGGACTCGAGAAGTCCAAAATCATTGTTCCGTTTATAGTTCTACTGCAGAATCTTGGCAGAATCTATTCCGTTGAAAATTCAAATCAAACACAGTGGAAATGGGGAGATTTCAGGGTGGTTAGAAATGTTTCTGAAATGATTTAGGTATCAACTTGTGTGGGCCTGAAAACGTACCCGAAACGTCAAGTTTCCGTGCGACATAGGTTGAAACCGAAACTACCCGATTCGGGCATGTTTTCGGCACGCCTAAAATTTCAGATTTCGGAAGAGTCTGAAACCTATAGTTTCAGAAGCTTCAGCTAAGCCTATACCACGTCCGAAATCGGAAACATGCCCGAACCGAGTCGGGTAGTTTCGGCTTCAACGTAATGGAAATTTGACGTTTCGGCTACGTTTTCAGGCCCACTCAAGTTGATACCTAAACTATACGTTTCAGAAATTTTCCGCTGTGACATCAGTCTGCGGGAATTTCCGGTGCCGTTTCCGATGAAAGCGATCACGTTACCGTGAATCGCGTTGTTTTTGTTTGTTTCTTGTTGTGGACCACCTGTTTCTTCAACAATCGACTACCACAACTACCCGGCCAGTGACTCGCTCCTCGCCGACGATGTGGGCAAAGCTCAGCCACGCATTAAAGCCCAAGCAGGCCCAGGACGAGTCGGATGCCAATTCACACGGCGATGTAATGTCCAGCGTATTTGAGCAACATCCAAACCTCTCTGTATTTCACAACCCGCCAGAGTCCCACCCCCACTCTCCGAGTCCCCCACCCTCCCCCTCGAAGAGCAGTCGCATGGGACTGTTTAAACGGCATACGAAGGGCCACGACGAGTCTCAGAGAGCACCCTCTCCGATGAAGATGCCAATAGGTTTACCGAAGAAAGTCAAATCCGGCTTCAGCGCTCATGGAAATAGTACGCTTCAGTGGCAATTCAACAGTCTGTCTGTATTAATCGTTTGACTAGCCTCACAACTATCCGTTGGTCCATCCTCCTTGTCGGGGCCGCCCGCTGAGCTGAGCCGAACGACATCACACGACATGTTGAGCCCTCCCGCCTCCCAAGCAAAACGTCGCTCTTCCTTCAACTTCCTGAAGCGCCCATCGATCGATGGTCTGCGCTCGCCGAGCGAAACCGCACGCTCGCCGTCGCGCGCGGAGGGCTCGGAGCAGGACCAACTCAAAGATCCTGTCACCCCCTTCGTTGAAGCAAAGACCGGCTCCGTTCGCTCTATCCTCCGCGACCGCACCACCCCCGGCACCGGCCAAAATGTCCGCTTCTTCTCGCGCGACGCGTACAAAGTCCTAAGCCCCGACCAATCTATGGAAACGGACTACCAATCTGCTATCACCCAGGCCGTCGCCACCACACCCGCACCCCCGGCGGAATCGTTCCTGGACCGTCTCCAGCGCTCGGGCTCCACGGATAGCAATGGCTCGAGCTCGATGCCGCGTTTCGCGAGCTCCTCCAAGTCCGGGAAGGCCACGCGACCCACCGTCGCGGAGATATTCTCGCCGTTGAGCTCCCCCCAGGAAAACGCGCCTTCGCACGCCAACGATGAAAGCAATTCCCGGCTCATGTCCGAGCTCCCGCCGCTCCCCGCCCCCGACTTTACCAACTTCTTCGACATGTCTCAAGACCTTGAGATGCCGATGCTGCCGCCTCCGGGCCTGGGCTTCGATGTTGAGATGTCCGTCAACGACACGGAGACGGAGGGCGAGGGCGGCGCGAACGTCATGACCTCCACGCCGTATCGCGACAAGGGCAAGGGGAAGGAGCGCGAGACGGTCGACCTGCCCAAAGAGGACCTCGTTCCGACCGGTGTGGATGAGACGATATTCCACGCAAAAGAAAAGGCGCCGCTCCTTCCCGCTGCCCTCCACGACCGCAGCAACTCTTTCAGCTTCGGGCAAACCATGTTCTACTCGCTCGCGCACTCCGACTCGAAGCGGTCCTCCACGTCTTCCACCGCGCTAGGCGAATACCCGGCATACCCGTCGAGCGCCAAGTCCTCGCCGTTGTCTGCGACGCAGGACGACTCCGCCCCGCCGTCGCGCGCGTCGTCGCCCGGCATCAAGGGCCGCAGCCGTGCGCTCAGCGACACGGTCTTCATGTCCATGATACGCACGCCTTCGCCGAGCTCGAAGCGGCCCGAGGCGGACATCAACGACGAGTCGTCGTCGGAGCTCGTCGTCTACAACAGCGCGGGCGCTGCGAAGCCCGAGCCGGACCCGTTCAGCGCGCACGCGATGACGTACTACACGCCGCAGACGAACATCCCCGTGACGCCGCCCCACGCTGACGCGAGCGGCCCTGCGCACGCGCGCAAGGCATCGAAGGAGGAGGACCTGATCTTCGCGCTCCGGACACAGCTCGCGCTGCAAACGGAACTGTGCGGGCAGTTCGAGACGGATCTGCGTGCGCGTGACGCCCTTGTCGAGGCGCTCGGCGCGAAGCTGGGCGAGGCGGAGCAGGCGGAGGTGAAGCGGCGGGGCGTACTGAGGGGGTGGAAGAAGAAGGTGGGGGAACTCGAGCGCGCGTGTCGGTATCTGGAGGAGGAGGTGGAGGGCTCACGGCAGGAAAGCATGGAGCGCAGTATTATGGACGAGGCGAGCTCGGAGGCGCTGAGGATGCTGCATCGACAGATTGCGGGCCTTGAGCGGGAGAAGGAGAGCGCAAACCGCAGGGAGGATATGCTGCGCGAGGAGGTCGGGGGGCTCGAGAAGCAGGTGAGGATGAGGGACGATGAGATTATGCGGCTGCAGGAGACACTGAGGAAGCGGGACGAGAGCGAGCGCGAGCTGAAGCAAGGGATAAAAGAGGCGGAAAGCGCGTTGGAGATGATGGGGAACGTCAGCGTCGGGCTCATCGACGAGGACGAGCTGAAGAAGATCACGATGGCGAAGGAGCAGCGGAACGAGAAGGAACGCGAGCGGCACAGAAAAACCGAGTTCGGGTGGGAGGAGGAGAAGGAGGAGTTCCTCGCCGCCGTGGAGAACATCAAGCTCGAGAACGCCGGGCTCGTCGCAGAGCTGGATAATTACAAGCACCAGCTAAAGGACCACGAGGAGGAGCTCGGGATACTCAAGACCGAACTCGAGGCGCAGTGGGACCACACCGAGGAGGGTGTTGAGAAGCTGCAGGCGTCGGAGTCTGCGAAGCGCGCCGTCGAGGTGGAACGCGACGCGCTCAAGGGCGAGGTGGCGGAGCTCGAGGAAAAGATTGCCACCATGGAGACCGAGTGGACCGACAGCGAAAACAAGCAAATCGACCTAGAGAACGACATACAAGAGTTGTGGGATGTGAAAGAGGCGCTGGAGAAGGAGCGCGAGGAGGTGAGTTTCCTTTTTTTCTTTTCTTGAGGTATGTAAACTGACTCTTCTGCAGCTGATGGAGCAGATTCGCAAGCACGAGGGCGCCGCAGAGACGCTGAAGCAGACCCTGCAGGCGCGCGAGGACCGCATCGTCGAATTGGGGCACGAGCGCCAATACGCCCTCGACAACGTCGCGCGCTTGGAGGAGAATGTGAGGCGGCGCGACGCCGAGGCGGCAGAGTACTCGCAACGCAACCTCCAGCGCGAGGCGGAGACGGAGGAGCTGCGCGAGCAGATGAGCCGGATGAAGCGGGAGCACGCGAGCGCGCTCGAGGCTGCGCTTGCGACCAAAGCTGCCGACGCGGAACAGCAGACTCTGCAGGCGAAGGAGCGCGCGGGCGCGCTGAAGGACGAGATCGAGCGCCTGCGGCGGCAGATCCATGAGCTCCAGCAGGAGAGCGCGGACAAGGAGGTCAAGATCGTGCAGATCACCAAACAGCGCGCGCAGGACAAGCAGGACCTCCAGGGGCTCAACATCGCGCTCGACTCGAAGCAGCAGGAGTTGGAGCTCGTAAGTATTTTTTTTCCGTGCCCGCGTGGTTATCTGATTTTTGTTATCTCTTGCGATGTAGATTAAGCGCCGGATGGGCGTGCGCGGCACCGGTGGGGCGACTCCGGCGCAGCCGTCGAAAATCGGGCACCAGCGGCGCGACTCGGCCGTTTTCACCACGCCGGGCGTCTCCTCGCGCCCGCCGTCGGTGCTGTCCGACGCGGGCACCGACGGCGGGAGTGCCAGCGGCGCTAAAATTCCGGCCCTCGGCAAGAGCGCGCGCCTTAACAGCTCCACGTCGGTTTCGGCGGCCAAACCACCCGCGCGCGTGCCCGGGTCTATGGGCCCACCGACGTCGATGGTCGCCAAGCCCCGCGCGTCGCTGGCGGGAACGCCCACACCCACGCCTCGCGTTGCATCTCTTTCGCGCTCGGCGTCGGCGCAGCCCGCAACGGCATCGACGCCAGCGCCGACGCACCGCCGCGTGGCCTCTGCGACACTCGACCAGTCGACGGCGCGCGCTATGAAGGCGAGGCAGACGATGAACGCGAGCCCGGCGCCGAGCGTCGAGAAGGAGAATGTCGAGGCACGGCCGGCCAGCCGTGCGCGGGTGCCGGTCCCCGCCTGAGCGTACCCCACTCCATTATCATAGCACCCCGCCACCTGCCGATATCTTCATTTTTCTACTATATTATTCACTTTTTCCTCCCCTCGCTGTCGTATATTGCTGTGATTTGCTTTGCTGTGAACTATCCATCCTATTCATCTATCGCTGTGAACACAATCCTACCCGCTATGCACACACTATATCTCCACTTCCCTTCAGAGACTGGCCATGTAATCCTGCATCTAAGCTTGTACCAGTACTATCTCCTAGCATCTATATCTATATGTACCCATTGGCTACAGAGTTGGCCTCATTGAAGCAAGTTCAGACGACCCTGATTCCACGATCAATGTGAAATGATTCTTGGTCAAATAAATTGGACCGCAGTTTTATCCTACATTCCTACATACTACAAGACTATTCAAGCCAGGAAACTACTACAATATGTAACGTACAGTTCGTAGAAAATGAATCATGCAAGCATTTCAGCAACTTTCTCCTGAAGCATATCCGCAGTCTCGACCGCACCCATGCTCCGCAACGCCGCCTCGACGTATTGCTCTGCTTTCTGGTGAAGTCCCTCCCACGAATCGCGGTCCATCGATGCCCCGAGTTTCGTCGCAAGGAATGCCATAGCGAGAACAGTCGCCACCACCGCATCCGGCGCGCCAGCCGGGAGCGCACTGCGCACGTTCTGGAGGTCAGTGCTGAGCTTGATGATGTTGAGAACCTCGAGGGAGAAGCAGCCGTCGAATGATTGCAAGCGAGCGAGCGCCTCCAACGGATCCGACGCACTGGCTGCTTGCTGTGGGGTACCAAAGCCACCAAACGTCGACTGCTGAGCAGCGGAACCGAAAGGGCTGGGATTGGGAGGGGCCTGGCCAAAGAGCCCGCTGCCAAAGGCCGGGGTACCAGAACCCCCGAAGAGACCTTGGGGTGGACGAGGAGCAGCACCAAAAAGGTTGGGATTGGGAGGGCCTTGGCCAAAGAGCCCGCCCCCACCAGTCGGAGTAGAAGACCCTCCGAAGACACTTTGGGACGTCGCCTGTAGAGGAGGAGCAGCACCGAAAAGGCTAAAGGCCTGGCCAGAGAGACCGCCCCCACCAACCGGAGTAGAAGACCCTCCGGAGAGACCTTGGGATGTCGCTTGTACATGAGGAGCAGCACCGAGAAGGCTGGGGGTCTGGCCAAAGAGCCCGCTTCCGGAGGCGGCAGAGCCCCCAAAGAGACCTTGGGACGTTGCCTGTGGAGGAGGAGCAGCACTGGAAGGGCTGGCCTGCCCAAAGCCAACAAAGCCCGCCTCTTGAATTTCTCCCCCGGAATAGGAATCAGCCGTCGCGAAGCCACCGTATGAGGAGTTAAGGTAAGGAGAAGAGCCAGGAGCAGCGGAGCCGAATGCTGGCATGGGGCGAGAGAAAGCGGATGTCGCGGGAGAACCGAAGGACATCAAGTCGCTCGAGGAGGCTCCTTGCTGCATTGATGGAGTATATTGTTGCTGCTGCGGACGTGCAGAAGAACCGAATGCCGACGAGGCGCTGGGAGCAGCTGCCCCATAATAGATCAGTGGTCGCGGTACAAAGCTTGAGCTGTTGCCCTGTAGTCTTGGAGCCGGCGTCGCAGTACCAAATAAGCCACCTCCCATGCCAGTGCTCGGGCTCATTCCAACCATCGGCTGCATCGGCTGCATGGCGTAGTGCGCACCAAAAATCGATGGTTCGGGCGGCGCGGGGATAACGTACACCTCCGACGCTGCAGGCGCTTTCGGCTTCGACTCGTCGACGGCAACGAAGGACGTGTGCGACGAGGAGATGGAGTACGTCTTCCCGAGGCGGATGATGCTCGCCTTCACTGTGCGCGCGAGGAGGTCCGTGTCGTCCGGATTCGCGAGCGTCGCGGCGAGCGCGTGCTGTCCGTCCTCGAGGTCTTGGATGATCTTGCGGGCCGCGAGCGCGTGGATGGCGGGTGGTGCGCCCGGGGCATTTTGCAGGTGGCTGAAGGTGATGGGGATGGGCAGCTCGATCTCGGCGCCATCGGCAGTAGACCCGCGGATGATGACGGTCTTCGGGATGGTTTTACCTAGAGAAAGTGTCAATCAAGTGTGTGCGATGCAAGGATAGAGTGGTTTGTACCTTGCAAGATAGCATATGCGTTTAGCCGGATGTTGGGGAAGAGGTTACGGATAACGAATGGGGCCTGCTGCACTGCTGCGGGGGGCGGAAGAACAACCGCAGGAGGCGGCGGTGTCGGGGTGTCGTCAGTCTCCATGGGATCATCGATTCCCTGGTCGAATATGTTCAGCTTCTTCTTCTCACTTGCCTTCTCTACGATTTCGAACTCGTCGTCACCTGGCGGGGCGGCGGTCTTCCCCTTGACGGGCGGGCGACCCCAGTCGACGGTGATATCCGAAATCGGGGGTGAGCGAGCAGCTTTGAGCATCCGGGCAATTTTTCCAGTGAAGGAGGTCTCCTCCTCCCCCACCATCATGCATGTCCCGTTGCCCAACCGTGCAATGCCCTCGCACATCGCTGTCGATGCCGAGTTCCCGATGCCGAGGACAGACACGCGCACGTACGCCGTCTTGGGCGCTGCAGCGACCGCCGACTTGATCTCATTGAACACGCCGTCGAGATCCCACGCGTCACCATCGGTGAGCACCAGGACGCTCATCGGCCGGTCCCATTTGCGCGCCTTGAAGCACTGCTGGAGCGCAGCGCGGATCTCCGTGCCGCCGTAGTCGGCCTGCATCGCGTCAACGTGGCGCGTTGCCTCCTCGAGTGTTTCCTGGTTGTAGGATTTGCTCCCGGTGGGCCAGAGGGCGGAGCACCAGCTGCCGAAGGACATGATTTGGAAGAGCGAATCCTGATGCGGGAGCGCGCGGAGCATGACCACGAGCGCCTTGCGTGCGGCCGCGATGCGGTTGCCTCCCATCGACCCGCTGCGGTCGACGAGGAAGACAAACTCCTGGCGCGAGAGGTCGGGGAGCTTGAAGCGCGGGACGAGGGTCAGCCCCAGCGCGACGGTGTCGTGGGTAGGGTGCAGCTCGGCGACGCAGCGCGGGGTGTCGAGACCGGCGGATTTTATGGTAAGGACAAAGTCCTTGTCGAGCGCCGAGTCGGACGAGAGCGAAATACGTGCATAATTGGAGAACGGCAGGTCCTTGAAGTTGGGGAGCTTTGGGTCGGGGCCCAGCTCGGTGGAGACCGTGTGCGAAGGAGAGCCGATCTTGGAAATGGGTACAATGGCTTCGACGTTCGCCGCAATGCTCAAAAAAGGTGCCTTCGACGACGAGGAAATGAAGACAGTGCTCCTAAAGACAGAGTGCGCAGATTGTGGTGCTTGCCCATAGCGAGCACCAATGTGAACGGGAAGGTGGAAGCGTATAGAATCGCCTTCTTCGTCCTCGGAAAGTTCTGTAGCGTAGACCAATTCGATCTGGACCTGTTCATTGGAGGGAATATTTCCGACGGAAACTTCGAACACTGCGACAAGGTCAGTCTCTGTAAAATGAACGGGTCTTGTGTACTCACCATCTGGTGTCTTCTGCTCCATCAGCGAGGCCTGCTGTCCCTGGGCTACTGCAGCGTTGTACGTCTCTCCGGCCTCCTGCTTCTCCTGAACAGAGCCAACCACCCGCGTCCCGTCCTGCTTGATCATGATAAAAGTGCAGACCGCTGCCCGGGCAGGAATTGGGAAGGAATACTTGGCCTCGATAGGAAAGGCCGCGTCGTTGGCGTAGGTTTGCGTGAGCTTCACCTGAGCAGCAAGTTCCTTGACGCCCGCCTCTGCGCGTACGTTGAGCAGGGGCAGCGAAACGACCCGGTGCTGGTAATAATAGTACAGTCCATAGATTGGAATTGGGTTGGGTCCGAACATGAAAGTGTAGATGTAGAAGCGGCGATTAGGAGGATGCAGCTATATATGCTGTCCAAAGTGACTCGTGCACCGGATTAGCTTCGCAGCGGTACCGTGTGAGCGTCAATAGTACGTGGCCTTTGCGTAGCCTGAGTCTGCCGCAGTGATATGAGCGCTTTTGCAACAAAACGCGACATTGCCGCTCACTGCGAGCGAGCTCAGGCTCAGTCAGACTCCTGCAAGCTCGTTAACGGTCAAACCAGTCACACCGTCGGTCTGCTCGTGTTTTGTCTTCTCCTTTTCTGTCCTGCGACTGAGGATAGCCACCGAGCCATACTTTGAATTCGCAAGCAAGGGACTGGCAAAAGGAGAGACACGCTTCCAGTCCACATCACTCGAGTCGTTTGAGAAATTGACTGTCGGTCCTCGGAGGGTCACGCGGTCACGGTGAACGGCACCGTGGGAGTCAACCCCGATCGGATTGATCTGATGAACATAGCCACCTGATTTCAACCATGGTTCAAACTTCTTATTTCCTTTAATTCATTGCGGCATGATCACGATAGCTATTTAACTCGGCGACTGAAACTCCGGAATGCGCGCCACACTCTCATATCTGAAAATTCCGGGATGACCACAGGAGGTGTATTACAAGTCCAGATTCTGACTTGGCGATATAGGGAAGGCCTGGTACCCGGCGGTCAAACTGCAGCGATAAATAGGTGGTCTGGTCTGCGAACCCGCCATTATGAATGAGAAATGTCGTAGTCAAATACAGAAATGAACCGGGGGAGGCTAGGATAGTGATGACCGGGCATGGGGCCTGGTCGGTTGCTTCAACTGTTTGGATAATCTGAACCGCTCTGTGAAATTTTCCAACGGTAACCGACCACGTAGTTGTCTGTGAAAAAAAAAATCCGTCTGCGGACAAGCGGATGCGTCGGATTTTCCTTGGAGGGATTAGCTAGGATCTCCGGAAGGATCGAACGATGGTTGTTCGAACAGAGCAGACGAAAACTTCATGAGGCACTGGAGAAGCCATATGTGAGGCACAAAAACTGGTGGGTCCAGAATCTGAGAAATGGGCGGCGCATTTATAATAAGTCGCGTGCGACTTGTAGCTTGGATCAATTGGTCTGTGCGACAGAATTTGGCATGTGGGTCCTTGAGCGGCTTTTTGGTCGTTGCGCGTATCACGACGCCGGTGACTACAATACATAAGGTACGAACGAGAGTTGCTGTAGTGTCTGTTTATAAGAGACTACATGTTGGCCTGCTTTTCGCCGCTTCGGTGAGTGATACTGTATAATTACATTCAATTCGACCGGGGGTGTGACACGTGACCCGAATTACCAGTTCGACCATTCGACCAGGGCCGAAATTTCGCGTGACAGAGCCGAAATTTTCGACCACCGGAACGAAAATTTTCAAATTTACACGTCGCGGAGGAGATTTTGAGCAGTTTCGACGCCTGTGTGACGAAAATTACATTCGACCAACGGGTGGGTGACGCGTGATGAAACACCAATATTCGCCATCGACCAAGGGGGGAGTGACGCGTGACAGTCGAATTGAATGTAATAATACAGTAATTTATACCTGGCCATTGCCTGCCCGCATATCTTCTGTCCGTTCATCTGGATTCTGAATAGTCGGTACGGAAAGTTGCAACCAATTAGATCCAGCCTCCAGGACTCGAAGGTTCCGAAGGAAATAAAAAGAACACCTACGTGATCGTATAGCAACACCGCCACAATTCAGGCTTTCTTCCAGTGTTCCACTTTCCAGTCTGAACCAACACAGCCGCTTTGACAGCAATCAAACCATAGTCTCATAGACGAAAGCTTCAAAGCCCTTCAACGTGCCTCGCTTGTTGGATCACTGGAAAGGCCTGGGGACTACCTCTTGAGATTAGGGTTGTTCACAGTAGCCCTTTTTCACTGCTTTTTTGCTCCTTTTCATCATTTCCCTGCCATTCAAACAAAAAGGAGCGAAAAAGGAGCACAAAAAGGAGTGAAAAGGGCTACTGTGAGTGGGTAGGCAACGAGATCTGGGAAAAAGGGAGTAAAAAGGCCCTTTTTACTTCCACGGCAGCATCTCGGCAGACGGCTCAAGTTCAATCTCCGACTCGCCGCCGTTTGTCTTGTGTTACATAACATTGCTGATGTACTGCCGCATATACATACATGCCCACTATAGGCTTACGCACTGCACTCCTCGACGATCTCTGGATCCATCACCGTTATGTTCTTCAGCGCCGAATTTGACGGCACACTCTCGAGCTCCTCTCTGATTTGTCACTGAGCTCTTCCGACTTGTCATCGGCCAGCGAGGCCCAGTCCCCTGAGGCTTACAGGGCTACATAAAGATGCAAATGAGTGTGTAGTAGGAAGAGTAAGTGGCAACGACCGGTGGGAGAAGGTGAAAATTGAATTTGGATCGGAGTTTGACATTCATCAAAGAGGAGCGAAAAAAGGAATGCAAAAAGGAGCACAAAAAGGGCTCTGTTTGAAAAAGGAACCCAGGTGGCTCCTTTTTGGAAAATGGCCCTCTTTTTGTGCTCCTCTTTGCTTCCTCTTTCAACAAGGAGGAAAAAAGGGAAAGAAAAAGGAACAAAAAAGGAGCAAAAAAGGGCTACTGTGAACAACCGTATTAACGCAGCAGGTTGCTGCGGGAAACACATTTGCTGCGCGGTCCTTCCGTTTTGGTCGATTCCGATGGGAGCCGCATTGCAGTCATCGCATTTGCTGCGGTCCCTCCGTTTCAGTCGACTCCGATGGCATCCGAACTGCCCAGTCATCGGAATCGCGTAATCCGTTTCTTCAGGACCAGCATCTTAACATCTCTGTACTGCGTGTCCGCTTCTTTTCAAGATGCCAACTCCGATTCTCAAGCGCCTGGTTTCATGACGAGAAACCTTTAAAAGGCTGGCGCGCACTTGCTCGTTTCATTACAATATGCTCCTTCTTTCTCTCTTCGCTTTTTCCCACCTCTTGTGTTTCGCAACCGCCATCAAAAATGGCACTATTTTAACTTCAGATATCGATACATTTATCACTAATACCCTCGCTTCGTGGAACTCTCCTGCTGGGGTCAGCGTCGCCGTCATTCGGCAGGATGGTCAAGGAGGATGGATAGTCGAAACGAAAGGGTACGGCAACGCTAAAGCAGACGGGACCAAGGTCACGACCGACACCCTGTTCGCCATCGGATCCGAGTCCAAGGTACGCGCCGATGAGCTAAAGCCGTGCAAAATTATTGAACCTTGCCAGCTGTTCGATATCTTGTCAACCGGTCTTTTGATTTCGAACAAGAGCCTCGCCACTCCCATTAGCTGGACGACGAAAATTGGCTCCATAATTCCGGACTGGGAGCTCATGGATCCAGCCGCTTCCAACGGGAGTACAATCATGGATCTCATGAGCCATCGCACTGGCATGCCTCGCCATGACGCGAGCCTGGGCTACAACGATACGCTTCCAGCTATTGTATGCCCATATGTTCAATTCGCAACCTGATAAATTACTAACCTGCCTGTCCAGATCAAACGACTCAGATATCTGAAGCCTTCTGTCGAATTTCGACAAGAGTTTCAATACAACAACCTGATGTATGCGGTGCTTTCGTACATCCCGACTGTTCTCCTCCCGTCCAAGCCCTCGCTCGCCAAGTACGTCCAGGATAACATCTTCGGGCCGCTCGGGATGAAAGACTCGACGTACTCGTTCGCCCATGCAAATGCGACCGGGAAGCTTGCGGACAGCTTTGCGAGAGAAGGCGATTCCACAACGAACCCCCTGACCGCCCCTGCCGCACACGCCCTTCCGTTTTGGCTCCAAATAGGCGGCGACGACGGCTCAACCAACTGTAAGCCACTTCAACTCCCTGACCACATTTATGCTGACGTCTATGCAGTCGTCGCTGGCCCGGGAGGCGTAATCAGCAGTATAACCGATGTTGTCACCTGGCTCAAAATGCTCATTTCCAACGGCGTGAACCCCGCCACAAATGAAACCTTGATTCCTCCCTCTGTATTGGAAGCAGTGACTTCCGGAATTACTGTCTGGCCCTTCGACGCGGACACGTACGTCCTTTTGACTGAATATTTATCGCAGCTCACATCTTGTAGTTACCCAGAGCTTTCTCCATCCGTTTACGGTGGCGGGCAATATAAGAGCGACTATCGCGGACACGGTATGATATTCCCTGCCATCATTTTCGAACCCTATCTAACGGACTTGAATCCTAGACTTGATTGAGGTACGCATGCCACGGCGTTGAGGAGATCGCGCTTGCTCATTTTTTCATGTACCATTTCAGCACGGCGGCGACGTTACAGGTATTTTATCTGTTCAGACATGAAATCTGCGAGTCTTATCAATATCCCGTTCTAGGATTTCACAGCATGTTCACCCGCTTCCCTTACGAAGGAGCCGGAGTCGCGATCCTCTCCAACGACGACTTGTTTTATATAAGAGAGGTCATCAGGTATCGTCTCATTGACGAGCTTTTTGAACTCGAACCCGTCGATTGGAACACCAGGTAAGCTGCGCTACTTTCGAACTTTGGCTTTTTGTAGCTAATATTATTATGGTGAGGTATCAACAGTTGGCTGTTGGGACTGCACAGGTCCGGGCCTCCCTGGTCAGCACTCCCCGAGCCGCAAACGCCACGCCTCCCACTGGGGGAATTTCGAGCTTGGTTGGAAACTACAGCAACCCCGGTTATACCGAAGTTGAAATGTGCTTGATCTTCCCTGCCTCTGTGTCCTCTTCGGATGCATGCAACATGCTGGCGCAGACGCTCAACTCGACTTTCCCCTCGCTCATCGACCCTGCTGTCCCCACGCTCGCATTCACCTGGGATCGCCTGGCGAGCCAGTACAACGTGCTCACACACTTCAACGGGGATTTATTCAACCTGACTGGCTGGACTGGAAAGGTGCGCCTCTCTATTTTTTGGTTCGATTGCCGTGTGCTCAACCCTGCATTTCAGCCCACCGGGAACGCTTCTTCTCCAATCTGGGCCTACGACGCCGGTTTCAGTAGCACCCACATTGAATTTGGTGCCGGTGGTTTTGGGCTCCAGGATGGGGTGTGGGGTGCTGCGAGTGGGGTTCCGGATCCACAAGGCCGGACAGCGGAGGAGAGGGCAGAAGTGTGGTTCACGGCAGTGGAAGCCCGGTCAAGTCCGAGGTTCGGTGGACGATTCTTCAGCGGCGGAAATTGAATTGGGACGCCTATTTTACTTGACTTCTAATTGTACCCAATTATTTATCAACGAATCTTTTTGTTGAACACCGATATTTTTCCGGTCAAAGCGGAACCGGCTATTGCCGCCATCAACGCATCAATATCACTGTGTCACTGTGGCTGCGCCGCTCGCTGTCACACAATGTCCGCCCTCGGCGCGTCTTCCCATTTGCTCATCCTGTCGTAATTCAAAGGAAGGTAATTGGTAAACCTGCGTGCACACGACCAGTATGCAGTATGGGCCCCAGCCACCGATACTGCAGGCGGCGGGGCATCCGAACAGCTTTTCGGACCCACGCCGACCGTACGGCGTAGTAATATCCGGTCCACCCCCTCTACATCCGCAACTGAATCCATACTACCCCCCTTGGAACTTCCTGTCATCCCCAGGCTCTCCCCCCGGCGCGTTCAGGCCCACCGTCGATGGCTGGTACATGCCCCCGAACGCCCCTCCGCCTATGCATCCGAATCACCACAATGGAGCGGATCCCTCGTATTCGGCGTATTCCCCTACTCTCGTGGCCACCCCCCCTTCGGTCGGCAAACCGCTGCCTCCCATGGATACGTGGGTCCACGATTTTTGGAAAGGCAGATTCGCGCCATTTCCGGGGACTACATCGCCTCCCAGTCTGCTCAGAAAACCCACATCTCGCGTCGTCAAAATCATGGCGCCCCTTGACCCGAAGTCCCAGAGTCCGACGCAGCGCCCTCCACCTCATTCTTCCGATGTGATATTCGAAACAGTTATTAAATATGTGCCTATATCATCCGTTACCGATTCGGAGGTCAGCGGCTCTATCCTCCGTGTACAATTGCTGAATCGCGCCTCATTTTTTAGGAAATGGAAAAGGAAAAGGAAAAAGAAAAGGAGCAAGAAAAGGAAGAAAAGGAAACAGTTCTCGACAAATATGCGAGTAGTTCGTTTCTTTTGTTACTTACCTTGGTTTACTCAAATGGGTTCAGGCGGATATATTTATACCCCAGTATCTTCAAGACATTCAAAACCAGCCTCACGCCCTAAAAGCACTCCCCCCGATATCCCCCTTTCCCAGTCTGGACTATCTTCAGCGATTTCTCCCATCTTCAATAATTGATGCTTCGACCAGTCTGCGGTCTTCGATCCTCTCTAATCCACCTCCAGCTACAGCCCCCTCCATCTCCGCCGCGTATCATCAACATTGGAACGCCCTCCTCTCATGGGAACTACATAAATTAGCCGTTGAAAAAGAGCAGATTGTTCTTTGGAAAACGGGTATAAAGGTTAGTGATTGGGACCTCGCAGAGTTTCTCGTCTTCGTTCCCGGCATACGTGAAAATACTCCAAGACTAGACATCGGTGACATGATTGTGCTACGAGAAGTCTTCGAAGCGCAGAAGGTCGGAAGCGGAATCGCGTTTGAAGGTAAGCAACATCGAATTGATTCATACGATGCACTCTGATATTGTGTAGGTCGAGTCGTTGCGCTCCGGAAACGCGAGGGTTTCATACGTATGTCCGATATTCGCAAGTATATATGTTCTCTTCTGATAGATTAACCAGACTTTTTTTGTCCGCCTTTGAAGGTCCACATCCAGACATTTGTCGGCCCACTCAACCCCCCTAGACATATCCAGGAAGGGCAGTTTGTTTTTACGCCACAGGACATCCTTCCGCTGTTGTTCAACATATCTTTTGTCCCAACCGCTCGGCCGTCGTTTCTGATGGATGTCGCTAGCAGAACGCTTCACGATGCCATGTCCGGACCGCATGACACCAACAGACGTCGTGCTGCGAGGCGATGGCTCTTTCCTGTTCCCGACGACGTTTACCGAGACCCCATGGCGGACTTGGTTCAGCGTCACTTGCCGGACGAGAGTTGGATGGATAGCGGGTTGAACGAGGAGCAGAAGGCAAGCAAGATCTCCGATGAAGCTCCGAATTTAATGTCGACCTCACAGGTTGCCGTGTCTTCCATTGTTCTCCACGAATCGCCCGTGCCCTTCCTTATCATAGGTCCTCCTGGCACTGGAAAAACCAGGCAAGCGGTGACATGCTCTCATTTTGACTCGGTCGTTGACCGAACCCTAGGACTACCGTTGAAGCGGTCCTCCAGATACTCCGGTTTTCATTGGACTCTTGCATCATTCTTTGTGCCCCGTCAAACCCCGCGACGGACACGCTAGTGATGCGGCTCAGATCCGCTCTTCAACCTCACGAGATGCTGCGCCTCAACCATCCATCTAGAACATTCGCGGAGGTCCCGCTCGAAATTCGCCAATATTGCTGTATTTATCTCTCTTCTTAGGCCGGCGGTAGACTGACTTTTCTCAATCTCTAGACGTTGAGAATGACGGGTACTCCCTGCCGCCGTGGGACGTATTGATGCGAAAGCGTGTGGTGGTCTGTTCTTGTTTGGATGCCGGGATACTGGTGGACGCGCATTGCACGAATAATGCACTCGCCCGGCTCGAAGCGGACATAGTAGGCTCGTTGCATCCCCGGCGGCAAATCAAGGAGCCCATCATGCCGCATTGGACGCATCTCTTGATCGACGAAGTGGGTTTGTCTACTTGAAGCCATCCACGCACACAACTCATGTACTGGAAGGCGGCACAAGCTGCTGAGCCGGAACTCCTTATACCAATATCCGTGGTTCTTCCTGGAACGCAGGGCGAAACATCCCTGGCGCCCTCGACCGGCCTCTCCTTTGGTTCCATTCGCCCGTCCGTTACGCCGCAGCTTGTTCTTTGCGGAGATCCAAACCAACGTCTGCCATTCTTCCCCTGTCACTGGCGCCATTAATGCTGATTACCCGCAACTTTGCAGTGGGGCCTATTGTCACATCGGACGCGGCCAGGGATGCCGAGTTGGATGTGTCTCTCCTTCAACGGCTCTTCGACCGCCCAGTTTATTGCGCCCATCACGCGAACGCTTCGGCCGTGGATCTTTCGAAGTTTCGGCCGCATACTAATCTGGTCAAGGTATTTTATCGACTTTTCCTTCCTGGACGAGATTTACAGGCAGTGCATATGCATAGAATTATCGCAGGTCGGTCGCCATTTTCAACTCTTGTTGTGCTTTTGTCTTACCTACTTATCGAGTCATCCGGCGATTCTGATGCCTCCATCCGCCATTTTCTATGATGATTCGTTGGTGCCTTGTGCCAAAAACGGCACGATTAGTTGGTCCGGCTTGCCCAATCCCCGACTCCCACTTCTCTTCATCGGCAGCGAATCAAAGGAAGAATGTGTGGATGAGGTATGATGAACCACATACCAACCGAACTCTATCCAACCCGTCTTCCTTGACAGCGCGCATCCTGGTATAACACCGGAGAGATCAAGTGCACGGTAGACACGATAGTCTCGCTGTTAGCCGAAGGCGCATCGTCATCGCCGCCTTTACATGCATCAGAAATTGGTGTGATGTCCGCGTTTAGGGAGCAGGTGTGGAAGATTCGCGAGCGTCTGCGCAAGGAGAGGCTGAGCGCCGTCGACGTTGGTACCGTGGAAGGTGACTCATTGGTTTTCCCATGCTTAGGACGCGATATTTATGAGACGTCTAGATTACCAGGGGCGTGAAATGCGGGTGAGTCCCCCAGCTTGAGCCACTCACCAAGTTTAACGACTAACATTCGTGTAGGTGTGTATTATATCCTGTGTCCGCTCGAGCACGCGCTTCTTGAAGGACGACCTTTCGAGAGGGCTCGGGCTCGTGTATGAGAGGAAGAGGTATGTGGTTAATTTTGATTCTTGGAGTATATATCTTCATTTTTTGGCAGGATGAATGTGGCCATCACTCGTGCGAAAGAACTGCTGGTAGTGATAGGCAATGCCGCCATCTTGCAGCAAGATCCCTTTTGGCGGAGTTTTCTCCAGTTCACGCTCCGAAATAAACTGTGTGCTCCCCCGTCTCTGTCTGTTTATTGTTAAACGCGATGTAGGTACTCCGGTCCAACGGTGGATCTCGAACTCGATGGAAATTATGTTTCGAGACTAGAGTGAGTGACATCCCTTTATTTCTTAACCTTCAGCGACTGACACTTGTCCGTAGATCGGAGCTTGTAGTTCATTTCGACGAGGAGGAACGGGGGGTAGCAATGGCGGGTGGGATAGCACGCGAGATTCTGAGAGAATAATCAGTTCACCTCGGCTCCTGTGTCGGGTCCGTGGTTTAATGTTGCCGTTATTTAGGTCACATTGTAATACGGGAGCTCGGCAACTCCTTACGGTCACCCACGTTGTTTAACGCACTCGCTGAATAGCCGGACATCCGCTGTCTTTTTACCGTCTCGCGTAGGTCGGGGACTCGGCAAGCCGGACAATCTCGGAGTCCAGGTCTTCCGGTTAACCATTTTCGACCGGCATTAATTACGGAATGTGGAGCCTTTTAGATCCCACTCGGCCGCCGGGGAGGCTTGTGATAGGTTGTGATTGGCTGGGCCTATTAGCTTTTCTTTGGCTTTTCTTCAAGGTCCCGGCAGGAACGATGCAACAGCCCACCAAACTAGCTCTGCGGACCCCTTTCAGTTTGAGCGGCCTAGCTGTTTCCCTCGGGCTGGACATGGCATCCGCCGCAGATATCTGTCTTTCGGCGGACCGACTCGGTCCCGTGCGTAACTCATCACCAAATTCAAACCGTTGGTGGCAAGCTGACAGTGATCTCCCATTGGCACTCTCAGAGCTTATCTTGTACGCTTTCGATGGCATGCTCTTTTGTCTTAGCCTGTCTCACTGTTTCGAATAGTCGCTAGCGCCACTTTGTTTGTACGTGCCTTTTTTTCACTGTACAAGAATTCCGGCTCTATTGCAGGAGGAATACAGCTTTTCGAATACTCCCTCACCTTTTTTGACGAGGTATGTTCGATCTGGAAACTGGCCCGTAGCAACTTTTGTTTATCTGGATCACAGTTGCGGTTCGTCTGGTTCCAACGATTTTCTGGTACTATATTTTCTCGCCCATGTTGCATAACTTTATACTTGCTAGCCAGCACCGCCCTGTTTTTTGTGGTACGGTATGCCGGAATGGCCTCCGCAATTGCGACCCTGGTCCAGGCGAGTAACTCTGCAGGAGTACTTTCTTCTCCTTATCTTCTCCGTCCTTTCAGACGCCGACCACCACATTGCTACTGGCAAATTTGGGCACAGGTGAGCTGCCCGTGCTGCCTGTATTCTCCTTTTCACTGATTAAAATATCTACAGCTTTACGAGTGATTGTTATTGTTTCATCAGAGGGTGCGGTTTGCCCTTATCGTTCGCGTCTTGGGGTTGACTGGCCACCATATCAGCCATCCTGGCGGTTAGGACATGGGCCATCTGGGAAAGGAAGAAGAGTGTTTTAATCTTCCTGTGTATCGTCTCCGCTGCAGCTCTGGGGGGCAATGTGACTCTGGTCCTCCACGGTGTCAACAACACGCACTGTACGTGTATCATTGCCTTCTTTTTTTGCCTTATAACATTTAATGTAGTGGAAAATCCAGAGCAGGGTTGTACCGTTGTTATCGGTAACAAATCCCAGACATACCTTATACCATACATCGTTGTGGTTGCCTATGAATGCAGCATGTCCCGCCGTCTCGCGAGTCGAATTTTTTGATTAACTGCTCCACAGTAACGGGATCCTTGTCCGCTGCTAGGATTTTCAAGTGGCGGCGCCAAACGTCCGCGCGAACCCCGTTGTTAGATACGCTCTGGAATGACGGTACGCGACAATGAAACTGGAGGCGTTCGACGCGAGCTGAACTATTTGTCGTCAGGACTACTATATTTCTCGTGGATGGTAGGTGAGTTGCATGGCCGGTGTAGTGAATCGCGGTGTATCTGACAAGTACTCAAAGCTCTTGGAATTGTTAACATTCTGCTTATTTTTCACGGTTCTGTACGTTTGATTTTTCACTGGTAGTATTCTTTATCTAGTGTTCACGGTTGCACATTACGACCAGGTTGCGGTGCGTACAGGAGGAGCACAGTAAGCTCCTGGAAGAGATTTAATGTTCCGGCCACTCATCTTATTTCTTCAGATTGCAATCTTCGATCCACAGCATTCTTTCCAGTCGGATTGTTCTCGTAAGTCGCTCGTTCCTCTCACGCATCCACACTGACACTGAATACGTGGCAAGCATCTTGCCACGCTCTCCAGCTCACAGCCGCGCCAGGATCGAACGAGTACCCATGTCTCATCGTTGTTCACACCCACCACATTACAACTAACAACCGAGTCTTCGATGACAGTCGACGGAAGTCCGTTTTCGCATTAAAATGGTTGACGCATATATTTCCCCGTACACTTTTCATATCTATCGTCCTCTCTTGGGTGTGAACTCAAGCTTTGACGGTGTATGTCACGTGGTCATGTGGTTTGAAAAATGTTTAAGGAATTGTGATCCCGATGCTCGCGTGGTCCAGTAATAATATTAAAATTAGGGCGATAGAGCCCGAGTTCCTTGTGCTGTCGAATCAAAGGATGGGTTACTACATTTTAAGATGCCAAGCGCCTCTAGGTGGACATGATCTAATGACGCCAAAGTCTCCATCTACTGCTCAACTTTCTCCAGGCCGAGCTTGCCGCGTTGCATGACCATGCGATAGCCTTCTAGTACGTCCAGTGTCTCGTTATTGATATGCAGAGAGTCCTTTGTTAGAAAGTTAATATCTGAAGCTTAAGGATGCGGGACCAGTGAAGCATTACCTCTGTCCTCATCAATTTCCGGATGGCGATACCTTTGAGAATGTTCCTGGCCCTTAGATCTTCAACATTGTCATTTGACAAGCTCGCCGGAAGCTTGTCTACGACATCTCCGTAGGTTGACATGACAGCAGCGCGCTCCTCCGGTGACGAGGGCTCGAAAGCATGGGTGCCCAGGAATTCCACGGTCTTGTTCAAGTCGTCTCCGACCAATTTCTTTCCGGTATCAGAGTTCCCCTGAATAACTGTATGTAGCGTTGAGCTCGACGTAGACTAATGCGTTGCGCATTCGCTCACTCGGCCGGAAGAAATCAAAGGCTTCGTCAAAGTTGTCATCCTTCGAGAAGACCGGGACGGTTTGTACACGGATTTGTTGGTACGCACTCAGCACCACAAGAAGGAATCTGTAAACGACGCCGGTATACAGATGAGACAATATATAGACCTTCAGACGCTACTCACCGGGTATAAGACGAGTCAACCTTCTTGTGATGGTATTTGGCGGCCTCTGATTCAGTGCATTGCCCACGAATTACCGCGCAAATGCTGGCCGCGGCAGACAATCCGCCGGAAAGTGCCTGTAGTGAAGTTGATTGGGTATCTGGGAATCGTGATTTCTGGGGAACGACGAACCAAATGGACCCCTGAAGAGAAGTATGGATCGATCTGCGGAGGTACTAGTCCAGCCAGTCAACGAGGAGGTCTGTGGAGGACTCACAAATGCTGAAAGTTCAGTTAGGACTAGTATCTGCGACAAAATCAATAAGAGACCAACCTGCAGCATCACCGACAAGCCGATAGTGGGGACCAGCGTATGCCGACGCATGGTAGGAATAATCAGAAGCAGCACTGATTAGCGGGGCATCAGGTTTCTTGAACATGGTCGCATTGCCCATCAGGATCTGGATGTTCGGGGCGAGCTTGAGCTCGCGATGATAGTGTGCCGCTGTAGAAGCGTCTTCGCCACGCTCCTTGGCCCGGGCTTTCTTTTCGTTCGAAATATCCTGGTTTTGGACAATGCCAACCGATGTCGATCCGTCATGCAGCGGGATGAACCTATGTACGAGTTAAGACACTGGACTGGGTCGCTGTGGGTTGAAACACACCAACACCTGGTCAAAATTAAACTGAGAGATAATTCTTACAAAGAGGTGCAGAGAACGTACCATCCGCTTTCGTCGATCAGGGCCTACCGAGCAGTAATTTAATTCCCAGACAGCTCTCGGAAAATGGGGAGGAAATACCTCAAAGAACGGAGAATTCTCTCGTGGGGTGCCGGGAAGATACTTGCCCGTGCCGGACCTTTCCCCGAATTAGATTTGGTAATTCTCAGGTGTATGTGAATTACCAGTAGCCCCAACTCGCTACATTCATGAGGGTGTCGTTGAATATCCGGCTTTTGACATACTGTGATTCGCTTTCAGTAAAAAGGAAACATTAAAATTATAGACGCATACCTTATTGGAAATCAAGCCGTTGCGACCACTGGCATCGACGACGAAATCGAAAGTGATTCGCCCGGTCTCGCCGGCCTTGTTCTTCCAGAGTGCCGCAATCGGCTGCGCAGCCTCGCCGGTGCCCTTGAACTCGATTTCGGTAACCTTGGTCTCCTCGATGACGTTGGCGCCGCAACGAGAAGCGTAGCGCAGCATAAGCTCGTCGCTCATAGAACGGACGACATTCCATGACCAATTTCCTGGGTCTTGAGTGGCCGGGCATATTCAGTGCCAAGAAGGGGCCAATAAGCGCATAAGATCGCACCTCGGGAGATCTGGGCGAAGGGGTGAGTGTCAAGGAACTAGTTAGATGAACTTTTGACTCACGAAGTCCGTATAGCCTTCTCTTTTGTGCTGGTTCCTGCAGGATTTAATTGACGGGTAGAAAGGGAAAGTGTCTAGGATACACACAGCTTGAACCCAGCGCCGGGCTACACAGAGTACGTCAGGGTCCAAAAGTGATATAGTCAGGAACACGAACCTTCTTCTGGAATCCAAAGTCCGAATACTCTTTCTCCAGGTCGATGAAACGCAAGAAGTGTCTCATCGATGCCAACTGGCTCTCCCCGACATGATAGCTGTCGACTGGTTATACGGCGTTGGAATTTATACTAAGAAGTACTATACCGAGGGAACTTATCCGCTTCCAGGACAACAACATCGATATTCTCGCGAGCCAGACACGTGGCCGCATAAGACCCGCCTGGACCACCACCAATAACTGAAGAAGAAAATAAATTACAATCATTCACGGTGCGCAGACAAACACTAACCCAAGACTTTCGCGGAGGCGGGCTGGAGGGCAAAATAGTCACACAATAGCCATTTCAGATCAGGAAGGACTGACCACAGCGGACATGTTGAATGTTAAGGTGAGGTGGGAAGGAAGATGGACAGCCTGCCAGGCAAGGCTCGCGCCTTTATTGAGAACGACCGCTAACGACGGCCGGCGCAGAAAGTGGGGCAATCTCCGGGGGGAGTAACCACATCAGATGTTGATAAATATCATAGCTAAATGCGGAGGCATCGGTGGGGCAAATAGGAGGCTCGAGGGCATCGGCCCCGGGTTGGTCAACAATGCCCGATGTATCAATGCAGCGAGCTTAGAAAACAAAGGCAGTTCTCATAAGTATGCCTTGAGGCTAGTATATTCGAGTTGCCGGCGGCCGTCATTTTTCACTTGTTGACGGCCGTCAGGCTGGTTTGACTTGGAACTTTAAGAATCCGAGTCAAAACTGAGCTCGATCTACACTTGCATGGAAGGACGCCTTTTGATGAGTGAAGAGGATGCTCCGGTGCTAGGTCGGAGGCACGTGCGGCGGCGGGCGTAGATATCGGCGATGAATGTGGATGTAGTCCAAACAAAGTCCAAATGCAGAGCGTTGAGTGCTGACGCAATGCGGTGGTGATTTGGCTGATAGAATCAATTGATCATTGATCGAACTCGGAGTCTCCGCTTGCTCCAAGCTCTGCTCCAGGTTCCTTCCCAGCCGCGGTTTCGAGGTTCACAATATGTGTAGCGGGATTACAAATTGGTATAGAGATATGGGTGAAGTAAGCATGATTTGGTGGTTTGATATGTGACCGTGATGTTATAAGTGACGGAAGTTAGGTGAACTTCTCCACGGCGTTCATCCCCAACTTCTGTCACTAGTAACATCACACGTAACACGGTCCGATTTTCCGGCAAGTGATTTTCTCTGAATTCATTTAGAATACCACTACACATATTGATGAACCTCGCAACTGCGGCTGGGAAGGAACCTGGCTCTGCTCCACAGTTCCGGGTTAAACGTGTCAACTCCGGCGATAAAAGAGACGGTCCAGATGCATTGAAGTCGTTGGCCACCAACACTGCATTCAGCGCTCAATCAATACTCAATCAATTCTTCCGAATGACGATTTCCCGAGGAGATGCTGGATGAGTTTCATTGGGTCTTCCAGTTTTCTTCCAGTCCATTTCAAACTGACCCTGAAATAAATAGCCCACGGCCTCGATCAAGGATACGACAAAGACAAAGTACAGGAAGTAGCGCCCCGGTCCTCGTTGAGCGCAAACCATCTCATAGCAAGATGCCCAAGTGGGGGGGGCGGGTAGGGATATTTCTTCCGCAGATGATTCCATCCTGAAATAGATGCCGGAAATTTATCGGAGACCGCTGCCCATATGACAATGACACTGTCGCATTAAGCTCGGTCGATCCGGGCACGAATTAATACTGTTATGACAGCTTGTCAATATGGGTCCAGGATGTTAGGCGAAGGGTAGTTTCTACATAGGCCACCGCGTGGCTATATGTATATCTGTGCGCTAAATAAGGATCATATCAGAATCTAGGACGGCGTCTTGCGGTTCGGCGGAATCGGGAAGCTTCGAATGTACCAGTCTAAGTGTAAGTACCCGCGGCAGCGCGCATGTGTCGCCAAAGGAAGATAATCTTACTTTACAGCCCTCCTCCTCCTCCTCTAGCTTATAACTTGATTTCTCTGACGGCCCACAACAGAGTGATCTGAATGCACTTTCCAACACCGCAAGAACAATTCTCGCTCACTTCTCTTCTCCTTCCAGAAATTTTCGATCACCACGCCCAGCAGAGCCTAACCCATCCACTTTTTTTCGCTATGCGGATGCAGACGGCATCGTGCAGATCATTACCTGGTCGCAGGCCGGTCAGGCCTTTCACAGAGTAACCCACATTGCGCGCCAGCAAGTCAAAGTAGCTACCCCGGTAATGCGTAATGCTCCCTGTCATCGGTATTGTTGCTTCGCCCGGTCGGTGATTCTACCAGACGGACGTAGGCAGACGCTCATGAAATCTACCAGACCAGATCACCTACTTTTCAGTCATCGCTGGAATCATGCGCGCTGGCTACCAAGTGTTCCCCTCCCCGGAATTCCGATGTGGCTATTGCGCATCTTCTGCAATCCACCAAGTGCACCCTGAGCGTCGATGCTGTCTTGCAAAGCTTGTCGGAGCCGCCTCATTAAAACGTGGGGATTCAGAGCTCAAAATCATGCCGATGCCTACGTTTGAAGATCTTTTCGCGCTCTCAAATCCCTTCGAAGTCCTGCCTCCCATGTAGAAAATCAGTCTGGAAGCACCGGCTATCATTTTACATTCTTCAGGTATGGTCAGTTCCGTATATGGGGATACAAGGATGCTAATTATGCTATGAAGGATCTACCGCCTTTCCCAAAACTATCACCTTCCCGTATCGCATTTTGGTGGAGTCGGGACTTATTCCGTGTAAATTCTTCCAATGCCTTGGATTTCCCATATCTCAAAATCGGCGCGTACAGACTATGGCCAAATCGATATATGCGGCCAGACTTTATCAACAACGCGTCTGTCATCCTCTATTTCTATTCTTTCCATCTAAACCCCCCGATAGGCTGTACCGATGTTCCGTTCGTCATGAAAGATTTGTCGTTTCTCTTCCCTAATCATTCGATAGACCTCATGGGGAGTTATCCAGCTTCCTTGGACGGTAATTCATTGTCCTTCTTACTGGCATCTAACTTGAATGATTTCAAGTTTAGGCTTTCTCCGGCTTCACAATCCCACTTGCCCGCCCACGGTCCCAACCCCTGATCGGGTCTTTGCTGGGGCTCTGGCTACAAGCTCGACGCTTATGTTCTGTGTTCCAGCATTTCTGGAGGTAGGCGGGTCCTTGGAAATGCGTGACTTGAACTGATAAAGAATGCACTCCAAGAGTTGGGCTCGGAACTTGACCGTCTTCCCCTGAATAATTTCAGGACGGTGGTCAGTATCGCCTCCGACAGTACAGATGTATGGTGCATTGACGATGTCCCAGATTTTGCGGGAGGGCCCTTGCAACGTACGTGAGCGGATCCATCAACAAACACTTCTGATTTCATACGCACTAGCCGCCGTTAGAGATATGCTCGTTCAAAATGGTGTTAACATCGCCCACGTATATGGCCTGCCATTACGCAGAGCTTCATTTCCTGACACGTTAAAGCACTGGAACGTAGCTTGACTTTATTCCTGCCGGGTCAATATCGGCAGCATTTCCCATTTTACCCCTTTCCCTGACTTCTTGCCAGAATCACCCCCAAAAGAGGGCTGGGATTACTTTTACGTGAGCATGATGGCCTTAGAGCTCTGCTTGTAGTTGATCCTGTTCTTCTAGCTGTCGCCCTACGCAGACCCAGTATTTTTGCCCCTGCCAGATATTCCGGGTGTCTATCGCTTGGGTGTCTCTTCGTTTTTTTTTTTGCAAAGTGTCAAAGTGCTAAGTAGCGTGGCCATAGAAATCCAAAACCCATACACCGGCGGTACGGGATACGGTAATCGATGGAGTGGCGGCTCTAAATACCAACGATTTGTTCCTCCGACATCCGCTGAATCGCAACCTTTGGAACGTATTCGGCCGCCGAGGGGACTACTTCCGTGGGCCCGTATTTCATCTGGTGGATACTTGCTAAATTAGACGATCAAATCATGCATTCAACCGGCGAAAAGGTTTGCGGGCGCGCTTAAGATCCTACAACCTTCTCACTGTTGATTTGAAGACCAACCCCGGCCCTCTTAGTACGGAAACATTGCTCTGCAGTACCCGCAGTCCCAATTCAGAGGCAATTCTGCTCAAGAATACAGCAATCAAATATGCGGTGATGTTTGGTCGAGGGCATTTCCATGCAGGGGTTTTGTTATTTCCGGCGGAGCCGTTCGATCCCGCGGACAAACAACGAGTGGTCTAGTTTCGCCGGCAGATATGGTCAGTTCTCTCCAATTTTTATGTTGCCCCGAAGGAACTTACACAATTTAGGTCAATAGCTGAACAGGCGAACCGATTTTCACCTACGCACTCCAGGATATTTAAAGAGGTTCGTTTTTTTTCCCTTTCTCGCAGCAATTTCACCTCCTGATGGTGGTGCAGATGACACGTATAGCGGATCTCTTGAAGCCCATTGAGCTTACTGCGAAGGGAACTCCTCGCCGACAAGGGGTTCTGGACACATACCACCGCGAAATTCAAGATGTCTATGTGGCGGTCGAAGAATCCTCTCAAACACACCTCACAGCTCCAGAGGAGTACAATACCACGGCGAGCCTCAAATTTGTCAGGCATTTAGTTGCAGAAGTAATGCTCGAAATGCCCGGCGATGATGAGGATATATTTCAGCGTGGATGGGACAGGTAAAAACCGCTGTAATTCCGTTGGCCTTTGGTTGAAATCTATCCCCACAGCTTTCAAGCGACCTGGATACGCAACTCCATTCTTCACGCTCTCTGAAATTCCTAGCGCGTGGATATCAAAGCTGTACCGAATAATTTCGTATATTCCTATCCTACTTTGCGACTGCTCGCGGAATTGTTAACCCAACTCGCGTCGGGATCAGCTTCCAAACCAGAGGGAATCTCTCGCCGTGCTGATACGATGCAAGCAATGGTGCAGAAGAACACTCAAGAATGTCCGCAGCACCACGCGACTTCGGAGATGCCCAACAACGAGATTGTGCTTATCACGGGCACAACCGGGGCTCTCGGAAGTCATATAATTGCACACCTACTCGCCTTTCCGGAAGTCTCCCAAGTTTATGTGTTCAATCGTCCGGGTTCGAATATCCAAGAACGTCAATACACTTCATTTGCAATTAACGAGATAGACGTCCAATTGCTCATGTCGCCAAAATTGAAACTTCTCGAGGGGATGTGGATGCCCCCCAGTTCGGACTCTCCACATCAGACTTTGGCGAAATAAGAGACAATGTTACATCAATCATACATAACGGTATTATAAAGTCGCTCTCTGTTTTTTTCTGACTCATATCTCTCGACCAGCTTGGCAAGCCATTGATTTCCGGAACACGCAAGCTCGTCGATTTTTGTCTCTCAAGTCCATGCCTAGTTCCACCTCGGCTGATATTCGTCAGCACTGCTGGAGTTTTCCGGAGTAAGCAGCTCTATCAATTCACCACGCATTTCATCGAGTCCTACCCATAATGTAAAGACGACCAGTACAGCCCCAGAGCAACGCATATCTGATCCTCAGACCGCCGTCGGATTGGGTTACACCGAATCAAAATGGGTTGCAGAAGAGATCCTGGAAACAGCGGCTCGAAAGACGGTTTTATTGCCCATAATTATACGTCCTGGCCAGCTCTCAGGTGCTTCGAACGGGGTGTGGACCTCGAGCGACTGGTTCCCAGTCCTCTTACGGTCTAGCCAAATCTTGGGGCATCTTCCTATTGTTTCCGGGGTGCGTTTTTCTTTATTAATATGTGGCTCGCCGTGCCCTTATGCGGGGATTCAATACGGCGTGCATCCTGGGTCCCCATTCACCAGGCAGCCAGGGCTGTTGTCGACATGCGCAACGGCGACAGCCACTACCTCCACATAACACATCCGCATCCACTGCTGATGTCCGACGTTCTGGGGCCATTATCCGAAGCCCTCGACCTGCCTCTCGTCCCCTATTCCGCTTGGTTGGATTCCCTGGAGGCCGCCGCTTCACGGGAATCTGCAGCAGGCACCAACCCTGGTGTCCGTTTGCTTGATTTCTTCCGCTCATACCAGGTCGCATCTGCGGAGCAAGAAGCGTTCTTCCCGGTTTCACTGTCGAATGCGCGTGCTATGTAGGCGGCGGAATTCATGGAATCTCTCTCACCGTTGGCAGAGGAAGATATCAAGGCCTAGGTGGGTTACCTGCTCCAGGCCGGGTATCTTTCTTGAAGCTTTTATAAGACCCTTTTAAACATCTACTGGCGACATATTGGGGACAGTCGAGTAGTTGTATGATTTCAACCTTGATTTCAACCGTGGGAAACCACTATTTCAGCTGATAGTCAGCAAATAACAACCCGGCGCGGCGTGGGCCGATGCGCGCGCGCTCGGGATTAACAATTAGATGCAAAAGATGTGGAGGGCGACGGAAGGACGACGGATAGCAAATTGTTGGTTCCGCCCGAGCCCGACCAGCTGTGAGTTACTTGATGGGTACTTCCATCGAAGTGCTCAGGCCGACCTCCATTTCAGCTGGCAAACCAGTACCCATATATTAAGCGAATCTAAGTTACTTTAAGCGAAAGTGGACCTCGTCGAGGTTAAAATGGGGCACTCGGTGCGATGCGAACGAAATAAGAGAAAAAATAAACGGGCTACCAGCGTTGTGTGAATGCCAGCTGGGGCTCTACCTCATAGAGATCTGAGATCAACGACGTCAGTACGACATTCGACTGTATTTTATGGACGAAAGGCACGACGGGGCGACGTACCTATGGGAGACCTGAAGTTGTGCACCATGGGGTTGAGTTTGCCGGAGGGAACCCGGCGCATGTTGTGTTGCGAGATATTGGCCTCCGTCAAGCCAGTGAACCCGCCCATCTCAACGTCCTCTCCGCGTCGCCGGTTCGGCCGCATAGGGGGCAGAATCTTTGGCAGGCTCTCGGGCATGCCACGCTCATCTTCGTACTTCTGCGGCAACGAAAAGGAGCTGCCGTCCAGGCTGTAGCGCTGCTGGCTCGGCGCGGGGAGCTGCCCGCCGGGCATACCTGACGAGAAACTGGTTTGGCCATAGGGTGCTCCGGTACCAGATCTGCCACCGTTGGCCCGGTTGAGTCTTCTTTCGCGCGCAGCGTCCTTGAGGGCGATCTCGCCCTCTATGGAACGGGGGAAGAAGATCTAAACGGCGGGGATCAAAAGACGCGGGGGTTTGGGGCACACGGACACGTACGATAAGAGTCAGGGCGGAAGATATACAGACCCCGAACGCCGCGATCATGATCAGGAAATCTAGGGCACACTCAGTAGATGGCCGCACTCGAGGGACAGCACACACCGGTCCAGAGCATGATTTCGTTGATGTGGTGGTGCGGCTTTATGCCGTCCACACCGAGAATGATAAAGGGAATGACAAAAATGAAGCGGAAAACAATTCGAATCATCTGTAGCAGATTTAGTACCGAACGCGTGGAGGTGATTATTGACATACATTCAGTTCATGAAATTTAGTTAACCGGACTATCGTTCCAATATCGACACCTTCTCGTTTCTAGATCCAAATTAATGGTGTTAAAAAAGCGGATGCGGGACTAACCAAGCTGTCCAAGAACGTCGGGAAGGCGTACAGGACGGGGGTAAACCACAGGGTGAGGGACAAGCTCCCGAGACTGCCGCCCAACACTGTATAGGCTTCGCACTGGCATGCCTGTTGAGAATAAATCCAAAAAATGTAAGGTCAGCAACGCACCCTGAGAGGATCGTCTCTTGTTGCAATCGTGAGCAGCGGCATGTAGACGATGGCGACGACGGAGCCGAAAATCCAGCTGCGGAAATACCAACTGCGGAACCAATCCTGCTGCACAGAGCCTGAATTTACGAGGAAGAACCAGAAACAGAGCTCTGCGGATGGCGTCAGAACCACGCCTCCGGTAAATTGACTGAGGATGGGGCACCTTCCAGATGTGTGATCCTGTAATATGATTAATCACGGAATCTTAATGGGGAAGGAATACACGCACATTTCCAGACCCCAAGCTAATGAGAATACGAGCATCAAGGGGAAGATGACGCGCTGGTCAGATTCGGGCCATAGGTTGTAGGGCTTCGGGATGACTGGTTGCGTGTTAGAGGGACGATGCGGCGTAGAGCGCTTCACGTACTAGCGCCTTCGAACTCGATGAATCCTTGTTGGTACTTGATGATGGTGAAACCATAGGCGTAGATCATCATTAATGGTACAGTTATCATGTAAGAATACTAAGGCAAGGTTTCAGTGACATCTCAGATCAAATGGATTCAAAATTGATGGCGTTTACCGTCATGACCCGCTTGAATGCCCCAGAAGACCCAGTATTCCACCTTTCGAGCAGTTAGCAGTCGATGGTACAAAGTGGTCGGAAGCGCACTTCAAGCACTGGAAGCGATCAAAGGACCACAGATGGAACAGGAGGAACAGACAGGACTATTGCAGTTCCCTCAGTCATCGCGCCCGACGTGATGGGCAAAGGGACTTACGAGGGACACCAGAATGGACCATACAAGATATGTTGCAGGAGAAGAATGCGACATTTCAAAAGAATGAAGAAAGGGTGGCGAACGAAGAAAAAAAGGCTCGAGCCGGCGAGAAAGAAAGGAAAGTAGCTGGCAGACCACGTCGCGACATAAATATGATTTGCCCGCTATTTTGGGCCGACTGATGCGGCAACAGCACTGGATTGATGTGGCTCCGGCGTTGATATGCGGAGATGAAACAAAGCTACACGACGTCGACTCGAGCTAACGGAGGATAGCGGATACCGTTTCGTGTGAGAGGGACGCTGAGGGACGTCGTAAGAATCAATTGAAAGGCGGAGCATCAAACAAAGGATTGATGCAATCGTGGCGTTCTGATCCGGAGCGTTCGGACTTTTCCATTTCGTTCACCTGACCACCACTATCTACATGGCTAGATGCCAGCTCAGCGCCCAGCGCCCAATCCTGTAAGTAAAGGAGCAGGCAAGTAGATCCTTCGTGTGTAACGTGGAGCGGGGAGACAACCGTAACCCGCGCTACGCATGCTGTGTTCGACGTGAAAGCGGCACGAGAGATCGGGGATTGCCCTCCCTGCGCGTTCCGACCTCCTCTGTGTGTTCCTGCACTCAATGTCATGAAACAGCGGCTAGACGCCATTACGCGTAAACGCCGATTCAGCTGGTCATCTTGATCCCCATCTCCCGACAACACTCCATCTTTCGCGGCTGGCGCACTCCCCGAGGCGGGAAAACTTGCCGTCCACGAGGATTACTTCTCAAACACCCTACTGTGCTGGTGTCGAGACACTTGGAAAATAAGATATCAGTCGGGGGCGACTCTGAGCGACTGGTGCGTTCCAAGTAACTTCACTCCGGATCCGAGTCGCGAATCAAACGTGAGACGCCGCTTCATCGAACGAGTTTAGAAATCTGTCAACAGAGACAGACACTGTACGGAACGTTGCGGAGAGCAACAGAACAACACCCTCGGAATCCCTGGCACATGGTCTACAACTTAAAGCGCTCGGTATGTTGTGCTGATGCGTAGATCTCTCTCATAGAGATGCGGGGAACTGCGCGTCTCTATGAGAGAGTACTGTACTATTCCGACCAAGTATTCAAGGGTTGTGACCAGTGACCGCAAGTATTCAAATGCCATCAATTCAAAGTTGGCTGGGACCTGTGACCACTATTTCAAGTGTTCATTTATTCAAGTATTCAAAGGAGATTTGCCCCCCAGCGACTGCCATATCCAGGAGATCGACGTGATTTGAGCTCAAACGAGTCAGATTCGGCCTGAAATTCACAGTATTTTCTTTCCAAGCTTTCACGACACGACCATCCTCGGAACACCATGGCTGTATTCAACCAAACTGCCTGGGTCACTCAAGGGAAGAAATCATCAATGAGGGACTGTTTTCTTGATCAACCATGTTCCAGTGGTCTCGCACTGCTCCTGGATGGTTTTATCATTGGAGAGGACACTGCAATTTGGGTCGGAATGGAGTCGGTTGGAGTTAGACATTGTTGTGGATGATTTCCCGCTCACTGTGCATTGCCCGAAGCACACCAGCAAGGCACCCGTGCAGTACGGAGGACATGAAATGTGGAAGGAGCATTAATTAACATGAATTTTTCGACGTTTAGGCTTAATTTCTAGTACAAAATGTGTGTATGAGTGCGTACAACCCCCTTGGAGGGAGAAAAAATTGGAATTTTTGCCCCTGCAAAAACATAGATTGGCCAAGTATTCAACGCCATGGTGACCTGTGACATTTTTCAAAAGTATTCAATTCAACGGCGTCTGTGACCAGTGACTGAATACTTGGTCGGAATAGTACAGTAGGGCGACCTGGTCCCACTGGCAGCACATTGACACAACCCTGGCAACTACTGGCAAGCGGGGACGTATATTTCTCGCGGTCGCGTTGAATTCATTCTCCCAATGAAATGTCTGACTCGGAGCCGGAGCATAGCATTCAAGCATCTCCCCGTTTACAAGAGTGCCAATGGTATCGTGCGTAAAGATCATTCATTGGATGAACCAGAAAAACTGTGACGAAAAATAGCCTAAGGATACAATAAATTTTGAACGTAAATTAAATCGTTGCAAGTCCGTTCCTCGGGGTCGTGAGAGCGTAGTATAAAATACAGGGGTCATAGAAGTTCGAAATTAGTAGGTTGCGGCGGTGCCCTTGGTCGACCTCCGGTGCCTGCGTGCAGTGACACATCTAATGGGCCCAGGTCAGATGGTTGTGCCAGGTCGAAAACAAATGAGTGCGTACGCGAAGCATGTTGCGATGGACGCAAAGAAGAGGACGATCGTGGCGGCTAATACCATCCATATGGCATTCCCGTATACGGCAGACCCGTTGTTTTTGTGGACGTGGTCTTTGACGGAGCCAAAGGTGATGAAGTCGATGATCAGCGCGGCCAAGCTGAACAGGAACGCGATGAAGGCGACGGCAGAGGCGAAGAGGTAGCCTAGGCGGTGGGAGCAGACGGCGAGGAGGAAGGCGATGCCAGTGATCCCTGCGGCGATTTGGTGGAGAATAAGCCCCTCCGTGAGGCCGTGCAGGCTGGCCGCTTTTACGCTGGAAAATGAGTTGATGCCAATCGCAGCGATTTCGTCAGCTGTAAGATCCGTGAGTTGTGTGCATCGGAGAAGAAAGGAGGGAGCTGACCGATTTTGTACCCGACACCTGTTGGTGTACACGAGTTTCCCTGCTCCATTGCCACACAATATCCGAGCGACCCAAAGTGCACGGAAGACCCTGAAAAAGAAAGAAAATCATTAATACAAAGTGGCATGATGTTCAGAGCCTGCAAACCATTTGCCACGGCAACATTGAGGAAGCTGATCCGCGACACAGTGGGAGCTGAAATGCTCGCCACAATCAAAAGCGCGAGGGCCGCGAAAATGAGGAATGTTCCTGGCAATGCGACAGACAATAAGTAAGAGATTTCGGACAAGTAACGCCAACGAACCGACGTGGAGGGCAGCAGGCATTGTCGTTGGGAGGAGGTGGGATAGGGTGGTGGGATAGGCGGTGGTGTAAGACAGAAGATTGGGCAGTTTTTATTGGCTTCCCGCAGTTGCTGCGCGTCATGGCTGTGGGGCGACGTCACGATATTGGATCAATGATCCATTGATCGATCGAATTATTCCTGATCACGCGACCGCGCTTTATGACGATTGCCATCCATGACATCCACCAAACATCCACGCTATCCACGCCGCACTGCCGCACGCGCCACACTCGCAGATTCCCCAGGCCGACTCCACAGCGAAATCATAGTCGACGTACTGCCAGGTACCGCCTATCTCCTAGCCGAACGTTTCATTGAATTTCTAGGTTTTTGTACTAAATGCGTCCACTCAAGTTCTAGCTTTAAAATTTCAGATCCGGGGAGCCTTCCGGCGCTCCTCCGGAGTTTCCGGTGCGCCGTGCGCTGTCGTGCATCGCCCCTCGATTTTCCAACCAGCCTTCGATGTTTCGTGGGACGCACCTCACAGTTTATTCAATACCTAGGGTCAACGTTTTTCGCACGAATGGCGGCAATTCCGCTCGAAGACTGTCCGGACTGGCTTTTTCGGAGACCTGTCGTCGCGCTGTGTATGATTTCTTCTGGGCAACGTGGCCTACGTGGTTCAATCGGATGCAGATGCGCTTCTGGCTGCTTCTGGCACCCAATTGGCTGTTTCTTGGCTTCACGGGGCCCAAAATTTCCCAGAACAACGAAATTGCATCAAACCCCGAGGCACCGCTTAAAAAATTCAAGTGCCAATCCTTAGCTGTGGCTCTGGGTATAAAATTCAACCTTTGTTTTTTTTGGCATTCCCGCTCATCGCCCCTCCAACTTGAACCTGCCCCCACTTTGGGTTCACGGCCATTCAACTGTTAACATGCCCGCCATCCATACAGGGACTTTCTTCCTCTTCGCGGCCACAATACTCCTCATCGTCGCGTCTATCGCCACCCCCACGGTTTCGGTCATCGACTTCCTCCGTGTCGTCTCCCCAAATGGTCTCTACCTCCAAGCACCCCTTGTCCCTCTCTAATTCAACACATTTTCCAGGCATGAAAGTCAACTTCGGGTCACTCGGTTTCTGCGTCCTACAGACGGACGGAAACTCGTGCAGTGGTACTTCCGTCGGCTACAAAATTGGTCTGTCCCTCCGGTCCTCGCACGTCTCACTAATCGCGGCTATGTGCGGCTGACAAAATAGTCGCGATGGGTTCCCGCCGTTTACCTCCAAGCAGGCGAGCACTTTACATGGCCTCACGGGGGCCTCGTGCTTCATTAAATCGCCGCTATAGTCTCCGGGCCCGCGTTCCTCATCGCGCTCCTCTCCTACCGCTTTGGATACCTCCTCGCCTCCGCGATGGCCTTCCTGGGGTTCTGCCTCTGCCTAGTCGTCCTAGTCCTGGACTTTGGCATCTTCGCGGTGCGCTACGCTTCCCTCCCACGCGCTCCTTTCTGACGGTTCGCGCACAGTCGGTCGCAGACCATGTCCACAAAATAACGGGTCGTCGAAGACCGGCAGCGCCCACTGACCTACGTTGGCTGCTATGATCGTCCTTTTGTTTGCGTCCATCGCAACGTGCTTCGCGTATGTCCATTTCTGCTCTGGCGTTTGTTTCAAGCTGACCCTCCAGCGTCAGATGTGTTAGCAGGCGTCGGAGAGCGAGAAGCGAGAAGGTGTTGCAGCTAGGTCGCTGGAGCGTCAAAATGCCGCGCGGGGCACATAAATACTTGACCTGTGAATACACGCAAACGAGGTTCTCAGGTTTCGGACGAAAAAGCTACAGACGCCTGAGGCAAGCGAATATCCGCACAGTACAGGTTCCGATTTTGCCAAGTTCCGATTGTGGCCCAGTTTATTTATGTTTTACTGCTTCAGGTTCTATGGTGAGCAGGAACCTGACTCGAGAGCTCGCTGTACTAGTAACTAGTTCCTGATCCCGGTGTTCTTATGAGCTTCAAAGTTCAGTGAAACCGACCGGCGTGCGACCTCGATGCTAGATAGTTAAAGTCAAGAACCGGCTCCGTTTCGAACCCTATTTGTCCTCAAGCCAAACGCAGAGTGAGCTCCGAGTCTAAGCAGGTCTAGACACGGAATACACAGCTAATAAGTTCTTCAACGAACATTGAGAAGAGCGGAAATTTGGCGGAAAGTGCAGGAAATCAAAAAGGAAATTGACTTTTCTGGGGTAGACGTGACTCTTTGTGACTCCCGTGACTCACTTTCCTTGACTCGCAATGTCTGCTTAAAAGGCCGGACTGTCCTCTGAACGGCCAACCCTTAACATGATCCCTCGAATATCTATATAGCATCCACCCCACCAAGAAATTACATTTATGTTCGGTGAATCTGACTCGGAAAGCCCTCGCGTCCCCAGCCCTTGGGATACTATCATTTCGACGCCTCCCTCGCCCTCCCCTAGCCCCCTGGCCGCAGCGATCCCCAAGCTTGTTCCAGAGCAGGACGACGGCAACGTCGAGTACAAGCTCCAGCTTCTTTCGCCCTCCCCAGCCCGCTTCGCTCGCCTCGTCACACAAATGAAATGGCGGCTGCTCGAGGGCGGTGGCCAGGCGTACTACGAGCTGGGCGTCGCAGACTCCGGGTTTCTCGTTGGCCTCCCCCGCGCCGAGCTGGAGGCGAGCTTGGAGACCCTCGAGATGATGGCCGGCGAAATTGGTGAGGAACGGTGCCATATTTGCGCGATAGAGATACTCACCGCCATTTTGCAGGCGCCAGTGTAATTGTTGTGAAAGAAATAGAGGTTCCAGCTGCAATGGCCGGCCTTGTGGGCTCGCAAACTGATTCATGGAACGGAAAGCGGGCTCGACGGCGCCAGGCATTGCTTGGGTCCGAAGAGTCCGCCGACGAGTCCACTGCAACGAACACCGAAACCGAGATGTCTGCGACAGACGTCGACGAGGACGACCTGTCGTTCACTGCCATCCTTCCTGACCGTGACTCCCCCTCGCCCAAATCCCGCGCCGCCGCCGCCGACAGCGCTATGTTCTCCATGGACGACATCGACTCGGCCGCAGACGCGGACTCCTCTGACTTTGACGCCGTCGACTCCCCACCAGCCCCTCCCCAATTCTCCATCGACCTCGAAATTGCATCCGTCTTCAAGCCGCGCCCAATGCGCACGAAGGCGCCCTCCACCGAGCCCCTCCCGGTAAAGACCAAGCGCGGGCCGAAAGTCAAGAAGGGGAAACACCTCCCGGATTCCCTTTTCCCATCCACGTCCCCTACTGCGCCCCCGAAACAGCATTCCACGAAGGCTACGAACCGCCGGCAGGCGCGGGATCGGAAGCGGGAGACGAGAAGGCAGGCGCTGATGATGTACGCCACAGCGGCGCTCGGCGAGCCCGAACTTGTACCCGAGCAAGATACGGCGTGCGCCGCCCTCGACGACGCGTCTCTCGTTGAGGGGCTCGAGGCCCTGCACGTCTCCGTCGAGCCGGTGCCTGTGGTCAACCTAGTGTCCGAGCAGACCATCCCCTCCTTCGAGCTGTCTTTGGATGACGAGAGCGTCGGAGACGACGTCGACGACGGCGAGGACGACGTATTTCCTTCCCCAATGACCGCGACCCCGGGCCCCTTCACTGCATTCGCCTCTCGGCTGACCGTCCCAGTGGAGAACAGCGCCAACCTCGGGAAAGACAACGGCACCGCCCTGCCGCGACTTATCGTCGAGGCCCTCGTGGTGCGCAAGATGTCCATCGAAGAGGCGTTCTTGGATTTCGGCGGCTTCTCCCTCACATAATAATTCGCTTTCTGCTCCGTGTATGTATTGTGCCCGTCTGGTCTTTTCCCCCTTGATTTGTGATATGATAGCTATAAGACTGTACATATTGTACCTATCTAGAATACAATCCTTGTATGTTTGTTGTACATCGATTGCGGACTTGGCTCGTACCCTCACCTGAAAGTTCCGAGTCTGCATGAATTGATGTAAGTGGTAGGTGCTCATAATTACAATGTCCCATGGATCATAGCTAACGAGAAAGAAGGGAATCGACGGTATAGTATGCAAGGAGGTATGGTATAAGCTAGATGAAAGAAAGCACGAGCCGAGGGAGTCTAAGGTAGAGCGGGTACTGGCGGTACGGGCTGGTTTTGTCGGTTGGATGGCCGCTTCAGCTTGCGCTGCTCGAGCTCCTTCGCCCGCTGCTCCTGCTCCGCCTGCATCGCGGACATTATCTGCAGCTGCTGCGCAATGAATTCGGAGGTCCCGGATCTAAAGAAAAGTCAGTCAAAAAATCCGGCGCGAGTAAAACAAATCGCATACCGCATGCGTAATATCCGCATGATGGTTTCGCCGTTCGAAACCTCCTTCTCCTCCCGCTTTTCCTTCTTCCGCTCCTTGATGGTCCCGAGATTGCGCTGCGTGTACACGCTCTTTGCGCGCTTCTTTGTCGTGGGGGACGCGCGCAGGCTCTGCTGCATCATCCGCACACACTCCTCCATCAAGGCGTCACTAGACCCACGTCAGTCAAGAATGAAACGAATACACAAGCGGGAGGCATACGTGTGCCAGTCGTAGTACAGCCGGATCGACACCACGTCGCGGTACTTTTGGTTCTGCAGCACCTCGAGCGGGACAGGCCCCTCGCCGCCAGCGTAGAAGTAGTCCCGCAGGAACTGTCCAAGCACGTCAGATCTAACCAATGGAAGAACGAGTAAAGACCAACCTTCAGCCACTTGAACACAATATCCACCTCCTTGTCGCTCAACGGCTTCATGTCGCTCGAGATGTCCGACAGCGGGGGGATAAGCAGCCCCTCCACAATAACCAGAATCTCCTTCCACACGCGCGTCATCACCATCTCCTTCGCCGTGTCGCTGAGGTACGTGTTGAGCGTCTGCAGGTTCGCGTCGAAGTAGTCGAACAGCGGCAGGATCGCCTGCTCGATCTCGACGTCCGTGAGGTCCTCCGGGCGCACTCGCGGCTTCTCCGCGCTGGGCAGGGGAATCTGCACCTCGCTCGACGACGAGTTGCCGATCGCAGAGCCCCAGAGCGCCGTCACGTTGCTCAACGCCTTGTTGTAGTCCAGCCCCGTTCCGCCACCCTTCACTAGGGTCTTGAGCACGCCCCGCGACAGGCACTGCTGAATGAACGGCGACATCTACCCGACGTTGTCAAATCACGTTCTGCTCCGGAGCAAGAGGGAACACACCTTGTCAATAAAGATACGGAGCATGTCCGCCTCAGCGCGCTTGAGCGAGCGGAACGCGCGTCCAAAGTAGAACTGGATATCATCCTTCTCGCCCTCCATGCTAATCCGCACAAGCACGCGCCCCTGCGTGTCGAGGTCCATCCACAGGTCGTGTGCAAGGAAGTCGCCGAAGCGCCGAGGGTCGAGGCACAGGTACGCGCGCCCGACGGTGTCGTGTTTGCCCACCAGCGCGCGGTCGCGCACGCTCACCATCAGCCATAACGGCTTCTCCACCGAAATGTCGAACGTCTCGTCCCCTGCGTCGACAGCGTCAGCAGTGCATAGTAAGAAACGAAGCGAGCGAGGGACGCACATCGCGGATTCAGTGTCTCGTAAATCGTCCTCGTCTTCGCAAGCCGTGTCCCCGCCTCGTCGCTCAGCGTAATAAACGTATCGAGCTTCGACGACGGGCTGCTATCTAGCGGGACCAACCCCTCTGCAATGATCACCTTCACCGAAAACAAGAACCGCTCCTGCTCCGCCTTGACCGGCACCGGCGGGCTGCGCTTCAGCACCTCCGCGATCTTGTCCGCCTGCATCTGGTTGTACATGTTGTCGAGCAGCCGCCGCGCGGCCTCGACGTTGTTGAGCTTGACGCACGACTCGGGCTGGAAGTTGAACGGCACGACCTTCTTGTCGCCCTGGGCCGCGAGCTGCCGCGCCTTCTCGAGCCACGCGGACGACTTTTGCGGCTGCAGGTAGTCCGTTGGTCGCGGGAACATCTCCGTGAGGAAGAGGCCCTCGACGTTCCGGCAGTACTGCTCGATCGCCTTCGAGATACTCTGCGCCACCGGTCAGAATAAGGAACAGCGAAAGGAGGGGGACGCACTTTGGACAAGGCGGTAAAGAACCGCGCCTCATGATACTCGTCCTCCCACTCCAAATCCTGCAGGAATTCGATGGGGCTTCGTAGCGAGTCGAACAAGTCGACGATGGAGGAGCTGTGCCCCTCGGTCCCCTCCGCCTGGAACTTGTCCGCAGCGATCGCCTACAACGCATTGTGTCAGTTTGAATGGGAAACGTGAATGTAGAGCACACACCGCCTCGACCCACTGCCCAGTCTTGCTATCCGTGTTCATGAGCCATTGCCGCACATACGGCTCGAAGAACGCGTTGATGTCAAAGTCGATGTGGCCCTCCGGACAAAACGCGGTATGCATCCCCATGAGCGTCTTCGAGCGGCGGTACAGCGCGAAGATGTCTTGAATGGGCACGTCCGGCGTGGGCCCGTTCATGGACGACTCGAACAGTCGTTTCTGCGAGGCCTGCACGTCGCGCACAAGTTGCGGGACCTGCGCATCAACCACCAGCGACACCAGGTCGAGTTGCCTACATAGACGCAATACGTCAGCGCACTCGTCGGGGAAGGATGGGCAAAGAAAAGTAAACCGACCCAAGTAACGGCTCCGGGAACCTCTTATCAAGCTGCTTCGCGACCTTCTCAAGCTCGTCGCTCATAAGCAGGAGCGGCAGCGCGCGATTTACGCCCGGCGCTGCCTGCAGCTCCTGCAGCTTGAGCCCGTACCAGCGCAGCGCCACCTGCCGCACCTGCGCCTGCACGTCCGCCAGCCGCGCGTTGATGTCCAGGTCGAACCCGAAGCGCTCGAGCAGCCCGCTATCCCGGACGTGCTCGAGCACGGCGAGGAACGGCTCGATCTCGGCGGGCTTGAGGTTCGGGATGCTGTCCATGGCGTGGTAGAGCGACGAGAGGAAGGTGTTGAAGAGGCCGCCATAGACCGTGGAAAGGTATTCCGCCTGCGCACCGGCATGTATTCAGCGGGACGACGAGAAATAAAAGGAAAGAGGAAGGCTACGTACGTCGTGCACGGGCCACTTTTCAAGGTCCATGTCGCTCATGACCTTGGAAACGTGCTGCAGCGCCTCCGGTATGCACTCCATCGGGATATCCTGCCGCTCGTAAAACTGCTTCACCAGGTCGAGGAAGCACACGGCGCGGTAGGGATGCCCGATGCGCCACCGCAGCGCGCACTCGTTGATCAAATCGAGGTGCGGCGCGGAGAGAATGCCTAGCGACACCTCGTCGTTGTCGTCCACCTCGGGGCTGAGCATGATCTCGAGATCGGTGAGGAGACAGTGCTCGAGCAGCCGCTTGTAGTATTTCTTGGGATTCGGGGGGATGTACGTGAAGTGATGGCCGACGGGAATCTCGTCGTCGCCGTTGACCTCGTCCTGTAGGGCGTCGCCATTGCTGTCGAGCCCCGCGGAGGCGTAGAACGAGCGGCGGCTGCCTACCGATGCGGTGCGCGTCGGGACCTCGTACGCGGAGTAGGTCGATCCCGGGCGCCCGCCACCGTATGCGGAAGCCGAGGCGGTCTCGGCGGGCGTGGACTTCGCGAGCTCGGGGTTGAACTGCACCATCGCGACCATGAGCTGCTGCAGGGTGGTCGTCTCGAGCGTTCGCCAGTGCTGCCATGCCTCTTCGGTGTCAAAGTCTTCTCGTCGGCCGGGGAAGGGTGTCCCGGCGGTGAGGTTTTTGAGGCACGTCTGCGCTTGATTAATGAATGAAGATACGGGTGCGTCCAGAGACACACCTTCAAGTCCGTCAGTGCGGCCTTCTCCGTGCAAATGCTCCGCAGCCCGTCAATCTCTCGCTGCACCTCGGACTCTGGGATTCGGAACAGCGCCGCTACGACGCCGACGAGCTGCATGTCAGCGACGTTGCCGCTCACGCTTGGCACGGACATGGAGTCGCGATCCCGGGAGGTCGACGCCGAGTCGTAGCCGGAGTCGCTGGAGCTCTGCGACGGGGCGAGCTTTGCGGTGTATGTGTCGAGGCGGCTGAGCAGCTCCGGCGAGACGTGGTTGACGGAGCGCAGGCACTCGCGCAGCATCTTGACGAATACCGCGATCTGGTTATTGAGCTCGAGTTTCCAGCCGTCCCCGGCGAGAGTGGGCTCCTTCTTGAGCACGGTCGTCGCATGGGTGGCGAACATGAGAATGAGCTCCTCGATCTTGCGGTTCTCCTTCATTTGCCGCTTGAAGCTGTCCACGAGGAACTGGCCGTAAAATTTGGCCATGGTCCGGCGGACGAGCTGGTCCGAGTAGCTGGAAAGAGATGAGTTAATTGGAGGGACGAGTGATTGACCACGCACGCTGGGTCCTTGCCCATTGCTATGTTCTGCAACTTCTGCTCCAAGACCTTGAGTAGTTTCTCGGGAAACTTGACGCTCTTCGGGCCATCGCGGACGTCCTTGAACAAGTCCCCAATCGAAAAATTGGACAGCGCTGAGAGGCGCGAATGGGATTCGCGATCCCGTACATCTGCATTGGCGGCGGTGGTCGTCGTCGTCTCGGTGGGCTTTGGCATCATGAGATAGCTGAGGAACCTGGGAGAGTTTAAGCGCATAGACCGGCTTCACAGCGACGCGCTTACGATACACGGAGGGCATAGCTGAGGGAGATACGGTGAGATTCGTGGCGCAGGAAGGATTGCAGAACTCACTTGAAGATATCATCGTCATTAACATACTTGGACATGCGATTCTCTGCCGAGACGCTGTTGGAGACGCTGTGGTAGCTTCGCCGCGACATTGGCGGCGTCGGATATGGGGGTCAGAGCAGAGGGATTACTAGAGTATTAGTAGGGCGATACAAGGCGAACACGGCCGGGTGCGTGCAAGAGGTGCGGTGCAGACCTGCGGTGATCGTATGATTGATCAAAGATGCCACAACACCCGCCTCTCTCCTGCTGCGATGTCTTTTTGTCTGAGGCGCCTCTTCGTTACTTCCCCTTTACTGCTTGTGTGCTCGCTGGAAGTACATTCCTTTCAAACCATTCGCTTCTCCCAGACATCACTCACCGCACTCTGCGCGCGTCGCGCGACAGGGTCCTCGAACGGTCGAGAACGCTTCGCACCCAAAACGCGGGGATTTCGAAGACTACTGGATTTTGCCTCTCTTGTCGGCGGTCAGGGATTGAGAAACGACCGGCTTCTTGGCAAAAATGTCACATTTTCAATCAATTTAATTCTGACTTGTTGCCTATGGCGCAAAGCAACGCCTGTCCTAGAATGCTCGCCCTTGAGGACGGCTTTCGACATCCCCAACGATACTGCGAACAACGCCACCGGTCGCCATGTCTTTCTTCCTTTCCCGAGCAGTGAGGTGTTGCCGGCCACACCAACGACGCTACTATCGCAGCTTGGATTGCCATACCCGTCTCAACTGTGCATTCACTACTTTGTCGCCGACCATCTCCACATGTCCTTCTGCATCCATCTTACTGTGTTGCACTGCGAGCGGAGCCAATTCCGCATGGCGAAGTTTCCTTGGACCAGCTACCTGCACCTCGATCCTCGACCTCCCGCTCAAAGTCGCGAATGTTCAGCATAGTTGCAGCATTTCGACTAGCTTTGCTATCTGCACACGGCTCCAGGAGCCATCGCGATCGAGGCTGTACGGGTCGCTCCGTCGAGTCGATGCGGTGCGGTGCACGACCTGTGCCATGTCCCGCAGTTCTGTCACATATTTCGGTCTAGATCGACCTAGATCTACTCGGCCGTCGCTTGACAAGCCGACCGGCCGACCGCGGACTCGGACACAAGTTGAAGCGACACATGCGAACGAAAATGCCTTGACCGTCCTGGTGTACTTGACTGTACTTTGCTTAAATATGCGCGCAGTTCCTATTCTATTCTGTGACGCAGATAATGCGAGCGCGATGAATGAGTCGAATCGTTCCGCAGTCCAAAAAAGGCAAGCTGGTCAAACAGGAACAAGCAACGCTCCGCCCGCGTCCAAATGGGGAAACTGCCGCTTCCAACGCAAATCCCATTAATTGTTGGTTAATTAATTTCGGCGCATCCAATGAAAGCAAATCATTATTGTTTCGTGTTGCTATTCGTGTGAAGCAACCCGCGTCTGGTTCATGTTCCTCGTTTATGCTGAGCATTTCATTGTAATGATTAGAATGAAAGCCGATTCAGGGGAACATGCCAATCAGCTGAGTGACATTAATATTAATTGTACGTGTTTGGTTTCCGCGGCTTCCTTTCGATGACAATGTTGCAAGTTCGGCATTACTACGATTCCTCGGTCTATGGACCGCAAGCTAGATTCCGTGTATGTGCCCTTACTCTCCAGTTGCCCTTCTCATCCTCTCGCCACAGCACGAGGCTACCGGAAAGACCTCTCTTCTGACAACCACTCTGAACTCATACAACTGTGCGATGACCTCGTTTATGTGGGGGCCGATGCATGGATGGACATTGAAGGCCTCCACGAGCGTAACTGCTCCTTCGACACCCCGGTCCCAATCCTCCCTCCGAACGTCCTTGACGATCTCAGCTCTGCGTACATCTTCTCGTGTGACACCACGCTGAAAGCTAGTGTCGCCTGCCGAAACTACCACATCTCCTGCCACCGCGTGCTGGACCCAACGACCAGGTATCACCCCAAACACAATCTCGACCCCCCCTCTGGTGCTAAATGTCCTCGGCCCACTGTGCCAGGATGTGCGGGTCCGCGCCACCGAGGTAGCTATGTCCTGGAAGGCAGTCGGTGACGAGCTGCAGCTCCACCTGAGGCACGCCCTCCGGATGCCCTGGGGTTTAGAGTGGATGCTCAACGTCGGCTATGCTCTTTCCCCCGACTGCGTGCCCTCCCGACGCATGCGGCTGCTCGCGGACCTCCCTCGCACCATCGCGCATGCTCAACAGCATGTCCGCCGGCTGGGCAACCTGTACGTGACCCTAAAAGGTATGGCATCACAGATCGAGTCCGCGAGGTGCGGAGTCAGTGCGGTGGACAGTGCCCTGTGTCGGGGCGTAGAGAGTGCAGTGGATACAATTATTTTGGTCGATTGCACATTCCAGTTATATAGGCTGGGCTTGGAGGACGTTATCACTGAGCGACCACTTGATCCCACCAAATACTATTTTCCATCCCGTAACTAACTAACTTGCTTAACTGACAAAGTTGTAACTAAATAATCGACGCACAATTTACAATCACGCTTGTGGGGATACAACCTCAGGCCTCAGACCTTCCACTTGATTCTCAGCCCACCAAACCTGGGTTCGTCATTCTGACTTTGAAACTACTAGTACCAGTTCAGACCTCCGTGTAAAACGAACTGAATAGTCGGCCAGTTCGACGCATCAACTGCGCTGTTACACGTAAAGTGAGCGCAAGTACGCCGGACATACTAACTAGTTAGATGATGGATCAGTACTTTCTCTCCTTCTTTTCCGGTCCTTCAACCATCGAGTCCCCAAACTCATTATCATCTTCCCGAGGCCCAAAGGTTCCAAAGACATCCTTCCCATCGACTTCGCCCACCCCTGGCGGAGGTGATATTGTATTCCATGTTACCCAGAGCGAGGCGCTAATGAAGAACTCGAGCAGCCACGACATGTAGTATACGTGCCTGTACCGGAACAGTTGTGAATAAAACGTGAATAAATATAGCAGAGGAATTCCCGTACGTCCAGCCCTCATTGACCTGTACCGATAAAGGCGTGACAGAGGCACAAAATCCTGGAAGGGAAGGCCAGACGGACTAGAAATGTTGTCAGGGAATTTCAGTACATCCTCAAAAAATATGGCCGAACCAGCAACCACACTACAGGTGCGCGGATGTTCAGGCCGTGCCAAAACCTGCTGAAAGAAAGTCATGACATGGCCACTTAGTGAAATGCCAATCTCACGAACCAATAGTCACTGCCCGAATTTGGTTGGTATAGGTGTGAAAGTTTGATGCGACGATGTCGGACAAGATAGTATTCCGAGCTGGATGAACATCAGAAAAATATGATACCACGAAGGGAGTTGGTACACGAACACCATAATGCCAGTCAGTGGACCAAGGAATACTGCGTATCCTGATATCGCAGATATGAACGAGTTGGCCGTCTATCACCGGAATTCAGTAAACTGCTTGTACCGAGTACAGGACGTACGTTGAGAATTTTCCATGGGTTGATACAAATGCCAATGAAGGCGATGATGAACGATCCACGACGGATGTTGATGTATCTAGGTGCTATATTCAACCGCCAGCCGAAGATCAGGATATGACAGGGCACAAACCGTGGTAACAGCGCCGCGAGATCCATACCGCCTACAGTGCCGCAGGCAACAACGTTGACACATAGCTGTGAGAGAAAGAAGGCGAAGGCCGCAAAGAATACTGCTGCTCGTGCTCCATTCCCGCCGTGTGTTTGAATCGCTTCCAGTAGATCGTATAGTTTCCTGTTGAATATCAGCCTAGACATTCTCTTGCAGGCGAACAGTACAGGAAGAACTAACCATAGAAGCGGCTCTTCCGGGTAGAAACCCCTCGCACAAGAGGTTGTAATAATACCGAGAACGTTTGACCCAAAAAGGCACAGTGGAATGATCAATATCTGGCCCCAGATTTGGTCGCCCGGATTCACAGCGTAACGGGAAAAGTCTGATTGCAACCCAGTCAACGGCGGTTTTATGGAGATGCAGGCACCTACCGGACTGGTACAAAATCCCGCCCGCCCATCCTCCTATTCCGCTTGTTATCATACGCATCATCGTCCAACTGAGTTGAGAGCCGCTGAGGCGGCCGATCCCATAAATCTCCTCAGGATTTCTCCAGAGCGGTCCAACATCGCCTTGTTTGGCGACAGCCCAAATGAAAATTGAAAAAGCAGCAATGGTCACGATGACAGAGGATATTATCGCAGGGATGCGATATCTAGGCGGGTGAAAAAAGTACTTGTATTATCGGGGGACTCTAGGAGATGAAATGCCGTACTGTTCCGGGCGCAACAGAAATACGGGAAGTGACACAGTCCAGAAAATAATGAAAGAAACTGTAGGATGAGCTCGTTCAGGGGGGCAGATTAGAACAAATGCACGCACTGAATTCATTGGTCTTCATGCTGGCTCCAGGTCCAAACGTGTTCTTCATCGTGTAGAAGCTCGCTTGCAGTTGAACAGAATGAGTAATATTATAGTAGAACACAAATATAAGCTCACGCCAGATTGAGCCGATCATGATTTTGACCATTTGTCCGCCATACCAGCCCTCCACACCATACCAACAACACGACAGGATTATACGATTGAGCAGGGCAAACCAGGACCCACGGCTGAATGCACATCAGCGGAGGCGTTGACTAGAAGAAAACTTAACTCACATGCCCCAACCCGTGCGGTTCAAGACTGCCTGTAGCTCTCAGTCAATACCAGTAGACCTTGAATGGGTTGGAAGGCCAACGAATGGAATATGCCATTTGCCTCCTCCTTGGCCATTTACGACCAGGGCAATCGTAATACTGGTAGAAATATCTCAACCACGGCAACCAACTTGACGTGTATCCACATACATTATTGTGCTGATTGCATTCACTGGTACATACACTATATCGACAAAAGTAATGTCACATGCTTGTTTGGGCTGTATCTTGGGACTGGAGGCATATTTTTGCATGAACTCAAGTGTAGGATAGTGGAGACGGATCCTCTGGACCATTCTGTGCTCACGATACGATCAAAAAGTATCGATGCGCCATCAGCACAGGCAAAATACTGAAAAATCCGAAAAAATCTGAGTTTGACCTTCTCATATAATTTTTTTCGGAGATATCTGAGTCACTCAAATTGAAGCCACAGATCTCCCCTTTCATCCCGCACTTTGAACCAAGCAAAAATATACAGGCAATCAGGCGATATTTGGCCTGCAATATTGGCAAAAATGGTCCAAAATGACCAAACCTGGCCGAAAACAAAGAAAATGGCGAAAATTCGCTGTTTTGGGGGCTCTGTAACGCGTTATTGCCTGTATATTTTTACTTGGTTCAAAGTGCGGGATGAAAGGGGAGATCTGTGGCTTCAATTTGAGTGACTCAGATATCTCCGAAAAAAATTATATGAGAAGGTCAAACTCAGATTTTTTCGGATTTTTCAGTATTTTGCCTGTGCTGATGGCGCATCAATACTTTTTGATCGTATCGTGAGCACAGAATGGTCCAGGGGATCCGTCTCCACTATCCTACACTTGAGTTCATGCAAAAATATGCCTCCAGTCCCAAGATACAGCCCAAACAAGCATGTGACATTACTTTTGTCGATATAGTGTATTAATCCCACCGCATCATGGCTGAATGAGCATGAGGTACTGACCGGCAATTGCTTGGCCAACTGTAAGTCCCACTGCCACTGTCAGTTCATTAGAAATGAATATAAGTAATCTTCCAACGACGCGTAGAATACATACATGCTGTTGAAGCGCCGGACCACTCGGCGATATTGATTGCTGAATATTCAAGCGCTCGTATTGAAAGACTCATAATGATCCTTAGATGCGCATACCGGTGGAGAGCCAAAAGAATAAGAAGAACTTCTTGGTCCACGTTCGTCGAGACGGAGGCAGAGGGAGAACATCTGCGTTTTGATGCGGGGAAGCATCAGGTGACACCTGTAAAGCATTGCCCTACATGACTCGAGTCTTCTCGAATTAAGGGGATAAATGAGCTCACTGCAAGTACTCGTAAAATTGTGCTGGACGAGTTCATGATCACAGAAGAAGAGTGCCACAGGAGAGTGCCACTGAGTCACTGACACGAAGGCGATTTATAGCGGCCCAAAAAGGCGGTAGAAGCGTTTCAAAAGATAGCAAGGATAGCAAGTGGCCTATTGAACGTCACTGCCGACAGCTGGCCCCGGCCCCCGGGCCGACAGTGGAACATGAGATATAACTTGAAGCTATGGCTGCAGGGGAAAGAGTTTTAATTTTCGCAAGCTCAAGCACTATCAGAAAAAAGGGTGGAGTTGCTTGTAAACAAAAAGAATCGCACTCTTCGCAAACTCGTTGGCATCGACGTTGATTAAATGTTCTTTATTATTATTTACATTACATAATCACAAACTCCCGTGACCAAACTTTGCTATATAATACACTGGCATGATCATGTTGGACATCGCTGTCCACCACGCAGTCCACGCTGACCTCCATTCAATGTTATCATGACTTTGGATCCGCAGATCCCGGACAATCAACGCCCTGTGACCGCCTCCGGCAGAGCTGCGGAATTGGCGCTATACATATAGCTTCTTTCAGGTGGTAGTTGTGCAGTACTCTGGGCTTATATCCATGAACTCGTGGGTTTTCCCCCAGATACCACTGAAATACCTGACGGTCCGTTCAATATTCTACTTTGTGAATCTTGTAATCAATTTACTGCAGACCGATATGCCGCCGTTGAGGTTATCGACATATCTGCCTTCCATCTGGCCGATGACCCTCTCCCTCAACATTCGATCCAAGAAACCAAGCGGACATCATCAGCAGAGCATTCAGAGCACTGCGCGAAGTCGGCTTTCTCGCAATTAAAGGCCACGGTTTACGCAGCGAGGATTTCCACCACCAGTTTGACCTCAGAAGAATGCTGATCGAGGACGTCGCCGAGGACAATAAGCACGATCTTCACGCCAAAATCTCGGAGGGGAGTTGGGCGGGCTATAAGGTCTGTTGGCGTGCGTGATGGACTGTCTGAGCTTAACTCTCCTGGACAGCCTACGGGGTACTACAGACGTCCGGATGGCGGGGCCGATACCATTGAAGTTTGTCCTTTCCTCCTCTTTGTATTGCAGACTCTGATCCTGTTGAATAGCATTTCGACGCCTACCCGTTCACAATGCGGACTTCTCGTCTTCCGGATGCAGGGAAACGTTACGTGTCGGATTTCCGTTCGTTTATCAAGGCAAGTCGACCTTACAGTTTCCAGCTGTCCCTCATCACGATATCCGCAGTACAACCACTATTTTCTTCTGCGGAGAGTGCTTGCGATTCTATCCCTGGGGATGGGCCTACCCCAAGATGTGTATGTCCGAGTTGAATCATACTTTCGATTGACAAAATTCGAGCTGCACTTACAGCCTTTGGGATCTACATCATCGAGGCGGCACTTCATATGATGGGGCGCTAGACACTGGCGACAACGATAAAATTATGTGGAATCACAGCAAGGATCACCTGCGATACGCGATGTATCGTGAGTATGCTGCGATGTCCCTGAAAACCTTCATCTCACCCTTCTCACTCGAGATCCGCCGTCTGAGGAGGATAGAGAGAAGAAGAAACACCTTTGGATTCCCGGACACACGGATCTGTGCGTTTTGATACAGAACTATTCCAGCCTCCGGCTAACAATCCTCTACGCCCACCAGTGGCTCAGTGTCTTTCCTCTGTGCGTTATTCACCGAGAGCTGCAAGTAGTATCGAACCTATCCATAGATTCCCAGCCGATCGCCGGTCTCCAAGTACTGTCCCCTGATGGCGAATGGCGCTACATCCGCCACTATCCCGAGCACGTCATCGTAAATCTCGGAGACTCGCTCGAGTTTCTGACCGGCGGCCTCCTCAAGGCCGTCCCACACCGCGGTATGCCCCGTTATCCCCCCACATATTTAAATTTAAATTCCACTCGAATCCTAGTGATGGAACCTCCGAGCGACCAGCGCCAGTGTGTACCCAGCTTTATTGAGATCAAGGCCCGTTATTGAAATCCGACGACCCAGTCTCGACCGCCTCGGGATATTCTACTTCGTCCCCTTCCTCCCCGAGGTGCCTCTCCGCCCACTCGACAGCCTCATTGCCGGCCACGCAGACGACTTTGAGGTCAAAGACGCATTCGAGGAATACCGCCGCCTTGGGGGGCAGCCGACAACGCTTACTTCAAACGGTGCGTATCTATCTGTCCGTTTAAGTCGCGTGCATCTATGCATTTACTCATTGGGAGGTGCGGAGCGCAGACTGGTTGATGTTGCCGCGAAGCTTGTGGGGAGCCGGAGGCCAGCGCGGGACAGGCGAGAACCCGTCCCAGAGGACGTCCTTCATGATATCCACTTCCGATACAATACGTCTTGAGTCCTTACTTGATTGTATACTAGCATTGAAGGCTTTCAAAACGGTAGGAGCTCCTCAAGCTACGACTCCCGCCAGTTCAAAATGATAGTAGTATGCAACCAACTGTGTTTCAGGATCGACCGGGAGACGACATCCAAAGAATCCCCAATGCATTGATTCTGTGCGTTGTTCAGCATATCTGGCGGCGGCACTTTCATACCGTCGCGCATTTTTGGATTTTGGATTCCGCACAAATTTGGTAGCGCTTTGTATTTAATGCCGAAATCTCTAATCGTCGTCGCGGCGATATGTACTGCCTAAGAAAACAGGGACAGTATGTTGGCCAAGAACATGCGACCGGATACAGCAGAAATGCAAGCTAGCGTTATATCCAGTACCGCGAACTTCTCCTGCTGAGGGCGAAATGGCGCGGAAAAGTTCGGGATCCACATCCCACACTACGCTGCAGCCGGAAATTGGGGTAAAGAGTTCCGTGGTCCCCACCCAGCGCGTGAACAGCGCGTCAACGAGGGAACCTGATACCTCAGGCAGCGTGCTGGTCATCTGTCCGTTAGCAAAGAAAGCCATGAAAGAAGTGGGGGAGAAAGGGGAGCCATGGGGCAACAGAAAATCACAACGAGAAGATCAGGAGAGCCGGTTTAGCGATTCATTTGAGCACCGGCTAGGCTCCCGCAGCTGGATGAATTCTTCAGTCACGGGCATGCCCCGATATTTCGGATGACTAGCTCACGAAGCCGGATGCCATGTCCGGATAAGAAACAGCACACAGGATCAAGTTCACGATCCCAATGTGGTCCAGAATATCGATCATATCCGGAAGAAAAACGCAAAGGGTGAGGGACATGAGTGATGGCACGTCGGGGAGGCGACCCACTTCAGTGCGGTCGTCAATAGTAACTAAATATCTCACAATAGTTGGAGTACTGCCAAGGTGGTCAAGAATTCTTCGGGCCGCAAGCCCCCCGTGAAGCAAGCCAATTGCGCCCAGGGAAGCGAAGTGGCTGTCGAAATGGCGATCCTATGGAGATCGACGTGCCGAAGGGCATAAGTGCTGCGGAACTAATAAATCGAGAGGGTTCCCCCGGTTCCAGTCGGTTGGCGGTGCACAGGGAAAGTCGCTCAAGCATCGGGAGCGGAAGATCAGGCCCGAAAAGCGACAATTACGCGAGGGACAGCTAGAGCGCGACGTCGCACCACGTACCGCTGCAGTACATCGAGATACGGCGCGCTGTTCCCTGGATATTCGGAAGAGACTTCGAACGTCAGGGACAGCGGTAAATTCCAAGCACGGGATAACCATGTCTCGATGAACTCTACAGGATTATAACTTGTAACCCCTAACCAGGTACAAAACTCGGGTAGATCCAACGCAATGCCGCTGCATATACGTGCAAGGAGGAGGGGCGCTGCATCGATGTTCGGGGGGAATTAGTTTTGGGGAGACAATACACAAAGATTTGTACCGTAGGGATTGCGAGGATTCGACAAGTCGAGGTGATCAGAATACGTTCGTGAGGCAAACTTGGAGGATGCTGTGCGGCCTGAGAGATTGGCGCAAGGGCATCGGTAGTTGGGCTGCCTGGAACAGATTGGAGAAAGAAGAGTGTTGCTAAATTGAATTGAAGGCGAACTTGAAATGGGCACAGTTCGCCACTCCGAGTCTTGCTTCGACTGGAAGTTCCAGTCGCCAAACTTTGCGAATCGTTGCGATGAACCGCGACGGCAAAACGGTAAAACGGAATCCAGTACTTCCTGCTGGAGTGAGGCCTCGTAGAGGAGCTTGCTAAGACGCTGTCTATTATTACATTCAATTCGACCGTCACACTTCACTCCCCCCCTTGGTTGATGGCGAATATTGGTGTTTCGTCACGCATCACGTTCCTCATTAGTCTGTTAGTTACCACGCCCGATTACCCGGCGGCCTGCGTTATTATATAAGCATCCATTTTGGGAAGCCACGTGCACCTTCATATGGACACGACTTGACGCGTAGGACGCGACATAGCATTCTGAGGGTATATAATGAGGGCTAGGACCACTCCTGACATCGAAAGAAGTGTCCCTCAAATTTCAAACCCTCCAGTTTCGGACGGAAAGCCGCAGACTGAGGAAACCACTGTTCTTCGCTGAATTAGCCGAGGAATTCTCGGGAGACACAGCTCAATCAAGAAAAATTATACTGGTAGATTTAAAGGTGCTTTGGTACTTCCCTACATTGAGTATCTCGAAAAACACACAAAATGGCCAAGGATGAGGTGGAGACGCGTGAAGTAAATGATTTGTTTGGTTGTGAATCCTGCATCATTACATAATAACGCAGGCCGCCGGGTATCAGGCGCGGTAACTAACAGACTTTATCAAGCGAGGTACGAGCTAGGAATGATAAAGCGTCTGTCAAGAGACTAGTTCCTCATTGGGACCACCGCGGCAATACATCCTCCTCCTCCTCCTCCCACCCCTTGGTCGAATGTAATTTTCATCACACAGGGGTCAAAGCTGCTCAAAATCTCCTCCGCAATGCATAAATTTGAAATTTTTCGTTCCGGTGGTCGAAAATTTCGGCATTGTCACGCGAAATTTCGGCCCTGTCGAACTGGTAATTCGGGTCACGCATCACACCCCCGGTCGAATTGAATGTAATTATACAGTACACCGCCAAAATTATTCAACGTGGTAACGACGTTGCCACGACATCAGTCTGACGCTCTTTACCGAGCTGGTTGCCATGTGAAACTCACCCGGTATCTATGTTTGGTCCGGAATGGACCCATTGTGTCTCCATCAGTAGCTGGGTCCCACGTATAGCTGATGTCTGTGATCGACATGTTCCATTGTTCATTCATCACATATTGTGCCGGCCACTACCCATCCAAATCCATAGCTATTTTACACCCTAACCAGCACATTTATCAAAGGTCTTGCTTCGTCTGATTCACGGCCATTCAAACACGACTTTCCAACCACTTTCCCCCGGTGCAGCAGAGGGAGGAATTTTGGTGTTCGACTCGTGAATTTCTAGCCTGGATAAATATCACAGTGAATGCCGCATATGGATCGAAAATGAGTCGCAGTCAATGTGGAGCGAGGGAGTGACAATGACTCGGAGTAATAAATCATATTTAAGCGAGGGCAGTGTTATCATGATCAACTACGGTATCCACCTCAGCCTGCCACTCATCCACAACGGCATCATCGGGCATCGTATAGTCTGCGCGGATGCCATGGGCATCACGGTCGTCGTTCAGGATCACTTTGAACATTCTGCATCACGGAATAAGCAAGCGGCTATTAAATCCACAGTGAGGAACTACTTGGTTTGCTTGGCAGCGTCGCCCTTGGAGTTCTCCCGCATCCAAGCCAGTCGAATATCGAGCTTGTCCCAGAATATGTCACCCGGATAAAGGGTGTAATATTTGCGCTGAAAAAAGTGAGAATTCGGCTCGAAGGAGTAACGAAACAGGCGGACCATGAGAGCAATGCGCGCACATAGTGGGGTGGTAAGCGTAGTATCCGTGTCACGAACGAAGCGTTGGCCGAGGGCGAAGATGTTCTTGTGCTTCTTGGGATCCGCGTCCTTGATGCTCGCGACCAGCTGTCAAAGTGTCAGAAGAGTGATCGGATATGTGGGGAAAACACGCCCATTTTTCTTGAACTCCGATCTCACTTGGGTTAGCTGGTACTCGGCACGGCTCTTGACAGTCGCCCAGTCGGAGGCGATGAACTCGATGCCGACAGGTAGGTCAAAGCGCCTCTTCTTGAGAATGTCCTGACCATTGAACGTCAGGGATGAACGGCGGAGAATGAAAAGGACATACCATGAGAATTTTGGTGGGAATGCTGCCCTTGTATGCGGCGAGTTGGGGAGATACCAATATCCCCAATGCAAGCCGTTGTAGGTTCTTCTGCAAGAAATAACTGTTGACATCCGGGTGCAAGCAAGTAAATGGCAAGACGTACATTCAGGCTCGCGGAAACTTTGAAATCAGCGGTGGCAGTCCTCATTGCCTCGAGGCGGCCCTCTATGGCAAGCATGACCGTGTACATCTTGATTTGACGCGTCGCGATTGGGTCCTATGGCGGGGATGAGGAAGAATCAAGACGACAGGTAAAGACGCACCGCTGCAAAGGTTTCCACCTCGCTGATCTGTGTTGGCCGCAGACGCTTGTGCGTGGCAAATTGCTTCGCAAAAACCAAGACATTCCTGTTGGCATTCGCAGTCGCGTCCCCGGAAGGTCGAGAAGGAGCAATGGATGTCAGCAAGTCGCCGTCATCATCTTCGTTCTGGCTGTCGTCGTCATCATTGGTGCGTGGACGCTTGAGGGGATTGCGGCCCAGGGGAGTGGGAGGTAAGGGAGATTCCGCCGCCATGGCAGCTGCCAGCTGTGCATCCACGTCCAGGTCAGATTGGTGAGGCATTTGGGAGAGTAAATCGGGGAGTAGTGGGACAAGGTAAAAATGGAGTGGCACAAACCTTCACCTCTTATATTGTCGGTTGTTGTGCCACCGGCCACATCTTTCCCGATTCGGTATCCCGTTGTTTCTTCGCAACTCTCGCAACATCGCAACGACTGCAATGCGTCAAAGGACAGCCATTCCCAACTGTAAGCCTCTTTGCAATAGGATTTTATAGAAAGAAAATTAATATATGCCCGCCACCGCGCACAGTCTTCCGAATCAGCGCGACTTCGGATGATGGCGATGAATATAAATGCACTATATGCGAACGTTTCACCGATTCCATGACCCCGATAGCGCGGGACAGCATTCCCAAGCACATAAAAGCCAAAGCACATCAGCGGAACATTGCAGAACAAAACTGCAGAGTCCAATTTGCTGCGACAGCCGAGAACATAAATGAAGCAATTAATGCCGAGCTCGGGATGATGGAAATCGCCCCTCTGGACGTTCGGTCTGGCCATAGCCGTGTCGAGAATCCCAGCGCGACTGAACAGGATATGTGGGCTTCATATGACATTGATGGCGCTATTTTCACTGCCGGCGACGACCCCGAAGATCTCTTGGTAAAACAGCGTCAAACCTTGGGGCGTGAAGCAGATGAGTTCGGACTCTGGAATTCACAGTCTATGGCTCGCCAGCTTGGGTTCTCAATGGAGGGTACCCTTCCTGTGTTAGATGAGCGGGACGAGGATGATGCGCTCCTCTGCGAAATGATGGATAACGCCCGTACACTTTATTTTCTTTGTTTTCTTGTAACCGATTGTATGCTCAATATATTGTAGAGTTGCACGAGGAACCTGATATTGCAGATATGGTTGGTGCGGAAATGGGGGTAGCACAGCCCAAATCAAATTTAGAATGGTATCCATATCCGACGAAGATGGTAATTTATGCTTCGCGCTGTAACATTTGTTGGTCTAAATCTTTGTAGATGTTTTTGCTCGATACTCTGGACAATCTCCCCGCCAACGTGTCTCCAACTCTCTGATGAGAGTTTTTCTCTGGATTTTGGGTGAAGGGGGGGCTCGGGATGTTCCCTCGCTCGACGCACTCCGGAAGCTCCAGGCTACGCTTCACAAGAAAGGTGGCGTACCAACCGTCCCGTGGACTTCCAGTCAAGGCAACACATTTTACTTGAATGACTTACGCGTGATTATTGCCAAGGTTTGCTTACTCCAATGCTCCGACTGCTTCGGCCTTCTCACTGCCCGCATTCTAGGACTATGCGAACCCATTGACCTGCGCAAACCTTCATTTCTATCCGGAAATTCCGAACGGACCCATAAGCGAAACCTGGCACGGTCAGAAATGGCGGCGTGAATTAGACCGCGATGCTCTAACCCCAATGATTATATGCGGTCATCGCCATTTTTATGTGGATGAGGCTGCCCGCCTCCGAGGTGGAAGGCTGGTGATTCCTTTGCGCTGGGTTATTTTCAAGGGGGCTATGCATGCAGATGCATTCGAAGTCCATGTCAACGACCAAGGTCATGCCAAAGTCGATGATTCAAGTGAAATTCTCGTTCCCGCCGCTGATCTCACCGACAATTATTTCGATTTGGAATATGAGAACGCCCTGCCAGTCACCTGGGATGGTATGTGTGTCTTCCTCTCTGAGATTCGCTACCCATTGAACGGGCTCATCAGATTCATATCCTACAAATGTGCTGCGCGAGATTGCCAAAGGACGTCCGCTCTACACAAGTCTCGTGGATTTGTTCTTCGACGACGTCTCCGGGAATAGATCAAAATCCTGGAATAAACATAATAACTGCTACGCAACTCATCGAAATTTACCTAGGCACTTATTACAGCAGGAATTTCACACTCATTTTGTCACTACCTCCCCGCATGCGTCCTCCTCCCAGCAATTTGAGGGGATCAAAGCTCAGATTGAGTAAGTTATTCACTCCTTTGAGTCGTTCAGTGTCTAAGGCATTTTTACAGATCAACTCATATGGATCCTGTGCCGTATATGATCAATCAACCGGGCAGGAAGCTGCGTTCCGGCTGTTTGTCAATACGGGCCCTTCGGATAATCCAATGGCGAGTGAAATGACCGGCCATATCGGCAGCAAGGGCAATTATTTCTGTCGCAAATGCAAGGTCGGTGGTTGCGGTGTGCATAAACAAACAGACGAAGGATTCGAGAGTATGTTTGCAGTAAGTTCTACCATACAAAATGATCACTTCTCGGAGGTTAATGAGCTTCTCAGGAGGGCGTACCGCAGACTGCGGAAGAGACGTTACAGGAGCTTCATAAACAAGTCGAGCTAGCTTGTCTTGGGGTGGCTCAGTCCGTGAAGGAGATCCAGACCAACACCGGTGTCAAGGATGCCTATACAATCACTGGATAGAGGATCTTATCCGGTGTTCGAGGGAGCTTAAAAAGGGCGACCCAGATCTCGACAGCGCCGACATCGTCAAGGAGCTCATGGACTGGGTTACTGCTAACGAGTCCAAAATTTATAACCCTTTCCTCTCGATGAAAGGTGCGTTACTCCCTGCCCGATTTCTGTTTCAAGTTTAAATCGTCTTGAATAGGTTTCGATCCTGCAAAAGACACCCCCATCGAAATCCTGCATACAATCCTTCTCGGAATTGTCAAATATGCGTGGCATAAAACACATACCGGTTGGAATCCCACGAAAAAGGTGATTTATACCCATCGCTTGCAAGCAACGAATACCCTCGGTCTCTCAATTCCGGCAATTCGAGCGGGATATATCATGCAATTTGCGAACTCCCTCATCGGACGTCAATTCAAGCAGGTAACGCAGACGTGCGTGTTCCAGATGCACGATTTGGTGGATGAATTGCAATATTCTGCGTGGAAAGCGATGGGCGAGCTTTTGCCGCTTCTATGGTATCCAGAGATCGATAATCTGGAGCAGTATCTGGTGTGTCGGATTTAATTTTGCCATCTTCCGCTCTAATACACAATTCAAGGCCGATGTTGAGACAGCGGCCTCCAACATCCTTGATATTTTTGCCATGATCGACCCTTCAAAGATAATTGCGAAGAACAAACTCCACATCTTGGTACACGCCAAAACAGATATTCTATGCCACGGGCCGTTGGTTGGCGTCGCAACCGAAGGCTTTGAAGGATACAATGCAGTCTTCCGCTTCTGTTCAATTTTTTCCAACCACCTTGCACCCAGTCGCGATATCGCACGGCAGCTCGCCCAACAAGAAGGGCTGAAGCATCGTCTCACCGGTGGGTGGTGGATGGACACAGACGGACATTGGGTGCAGGCAGGCTCTGCCGTTCGTGATTTCCTGTTCGCCAGACCAATTCTTCAGGCCCTGCTTGGGTGGACTGATCCGAAGCCTTCAATCCAAGGTATTACTTTCGCTTGGGATTATTTCGAGTTCCTATTGGCGTGTTCTTATTTTAATTTCGGATAGGCTCCGTGCGCTTACAGCCCTTGAAACGAACAAAAGGCCAGGCAACTCTGGCACGTCAGAAGATGACCCTAGCCTTAGTTGCCCCAGATGCCATAAACTGTGCTTCATATTCAGTGGATTGTGTCTGGGAATCGTGCGTAAACGTAGTTTCAAACGCGCGGGATGTTGCCCTGTTCTATCATGGGTCTACGCCATATCCCCAGTTACGGTACGACAGCTGACTGATTCCACCGTTTCCATATTTGACCAGTCCCTGACAGAAATTGCCTATACTTGGACGCATCGATCATATTCTGAGTAGTGCCGGGCTTTCCATCGTGGTTCTGGATGTATTTCAAGTTTCCGACAACCGCCACGAAATATACAATCTGCCCTGCCTGTTCCGACGCCAGGATGAGAAAACATTGATTATTGTGCCATCCACAGTGAGTTCCGCAATGTTAAACTGAGGTCCCTCCTTCTTAATGCTCTTCTAGGATGTCCAGTTTATTTTCAATGTTCAGCATGACTGCTACAGTTCAAAATGTACAGCATCTGGCAATCGCGCCAAAATGCAGGAACAAATGGAGTCGACTATCATGGAGTCCTTCATCGAGCACCAGCCCCTCGACAAATTCGTGATAAACACCACCGCTTTCCACAACGCACACCTTCTAAGGCGTTGTCTCCCGAGATCTGCCTGGGCTCCTGTGCCCCTGTTCGATACGCCACAGATTCGAGCCGAAAAACACGAAGAGCTGGCCAGGGAGCTCCGACAGACGCAGGCTGGAAAGCGCGCGCAACGAAAGGATGCTGCCGGTCTGCAGGTAATTCCACTCAGCCGACTAAACGCAAAGCAACCAAGCAGAAGACTGGCCGGAAGAAGAAAGCAAAGACCGCCAAATCTGCGACCGCAGATGCCGAGGTGGACTTTGACTTCGACCTTGTCAACACGTCAGAGTCCGACTCCGGGAATGATTCTGATCGGCGGTCCCCAATGAGGCATTCAGACGCGGATTATGATGCAAGAGAGGGAGTCGTGGATGAACCGGCTGGAGGAGAAGATGTCCGTCGATCTGGAAGAGCTCGTCGTCCTCCCAAGAGATTTGCAGAGGCGGATAGCGGCGACAGTAGTACAGAATCAGATTCGGGTTGACGGTCAAATTTTAACTTGTTCCGATGACTCGCAAAAATATTGGCTCAAACATGGGGGGTGCCATGAATAAATTTGGAAAAAAATCAGGAGTGAGAGGTGGCTTTTAAGTTTACATAAGTCGGATTGCATGAAACGAACACTGCATCTTAATATTTGAGCCACTGGTGATTCCGCTCCGATCATTTTGTTCCAGTCCCGATTCGAACAAGCCCAGTTCGACAACAATGGGTGGCACGCAAAATTCAGCCTCTCTCTGCATAGACCCATCATGCTGTCCTCACCCACCGATAAGCCTCTGGCACGAGTACAAGACCAGGCTATTAAGGAACTCTGAATTATTTTTGTATTAATGTTACCGAATATATAATATTTTATTATTTGGAGCGCGGAGGGTGGGGACAGCTGGATATTGTGTGGGACACCTGTCAATACCATAATGAAAATGACCTGCCTTGAGATCAGCAAACGCTCGGAGTTTCCACATGGGTGACAGCGGAGGAAATGGCCATCTTTTACCACGCACTGCATCACTGATCCATCAGAGAATGACCTCCACCGGAGCTGTCCAACGGGCTGATCGTCCAGATTGATGGGGGGTGGTTTGGGGGACAATAAGATGTGGGCGGTTGGATCAATCAAGGCTGATCCTGTCACATCGAAGCCGGCTCCCGGCAATTTGGCGGTGTACGGTATGCCAACCGAGGGGCAAGCAGAGGGTTCTCGGAGCCAAGAACCAGATTCCAAGTAAGCATATTTGCATTGCTGGTTTTGCACCGTGACTGGAATCTTACTATGCGCTCCTAGCGGATCTCAAAGCTGCCGGCATTCCTTCGACCAGATTTTTTGTGAGTGCGCAATGCGCATCAGGGTAAAATGGAACAGACTGCTCATCTTTGATCCAGACTGGTAACTTCACCGAATTCCTCCCGTGGCTTGTCGGATTCGCCGACCACGGAAAGATCAGAATCGTGGGCAAAGGGGAGGTCCCGGTGTCTACTTCCATCGGAGACATTGCGGTGTGTACCCCCCTGCAATTCCCGAGTGCCCGATCATTTTGCACGACCTCGCAGTGACATTTCTAGAAGTTTCGGGTGGTGTTCTCACAAATCCTCCGTCAGCCTTGACACCAATCATCAACGTCGGAATCAACAACCAAGGTCGTGGAAAAATACTGAACGAGTTCCAAGCGGTGCTGCATTTCAGCGCTTTCACCGCATCCAAGACTCTTGCCACCGGGTTGGTTCCGACTTGGTTCCGACCGCCAGGATGCTGCGTCGCTCGCAACGGCCGACCGCCTCAACTGTCGGAGTCAAACGATCATGACTCGATCGCCTGCAGTACTGTAACTTAAGGAAAAGCACTACTGGAAGTTCGCCAAAACTGGTGCTCCGCACATCCGAACAGGGAAATTGAGTTTCGAAGCAACAGAGTAATTAATCTTTAAATTCTTTCTCTAATCTATATTACAATGCACTTTAATTATGAACAGCAGCACTCCGCCCGCGCATCCGCACCCCGTAAATCCGAAACACGAACGGTATCGGCGCCAGCAGGCACGCGATGCCAGCGAGAAGGGACGTGGCGCCCTGCACGCTGAGCCCGTGGTACATCTGCAGCGCAAACAGCGGGAACGCGCTCCCCACGAGCGCGCGGCTCGCCATCCCGGCGGCGAGCGCGCTCGCGGCGGTCATCTGGTAGCAGTCGATCAGGTACGGGATCTACGTCGTTCGTCAGATTGGGCGAGGATGGAGGGGAAGTAGGACGCACGAATCCGGTGAAGATGAGGAGCATACTACACGCGAAGAGGAACTCGGCGATGCAGGGGACTATCCAGTGGACGTGCGGGAACGGGGCGGTCCAGGCGAAGATGAAGAGGGATCTATGCGGTGTGAGTGACTTAATAAGATGAACGGGCTGTAGTACATACATGGGAGAGAGGACCGCGCCATAGTACGCCAGCCCGAGCCGCGCTTCAGGCTGCGTGGGCACGCCCCGCGCAGTGGCAGCCGTCGCGCTCTTCACGTACATCGCCTCTGTTTATCCGTAATGTAAGCACACTCCACCGATACGAGAAAATGCGACGCACGCCCAAAAGTCCCGAGCAGAATGCACGCAAACAGGAACCCGAGACCCAGCGCGATATACGTCAGCCCATACGACGTGCTCTCGAACCCGCGGATCTCGAGGTACACGACTGTGAACGCCTCGAAGAACCCGTACAATATCCCGTACAGGACGCTTAGGTATAGGGACACGAGCATCACCACCGGCTCTGCAACTCCCCCGTCAGCGGCTGCTCGACAACTCTGAATGAAGGCGTCGCATACCAGTGAAGAGATAAATAATCGGCCGAGCCAAGGCCGTTTTGAACACGCCCATAATTTCAGCGAATTTCAACGGAGGCGGGGCGTTTCCCGCTTTCGCGATCCGCCATTTAAGCAGCGTCGGCCCGTGCGTCTCCGGCACGCACGCCACGAGAATGCTCAGAACGGTGGAGAAGATCGCCATCACGCGGAAGTTCCAACTATGGGAAAAAACATTAGAACGAGGACTAAAACGACTAGTAAGATCCTCACTGGAACCCCGCATCGTGTTGGATGAACGACGAGGCCAGCGGCCCCAGTGCCGGACCACCAAAGGCCATCAGTGCGTCTAAAGTCCCGAAATAAAATGATTAATGACGGCGGCGGAAGGTGTTGGGAGAGACGCACACAAAATCGAATACGGCCCGCGGTTGAGGGGGATGGTGTAGTCGCCTATCGACGCAGGCACATTGTTGATGGCCGTGGACCCAAAGAACCCCAAGAAGAAACGGAAAACGAGGAGGCCGGCGGTCGTTGGCGCGAAGGCTGCGCCGAAACTGAACGCTATATGCCAGGGATGAGGATGAGGGAAATGGATGTTGCAAGGAAACAACACACCGCTGTAAAAGAGGCCGCTAAAAATATATACGCGACGGCGGCCGTAAAGCTCAGACGCGGGCCCAAAAAGAAGCGGTCCGGCTGCAAAGCCAAGGCTGGAGAACGCGAAGTTAGGCTGGTTTTCTCTAATGCAGTGAGCCGCAAATCCTTACACAGTAAACGTCACACCCAAAATCGCGACTGAATAAACTGGGTCAATACACTGGGTAGCAACCCGGAAGACTAGTGCTGACCTTCCTCGGATATGTGATACCTCTGCATCAATGTAGGCAGGCTCGCCACCTATCGTATTAAAATTTGAAAAGGGCGCTGAGGGGAAGCATTTAAAATAAACGCACATAGGCGGTGGACGCGTATGTTAAAGTTAACACCCATGCACACAGCACAAAGTTGATTGTCTGTGCCCAAAAATTAGCCTATTGACGGGGATAAATGTCGGAGAAAACTCACCGCCTTGCGCGCCGTGCTCCAATTTCTCGGATCTGCCATTACCAAAGGATTAAGCAGGAGCCAGCGTCCCCCCGAAAAAAAAACCCACTCTCAGGGTCGTCTGCAGCAAGCGTATGCGGGCCATGCCTTACTGGCCCATCCGTCTTCTCAGACTGCGAATCCAGTTTCGACTCCAGGCGAGCCTCCAAGTCGACATCGCCGCCCAAGTCGAGCGTCTCGGTACTTTCGGAAACTTTGGGACTAGCTGCAGGCTCCGGTGCGGATTTCGTCGCGGTCATGATGGTCGTTCAAGTTGGCACTGACAGTGAGAGAATCAGGAGACTCTATTCATCTTTATACCGCCGACAGAACGGGTGATGGTCAGCCCGAGCCTATGACCGAGCCATGTCCGAGGCGTGATTTTCACTCGAGGTCGCGGGCCGCTAAGTCAGCTTCTTTCCCCGGCGCAAAGTGGAAACGAGCGAAGCCGTGGCCCTGGGTAGTCTCTTATAAGCAGACTCTACAGCTCGATGCGTACCTCGCATCCTCAGGCCGATACCAGCATTGTTCTGGACCTCGCTCGCAAGTAAATGACTAGCTAACGATGCGTTTGCGGCTTGGTCAGTCCCGAAAGGTATAAGCATGAGCCCCACATTTGAGCCCTGGCCCGCTAGCCGAGGTGGCGGGATGACATCGAAACTTGAACATGATCGCATTGCATTTGCAACAGCCGCGCTCAGCTGTACGTAAGTCCGGCTATAGCCGGTCCGGATGTCCCTCCCTTTTTCTTTCTCAAAAGCTCCTACATACTTTCCTGCCAGAACTCTCTGAAAACTCAGATGAAACTTCCGCTCCAATTCCCTTGCAAAAAAGACACCTGCTTCATTTATTTTAACTCCTGGCGATCTTCCTCATTCATTCATTCATTCATTCCTCAGCATCTTTCGGGTGAGCACCACCTCCAGCTCGCGCACATTCCCAATCATGTCCTCCCACCCGCTCGGTTCGAGCGCTATGGGCCCCTGCGCTGTCGGGTCCGCATGGTAGAACGTCGCCAAGAGGTCCACATCGGGTGGATATCTCGAGCCGGGCATTGGGATCCAGCCCGTCCCCGGCGCGGTCTCGACGTAGTCCTCCGCTCGCGCAAATCGCGCGATGAACAGTTCCGCCGCTCGCTGCCCAGCGGATACGTCAACCCAATTCTATAACCGTTCGTTCCGAACTGTGCGTGCGTACTTTATACCCCATGGCCTTCAAGGACCCGCGCGAAAACGCGCGTCGTTGGCCCTGGCACGTTACGATGAGTTGAGGGAATGGACATTGGCGCGTTGAGAGGATGTAGGCGTTGAAGGCGTCCCGGAGAGGAGATAGATCCAGGATGGACGCTGGCTGAGTGATGTGGTTGTGGATTGTCGCTTTGGGTGCAGTCTCGTGGGCGCCGGGCTGGGATGGTCCGAGTCGTGGTTCGTATGGTTCCGCCATAGAGTATGCTGTGGACTGCGGGCTCCGCTGTAGCGTTTAAATAATGAGAACTGAATGCATCAACCCGGGGCATGTAGGAACAAGAAATGATCTACTTATACAAAGGACAAGGATTACGTAAGGACTTCTACTGTCCAATCAGATTTATCCGTGGACTTTGACCACGCGCGGACAAACAACGACTTTGCTCTCCTCGACACCGAATCGCGTCCTCCTCGCCCGTCGACGCGCTCTCTGGCGTGCTTTTACATATATTTCGACCTCCATGACAGCAGATACCAGCTTATACAACCCGACATCCCTGATCCAGTGAGAAATGAGATCTACATCCTGCCTACAGCACTCTACAGCATTGCCATGCTTGCCTACATTTGGCGTATTCTCTCCGAGTGCATGTGCTCCTAGCTAGCTGGAGTGACTAGACTATGAAATGCAAATGAGATCCTTCCTGCCTGCCTGCGATGAATGAACTGAATTCAATGTTTTCCGGACCACGGGTGCACGGGGACTTCTTGGGAACTTCAAATATTTCAGATAATACGGGTACAGGGAGATCTCAATTGTCCAGACTCCACAAGTCTTCAGTCTTTCCAAAAATTTTTCAGATAACATGAGTGCAAGGTGAATCGAGTGGGGAGATTTCAATTTTTTCAGAGATACGAGTGCAGAGGAACTCAATCTTTTGAGCCCATACCGACACTGGCACACGAGTGCAGGACGAACCGAGTACATGGGATCCTTTAATCCTTAAGCTAATACCATAAGTGCAGGGAGACCTCAAGCTTTCGGATATGTACTACGAGTGCAGGAAGCAACTTTTTTCTTTCGGGTACGACGAGTTCGGGAGCCTTGAATTTTTTTGGATACTGCGAGTTCAGGGAGACTTCGGTTTTCCAGCACATACCTACAGGTAGCACGAGTGTTCTCCAGAGCGTAGGGCTTGAAAGCGCACATGTTCTGCGTCCTCCTGCCGACCGGACTCGGAATCTTGATTGCGGATCGCCGACAGCCGTGCGTAGCACGGGTTCATGCTAGTTCCTAGACAAGAGACGGCAACTTATTATGTAAATAATGATCTACTCTCCTTCATGTCTCTTTCCTTCATCGCAAAGTCTTATCGTCCGTATCTTTTTTTCCTCCCCAAATGCTCTACGAAGCTCCCGTGTAGGCCTAGTCTGTGTCCTTTCTGTGCTCCATATTGGCTCTGGGCTAGCTGCAACCTACCTCCACGGCGTCAGCAGAACCGGTATCTCATTCATCTATAATTGGATACCTCTTTCTGGTACCTCAACATCGCACAGACATCGGCAAATTCATTCAGCTCATCTCCACGTTTATGGGCGGTGTCATAACCCTTGAACGGATGTACCACTTGTACGGCTGGTCGACTGTCATCGACGTACACTGACGCCTAGAAGGGTCCCCTACACGCGCCCGGGCCGCACTGATACGACTGTCTTTTCGCGCGTCCTGGCGCACTACTCTGCGCTCTTTACGTATGGGATCATAATCTGGCCTGTCTCTGGTACGCTCTACTTATGGTCCACAAACCAGCGGCTAACCCACTCTGCAGCGCTATACGCGTATCTCGTCGAGTCCCATATACTTATCGCTGCGACCGCTGCATGCCGCGCGGAGACGTTCATGCGCTGGGACTGCGTCCCGCTCGCCGCGAACCGCGTCCTTCCCTGGGCGGTTAGCGCCACGCGTGCGTCAGATTCGCCCTTTTTTTTTGCCACGCGCGCTGACGCCCCGCAGTCCTCTCCGCCGCGTACGTTATTCTGCGCGACTCCCTCGTGCGCCACGGCAAGGCGCCCGTCCCGATGCCGTCGCCCACCCCGCGCCCGTGGCTCTACTCGGACCGGGACGTCCCGGCATGGATGACGCCCCATGTGGCCGAGCTCTGGCTGCCGTCGGTGGAGGAGGGGATAGTGTCGGCAGAAGACAAGGCGGAGCTTGCTTACTCCGACTGAATCACCGTACCCGCCCTGCTTTCCGTCCCCCGTGTGCATACCCTCTCCTTCGTCCACTCTATTTGAATGACGCGCAAGGCCAAGTGCCCGTCAAGTCTCTATAATGCAGCGCACCATCTGATCCACAAATTCGCCTGTCGACGGCATATCATTAGGGCAGTGGCCGGTCCCTCACCTTTAAATCGTCGTCGTCGCAAGCTCTACATGCTCCCTGGAACTCGCCCGTCTCCTTTCTGGCCTCAGCTGGAAGGCTGGCGTAAGAGGCTGAGGCCGAACTCGACGATCTAAGAGCGATAAGGAGGACAATTACATAGGTCGTTGTGGTTGTGTCTCAAAGCATCCTAGTCAAATGCCGTCCAAGGATTCAACTCTATGTCGTAGTTCCTGCGGACACGTTAAGTCTCCTTAGGTAGCGGCCGCAGGGAAGCTCCAAATCCATGGTCAATAAATCTCTAATATATATATAGAAGCGCAAAATTACAACTCATCATGCGTAGTTTGTAACGGTACCTGCTCGCCCTCGGGCACGACAGGCGTCGGCGTCGGTATTACAGTCTCTTGCGCGTCAGCAGCAGTCGCCGACGTCTCCGCAGTGGCCGAGGTCTCCTCCGCCGCCTCCGCCTCCTTCTCCGCCGCCGTCGCCGTCGGCTCCGCCTCGCTCGTCGCCGTCGTCTTCTTCTTCACAGTCTTCGGCACCTTACGCTTCACCAACCGCGCCAGCGCCGTCTCCAGCACCTTCGCCCGCGCCTTCATCTCCTTCGTCTCAATCACCGGATCCTCGTTCATCTGCACCGCCTTCTGTTTCTCCACCCACTCGTTCAGCCACGTCTCGTGCTCCTTGAGCGTCTTCTCCAGCGCGCTCAGCTCCTCCGCGGTCCACTTCGACGGCAGGTCCGCCGCCGCCTCCGCGGTGAGGTTCGCCCGCGCCTCCTCAAGGAACAGCCGCGTGCTCCAGTTCCACATCTGGCTGCTGTTCAGCGCCGCGGGGAACGCCTCGATCTCCTGGTACCGGTGTACGATCGGCCGCTCGAGGGTCCTGCAAAACCCCATCAGTTCACAAGAAGACGGGGAATGAAAGAGGCTGCGCACTCTAACGCATTCCGCTTGTCGAGGAACTGCGACGTCTCGGCGACGTCGCCTTTATCGTGCAGCCACACGAACGACTCGTCCAGCTTGGCGGCGATCGCCTTGCGCTCCGCCTCCTGCGAACACTGCTTGAACGGTGTGTCGCGGTTCTCCTCGTCGAGCAGGTCCCGCATCCGGTACAGATACCCCTCGAACGAGTTGCGCGCCTCCTCCTTCCGTGCGACGGCAGCCTCGTCCAGGTCAATCGCGCGCAGCCTTGGAACAGGTGAGCACGGGTAGGCAAAAGATCGCGGACAGCGCACCTGCTCCGGGCGTTCTTCTTGTGCTCGACGGTCATGGGCGGTATGGAGGGGAACACCACGGTGGTATTGAGCGAAATGGTGTTATCCTTGGGCGTAGCCTTCTTCTTCTTCTCGTCCTTCTCCTTCTCCTTCTCCGGCGTGGAATTAGCGCTGCCGGAGGGCGCGGCCGACGCGGAGGACAAGCTCGCCAACAAGCTCGACGACTCCGCCTCTCGCGGGGGCGCGTTCTCGGGTGTCTCAACCTGAGCCTCCTCAGAGCTGCCACCGCCAAAGAAGCCCTTCAGCTTGCCTGATCATTTCGGTCAACATACGAAGAGCGAGAAGAATGTGATAGCATGCATACCCGCAATCGAGTCGTCCTTGATCTCTCCAAAGGCGACGGCGTTGGTGACCGAGACGAAGCCCGACTCGGACATCGTCAGGGTCGCCTTGATTACAGGGTCCGACGCGCCGAGGTCGGTCAGATTGGCAAGTGCCTCCGCCACGCCCGTGATCTCTACTTCTAAGAATCGCGTCGGGAACCCTCTACCAAAAGACATAAGAAACCAGCCAGAAAAGCAACGCGAAACAGACGCACGGCGCGACCGGAGTCTTGTAGTCGAAATTTAGGACGAAATCCTCTTTGCGCTTGAACGTGAGGGTCTTTTTCGTGCCGGCCTTGGATCCGGCGGGGAAGACGCCCGTCGTGATCGTCCTGGGCTTGGATGCGCTGGAGGATGCGGTAGCAAGATAGGACACCTGGATGTCGAAGACGTTAATGTCTGTGACCTTGATGTTCTTGGTTTTGAATTGCCGACTCAGGCCAGCGCCGTGGAGGGCCGCCCCCAGAACGGCGGCCTCGTCGGCGTTGACGTTAAGCGCGATTTTCTCGCTGGGGCGGGCGTTAGAAGCCTGAGTGAAACAGAGGAGTACACGTACTCTCCGACGGCAGCTCTAACTGCTGCCTGAATCATGGGCGTTCTCGTGCTGCCTCCGGTGAGAATGACGGAGGTGATGTTGTCCTGCGTCCGTCTCAGCTATTGTGGGACGAAAAACCAGGACGTGTTGACACACCAAAGTCAGGCCTGCATTTCGCAGCGCATCCTCTACCGGCTGCGCAAAACGATCCTTCAAATCCTCGCAGGCCGTCTCGAAGGACGCGCGCGAGATTTTGGTCTTGAAGTCAATGTCCCATGCGATGCTCTCTACCTGGATGTGTATGATCAGTGGGTAAAGCGCCGGACAACGCCAAGCAATACCTTACCGTTGCTGTAGCCTCGGTGTTGGCGCTCAAGATGGCTTTGATGCGGCCCGCCTCCTTCCATAGCTTCGCCATCCCGCGCTTATCCTCGCGAATGTCCTTCTTGTTCTTGGCATTGAACGCCTCGACGAGGATCTCGCGCAGGCGGCGGTCGAGCTCGGTGCCGCCGGTCGCGAGGTCGTACCCGACGCCGGCGACGGCGATCTGCGTCCCCGAGGTGGAGTTGGACGTGGAGAAGGAGACGACTGTAGCGCGGATGGACGACGCGCCGGCGTCGTAAACGATGTGGTACTCGGGGGTGGGGAACGTGCGGGTCATCGCGTAGTTGACCGCGACGGCCGTGCCGTCGTTGATTAGGGCGAGGGTGCGGAGGCCGGCGATCTCGATGGCGTCCACGACCGCGTCTCGCTGGAATTGCGAGAAGAACGGCGGGACGGTGACAATGACATCGCTGACTTTCTCGCCCGCAAGAGCCTCGGCGAGCTGCTTGACGTATGAAAACTGCATGCCCACAAGCTCTTCGACACTCCACTCGTTTCCGTCGGCCTGCTTGAACGCGACCGTGTTACGCGAGGTTTTCACAAGCTCGGCGGTAGAGATGGAGGTGTAATACGACACCATCTCGCTGTCAAACGGTGCGGCTTGAAGGTATTTTATTGAAGAGAAGGAGTCGGAAGGGAAACGAGAAGCCTGGCAAAGCGTTAGTGGATGATCTGCCATGAAGTCGCTACCGAAACCTACGAGATTGAAGGCATCCGTTCCAAAGAGGCGGTCGGTCTTTTTCCATCCCACGGACGACTGTATTTTCCGTTTCGAATCCTTGTTGAGCAGAACGTCAAACGGGACGCCTGGGCTCATGACGGACGCCTTGATCCAGTCGGTGCCATAATCGATAGCGAGCACCGAGGCGAGAGCGGAGTGGGGTAAGAGGGTGAGGAAGGAAAGGGCGCTGGCGAGACGTAGTATATGCATGTCCCACAATTATCCGAGCATACGCGTTAAGAGGAGAACAGAAAAACTGCCACGACGATGGCCACGTTTACTTGATCGTCACGGTCACATGTTCTAATATTCAGGCGCGTCCGTACAAAAATTGGTCAGTGAAAAAAACTATCATTGCGATGCTCTTGAATTCAGCATTCAATATTCCCTAGGAGAAGGTTATTTCCTACTGTTGGCTTGGAATCGACCTCGCTGAGTTCTAGACGACCTCGCTGAGTTCTAGACGACCTCGCTGAATTCTAGACGACCTTCATACAGCACCATGGAGACGTATATCAACCAAGTGCTGATCTAGATAGATATCCGGCCTTTACAAGCCTCTGGAATTAATCTAGGAAAGCCCTACGGCGAGTCGCGACGCAAAGAGTTTCCTAATTGCGAGCGGCGCCCGTGCCGTGATTGTGATTGTGATGGCGCATGAAACTGCGAAATGCCATCATTTGTTGCAGCTTCGTTATAAGAGATTACTAGCATCAAACGGGGTGCCACTCTTGTCCTCACTATCATGCCTCCGCACAGGTTCCCAAAGAGCACTCCCATAGAGCTCGGAGTCCTCAGAGCTCTTCGTACGGCTTTGCGCGATCCGATGAACCCTGATTCGTGTTGTTCTCTGGCAATCCACGCCGGCACCACAATGCTCTCGAGGACAGAACCGGATTTAATGGCGAAAGATCCGCGCCAAAGCCAAATTCTCCGGGCAGTAATGTACTTCCTAACCTGTCCTAGGTCGGAGCAGGAGCGTAACGCTCTCAAAAAGAAGCTCAATACGTGCCACTGCAAGTTTGTCGACCCAGCGGTCGTATACATGCACATAGGCAACAACCCCACCTACGATGACCCCAACAAGGTGGTCCCGATAGACTTTGATACCCTCCTTGCGGCCCTCTGCTTAATCATCCAGGATGGATTGGGCACCCTCCCTGTAGCAAGTTTCGGAGAGTCCAGAAAAACACGGTGCCAGACCAGCAGCCATGGCCGAACAGCGAGCAGGAAATTATGCCGAACGGCGCCACGGGAACCGTTCACAGCCTTCTGCAGTGGGCTACCGATCCGTCCAGCGGACACGGCGCCTTCGGCGTGCTTGGGGCATTGGCGCGTTTTTGGGAGCCACTGGCGCGGAGGTCTTCCGCACGCCGCTATCCTTTTCGCTCGCGACGGACCACCTCCAGTTCGCCGTCGACCATTTCGACGCGCGCGCAGGATACCCTGTCCTCGCGAAGACCTTCCTGCTGCCCCTCCTCGCCTGCGCAGATGGATTCTTCTTTACGATGTGGATACGGGACATGGATGCGACCCGCAAAGCCCTGCGGCCCATATTCCCCAAGATGGCGGACGTTACCATAAAAATTGCGCCGATTCTGCCCGCCGTCGAGCCGACCATGGGGCTCGGGCACGTCAAGGACTGGTTCGAGCGGATGAAGATCCTTGTTTGGGAAAGCAGGTTCACGATGGTGCCTTGCTCTGCGCCGGACGCGGATTTTCATATGTTCAACCGGCTACTCTACGTCCGCAATTTGAACCAGTGTATGCACCTCGAGTGCAAGAAAGCGCTCGGGATCAAGACCACGGTGTGCGTTCAATGCGGCATTGTGCGCTATTGCAGCACCGAGGTATGCGTTCCGTCCGACCTGCCTCTCGCGTCGCCGTGTTCTCACGTCGCGCCATCTCTGTTTTATTTCAGTGTCAGCGCCCGGCGTGGCGCGCGCCGCACCTCCCGCACAAGCCCCTGTGCCAGGCAATCCACTCGCTGCGTGCAGTGCTAGAGCTAAAAGACATGGATGAATGGGACAGCTGGATGCTCCGCACGATCGACACCAAAGTAGCGTCCGGCCGACAGGCACGCCATTTCGGCGACCTGTGCGCCTCGAAGGAGGTAGACTTGGAGCTCACGAAGAAGATTGCTGAGGGGGTCTTCGCGTTGACGGAGGGTAAGCGCGCGCAGTTGGATGAGCTGGAGAAGCAGGTGGCGCAGCGCCAATGAAGGTCACACACCGTGCTGGTCTAAACAACAATTTGTTGAAGGGTCAATTACATAGCGGTGGGCTTGATGTAATATATATTCATTTAATTCCGTGAAGCAATATCGGCGAATAAACCATTTTTCAAACCAAGTGACGCTATGCGAAACATCTTGGGCAATGCGAAAGGAATAAATACTGACCGAAGTGGTCGAGCGACGTCGGCACTGAGCCAGAAACTCGGTGCCGATCGATGGCCCGTCGGCGAAGTAAATGTAGAGCTTCCCAACTTCACGTTACTTCATACTTGGCGTCACTGCTAAGTGTCAGATGACAAGGAAGATTTCCCGTTCTGCGATGATAAAGCTCGCTGCAACATCCAAAAGAGATTCAAGAAAAATGGATAGCGATGTGTCTACGAGTCTAAACAGTCTTTGGGTCCTGACCCGGCCTTACCTACAATTACTCCGTTGCTCGGGCTACTGAGATTTTTTAACCCACTGGTATCCGCCGCTTCTAGAAGCAGACCGGGCCCCGAACGCCTCCAGACCGTTACGGTGATGTGTGTATATAAGAGCGCGTCGCCCGATAGCTTTCTTGCTTCTCGCATTCACCCTGTTCCTCACTGCTGTTTCTAACTCATTATGGATTCCATCTTCAGCACCATTGGGCGCGGGTAGGTCTGGCTCGTTCTCTCTCTGCTCCGTCTCATGCTCTCGGTAGACTCAGTGTTGCAATTGGAATTATTGCAGGAATCCTGACATCGTTTCGGCCATTTTCACGGTCTGTGAAGTGCTCTTCTTTCCAGGATCAATGCCAACTGGTTTGCAGCGTTCAGTGAGACGGAGCGAAGACTTCGATGCCATCATCGCGGATGTGTTCTTTTCCCACCGAATCCACCCCACCCCAGAGCTGTGGAAGACACGATAACCACCACATATTCGAACATTAGTGTCTCTGGCTGTACCTATATCCACAAATTATCCCGCTCCCTTGAGAAGAGTCCCAAGACCAGGTTGAACATTTCAACCGGAATTCTGGATGTGCTCGGGCTTAGTGAGATGTCGAGGCCGGCGGCCAGGCCAGGCTGTAATTTTAAACGTCACCAGTACCCCGCGTGATCAGAGAAGCAGAGGGAAGGTATATAAGGACGCCGCCTGGGATATCAGTCTCCATACGACTCCCAGTTCCTCAATACTCACTCCGCCGATCTAAAATTCCAACATGGGCTCAATCTTCAGCGCCATTGGTCGTGGGTAAGCTCAAGCTCGTCTTACCTCTCTGCTCGATCTCATGCCCATTAGAATCAATGCTATAATCTCAGCCATAGCAGGCGTTATAATGACAATCGTTTCTGCAATCGTTACCGTCCGTGCGGTGTCCTCGTGTTCGTGCACAATAGCTGACCGGTTCCCTGCAGGTTATCGTGACAATATTCGATGTCATCCTCGATATTCTATGCTGTCGCTGCTTGTAAGCCTTGTTATTTTTTGTCGAACGAACTTTCTCACCCCAGGACAGCGGCTCCAGAGCTGCCGGAAGTCGTAGAAGCCGCAGACGAGGAAGGGGGGTGGGAACTACAGGGGCCTCTACCGCGATTTGAGGGATTAATTCTGCAAAATCTATGCACCTATGTACATTATGACGCTCACCTTGGACAGTGGGAGGTCCGAGGAAATCAAATTAGGTTCAACATTTTGATCTGCCATTCAACGGTCATGTGCGCACTACGCGAGAGGGAAACCGGCCCGCACCTCACTCATACTTTCCCATCTCGCGCCGCGGTGGGATAACATGGCTTTGAACTTCCCCCTTCGACAGAAATTCGCAGCGCAAGCCCGTGCCGCAGGAGGCTGGCTCACCCTTCCCAGGTTGGGCTCCGAGTCCATCTTAAGGATCCAGCGTCCCACTGAACAACATCCCGGCGTTTAGCACTGTTATCGCGCGCACGATTGCCTTGACCAAAGGCATATCGTGGATCCTGATCGATGCTGGTGAGTCGGACGATGAACCGACCGATTACGATGTATGCTGATCGCATGCTCAGAGCACGGCCTGATTTCTGGTGAGCGCCCGGCCCGAAATCCAACAAGGAAGGTATTTACGCGCAGTAAGACCAGCATTTCTACGACTTGACCAACACTGTCGCGTCGAGCGGAGCATCGCCGCTGATCCGCATACCCGCCGATGAGCCCTGGATGATCAAGGTATTGCACAATGCAAAAGACCGCCGTGTTATGCCAAATGATTTACCATCCTCACCATAGCGTGCGCTGGATGCTGGTGCGCATGGAATAATGGTCCCAATGGCCAACTCGGCGGTACGGCTGCACGACCCAAACTGACCTTCGCGGTTTGACCATTGGCTTTAGGAAATTGTCCGGAAGGTGGTGGAAGCTGCAAAGTACCCACCGGTGGGTATTCGCGGATATGGTCCCATGTTCACGGTACATCTCGGCTGAATTCATCGAATTCCGAACTTGATTTAGTGTTGCCGCAGCACGCTGCCGGCGCGCTTAATGCGACGTACAAAGCCAGCGCGAATGATGCCATTATCGTCAGTGTGCAGATAGAGCACCCCGATGCCGTTGCGCAGATAGAAGAGATTGTCAAAGAAGGTATAGACGCTACATTCGTGAGTGCTTTCCTGTGTGGCGCGTGGAATGAGCTTGACTGTATCATCTAGATCGGCCCGTACGACTTGGCTGTGTCGATGGGTGTGGAGGTCGGAGGCGTCGAGCACGAAGCCGCCATAGCGAAGATCCTTGAAGTCACCAGGAAGGCGGGGAAGATAGCAGGAATATTCTGTGAGTTTTTACGCGCGACCCGCAAGCAAACAATGACGAAGACGATCCAAGGTTTGACGGGAGAGCAAGCAGAGAAGCGCTTCGCACAGGGATTCCAAATGGTCAGCGTCACGACAGATATCGACACGCTCTTCGATGGTTTTGCTGCAGCCCTTGGTAAAGTTAGCTCGCTGTAAATCTGGGTCGGCGAAGAATATAAAGAAGCAAATTGCTCCAGTGGAAAATTAAATGTCCATCTTGGTAGTTTGAGAGGGATTAGTTCCAGTAAGGAGTCGGCGGAACACAGGCTAGCGTAGGACGAAAGAAGGCAGACGAATAAGCGCACCGATGAAGGCAAAGAATATAATTTCGGCCCGGATGAAGCGTTAACATGTCATGGAGTTTGCAGCGTCCAGGCGCATACTACTTGGGGAGCAAGTTGAGTTCGGGACGATGCTGTGGGCTGGTTCAGGTTGGACGATTGTGGCAGTGTCGGATTCACGAAGCTCAGAGGAGTGATAGATTTGCAAATAGATTGTGGAATGGCTGGGCGTCGAACAAGTATTCCGCGCTAGTACTCCGCCCGTGTTCCGGCTTCATTTGGGGAGCACGCTCGTCAGCCTGTTCCTTGAGAGTTTTCTGCGGAGTCGTGATTGCAAAGACGTTTTTTTGCCGAACACAGCCACCTTCGGCGAAGCCTCATTCGACAAAATAATATATCCATGGTCTGCCCAATATGCGTGCCCGATATACATAATGCGTACAATTACCCAATTGCAAGACAGAGTCGTCCAAATCCATCTGTTCAATTATTGTTAGCGAAGAGCGCGCCTATCGTCGCGACGCCCGTAATGATATTGGTCGGGTCGAGCCCAGCGACCAGCGTGCTCGGATCGAACCCCGAACCTGTGAAAGAGTTCGTGAGCGTGCTGGGGTCAAACCCGGACGCCATGCCGCTGGGATCGAACTGCGCCGCGAACGGCGACGAAGGGGCGGCGCCCTGCTGCTGCTGCTGGTATGTGTTCCACAGCTTGCCCAGCCCCTGCGCGGCGTGCAGCCCCATGGAGGCGGCGCTCGGCGAGGGCGAGGCAGGCGATGGCGACTGCCCCTCGCTCGCCGCGTATGACGGCAGGGCTGAAGATGCGATGCCACCGAGCTGCGGCGGCACGTAGGCTCCTACGCGCGCGGCGGTGACTGGCCGCAGGCTTTTGCTGACGGTCGTGACGTCGACGCTCCAGTCGTTCGGGATGTTCCACGAAGCCGATCCGTCGCCGTACGCCACGTACCACTGTCCGGCCGCGTGCGGGTTTAGCGCGATGTACTGTGGTGGGTGAGCGAATGCAAACGATGAGGTGGAGGGAACCGACCGAGATCCCCTTTCGCCGTGCGTTGTCCGCGGCGTTCCGGATTATCGCGTCCACCGCGGGGTAGTGCGTCGCTACGTCGAAGGTGACGTTGCCGTCTCCGTAGAGCACCACGAACGCGCCGTGCACGCCCAGTGCGACGTTCGTCGGGAAGCCCTTCTTCAGGCGTGCGACGATGTCCGATTCCAGCATGGGTGGGAGATGCTGCCAGCTAAACCCGGACGACGAGATAGTGAAGTAGCTTGCATTGGGCCCGTACACCGTCCGTGTGGTGTGCTCCCCGGCCTGCGCGATGTTACGCATGAATTCCGCAAGCTTGGAATATCGTGGGCCGAGGAAGAGTTCTGCGGTGTGTTCAAGACTCGAGACAAATATCAAGAAGAAAAAACGGCACGTACCTTCATAATAATCCTCCCCCTTAACCGTCTTCCAGGACATGGAAAACATCCCAGGCTCGAGCGGGAAAGCGACATCGTACGGGAATTTGTTCGCCTGAGGGTGATTTGGGTCCTCCAGTATGAGTCGTAGAGGTTCTGGGAGTGTGTTGTTATCGCTCCTAAGACCAAATGAGAACCCAGATGACGCCAGGAAGATCGGTGGCCACTCACCATGCCCAGATAGTATCAGACTTGCAGAAAAATGCACCGTTCGGGCCAAAGGAAAACTGGCAGTCCATGGGCGGGGGCGGACGCAAATGTAAGAGGGTGAGGGGAGTGTAGCGGAGCCGTGTATAACATTGTTCCTGACTTGGCCTCGTGCGGTCGTTGACAGGATAAATGAAGGGATGATAACGATCTATAACGATCAGCTGCTACCGCGCCTAACGCCCAAGCAGGCGCTTGTTCGGCGAGAGTAGTTGAACAAGGACGCATTGAACAACATACGAGGGCGGAACTTGGACTCAAAGCGACTCGCACTCAGAAGTTAGCCTTGAGCGCACTCGCGTACGCGCTTCCAGGGGTGCAGATCGAAAGGTCCTGGAAAAGACGAGCCGTTGACCACGCAACGTAGGTGGCGCAATGCAGCCGCGACGTCGGGCTACAGATTGCCGAGTGAAGGTGCGGAACGCCGGAAATGTCAATGTGGCAGTGTTGATGGAGATCGGGTGTTTAGTTTCGACTGATTTGACAAACAAACCGCCTCGTTCTTCTCTTCTTCTTCCATTTTTCCTAGGCCTGTCCATCGGTCGGTTCAAATGGAGTTCGCATTAAATAAAAACGAGACTCTACCACTGACTCTCACTTGGACAAGAAGCGTTGCGACGTTTGGACTGTAAGAATTCGTCGGGGCAACTCAGGCCACCCCAAGGCCACCCGAATACTTACACGCACCTATACTGGCAATATTGAGCTTGAAGCTGCTGTTGTCTCCGAAATTGAATATTAACCGCATGGTCAGGCACTTCATTTTAATTAACTAGCTGTCAAAATCTCAAACACTGCCATGATGCGACGTGGCAACAGCCTCAAAAGCAAGCTTGAGAGACTTCCACAAACCCACCATGCACTGCCAATTTTCTTTCGGTCCCAACAACGCGTTTTTCTTCCAGGTCGACTCCCAATGGGCGTGGTATGTAATGCCGCGCCGTCCAGAGTCGTTGTTCACCGATGAAATAGGAGCGACGGCAACACGCTCCCACAATCCCTACGGCTCGTTCTGGAGAATCCCGCACAGCCGGACTACAACAAGCTTCCGTATGACGTTGCATTGGCGATGGAACCCGGCGTGTATGGTATGTGCTGGCGGACCAAGAACGATGAGGATTACTACGAAGGTCCCTATTCCATTATTCACGTTGGCGCCCTCCGCTAAACGCCGCCCAGGTGACTTTCTAGGCCCGCACTACGCGAAACTCGAACCCTTCATGGGGAGCATGTCCGCGCACACGGTCTTCGGCCCGTACCACAGCTACTTCTCGACGTCCAAGTCCGGCCTGAGCTGGCAGAACCTCCCCCCCGCGCTCGAGACGGATATCATGGGCCGTATAAAGCTCGGGCGCCCCGAGACCGTCGCGCTCGGGATGCGCGGCGCGTACGTCGTGCTGTATGACGACAGAACGCTCTCGTACAATCTGCAGGGGCTCTACCCCGCCCTCCGGCCGCTCATGGATAGCGCGGAGCGCACCAAGCGCAACTCCATCGTGTACGTCGCGCTGAGTCCGTACACCGAACACCATTTTTTCGTTGCTTTTGGAAACGGCACAGCCCAGTGGAGCCTCCCGGCGGAGATGGAGGCCGACGTGCGAACTGTGTGCGCTGGGCTGCGCCCCCTCCCCTCGGCCGCCCCGGGCCAGCCCAATACGATGCTCGGAGCTGTGCTCAATTTCCAGCGCGCGCAGACGGTTGGGTATGCGCTGACTAGTTTGACGCGCTGAATAGTTTGTTCAGGCCAACCTGGTAATCCTCGAGCCGGATTTTGTACGCGCACCGACACTTCAAACAGACATATACTATCTTTGAACAGTTGAATTTAAGTACTGAACTGTCATTTTTCCTCGCTGGGTCTTGGAAGATCGATCGTGGTTCAAATCAGGGAAGTGTTCTGTGATTGGTCGGCTAAGTTCAGGTTCAAATGAGTTTCGGCGTACCTACCCAAACTAAGCTGCATCCTTCCTACCGAATCTATGCGATGTTGCCGGCAGTGTGGCAGTTCAATGCTACTTACCCTACCCCGTAAATCCTGATGTCGCGAGGTCCTTCCACATGAACCTCTGCTATTTCCACGCCTTCCAAACCCGCAGTACTGCAGCTTCTGAGTGCTGGACTCGCTGCTCGCGGTGACCGTCCCTGACTAGAGATGTTGGCTGAAATTGCTTTTATCCGTTATTGGTGGGGCGCAGACGCCACCTCCCTCCGTGCGCCAAAATTTGCTAGCCACGACGCTAGCTCGATTTGAACTATAAATAAAGACAAGGGACCCAAGATAAAACTATACACAGTGAACAAGTAAACAGCAGTTTAGAAGAGGAAAAACGACAGTAGGCTAAAGAGCGGCAATAGTTAAATAAATCCAGATGTCCAGACTCCATTATACGTCAGAGGAGTATTCGGTGGTCTGTTCGATTGAGATGACTTTGCTGCGGTCCAACTTCTGTGCGAATAATAGCGCGTGAGTCTCGGTTTGCAAAGAAAGAAAGCCACGTACTTCGAACGAAGCGTGGGGAACAGCGGAGAACTTGAGCTTATTGGTATTGGAGGAGTTATTGTAAGTACCGCTCTTGCTGCTCGACATGCCATAGCTGTGCTCGGTGGTCTTCAAGCTGGCACGGCCGTTCAACCTAATTTTTTTTAGTTAGGAAAACGAAGACGCAAGGCTATTATTTCATCGCTTACATAGCGACTGGAGTGGAGGGATTTCATGTCAGAATTTCCGAGCGATGGCAGTTAGGAATCAATCACGCACAGAAAGTGTTGGCGTATATCCTGGTGACATTCACATGTAAAGCAAGCTGAAAATTTTCCGCAAATGAGTCGGGGATTAGCTAGGTCAAAGTTTTGGTTGTACCCATGCAAATTTGGTGGAGGTGGTGAAGAAGATGACTAAAAACGTTATTTGAATGAGGGTCACGAGGATTCCACGCTGCAAAATGTAGCCAATCAAGCGCTTGAGTATGTTATTTGTCCTGGGTGCAACGGTTGGAATCTCATTTAAAATGAAACGGAGGAATAGACGCACTTCGTAAATCCAGAACTATTGTGTGCTGCCTGAATATAGAAGCATAGTGCGCCAGTTGCAATAAGGTCTGCAACAGCAGCAGAGCCTTTGGCAATGCCAACAAATACCTAGAACCAAATCGGACCATTTCCCAGGAAGACGAAAGCGGAGACGAACAGAAAATTGGTAGCTTCTGTTGGTCAGAATATTCTGACTCTGGCTGAACATGGTAACCACGCAGCCTAGAATGCGTCAGACTGGATTTGAATAGCTCGAATGGAACGACAAACCAATAGCTCCCGCTGAGCAAGCGTATAGTTAGTTCCAACATGGAGCGGAGAAAGGACGGAAGGAGTACCGAAGGATACCGTTCCAAAGAACGTCTTTAGGTTTTGCATTAGTTTGGATCTGAGGGTGAGGTGTTTCATGAACACGAACCACAAGTCCAGGCATCAAATATTTGGTGAATCCACGGGGAATGACTGGAGAGGTTGAGCGTCATATGATAGTCCAAGGTCAGAGTGAAGAGAACCAATACCAGTGAATATTTGGTACGCGAAGAACAGGTGTGAGCTAGGAGAGTTTCAGTAAATTGTCGAGATGAAGGAAATCATACAGACACGTAGACAATAAAAACGGACATGCAGCACTCTGCGGACAAGGACCTAGAAAAACAATAGGCAGACGAAAAAAAAAACCATTTTGGATTGACACACGGATTCAGGTTGCCGAGAGGGAACATAGAACCAAATTTGGGGACCTGATCGAGTTAGACATCACTGGTGAAATAAGTTATAGGCACCTACCATGTAGGAATACACGCCCTGGGCAATTAGCCCGGTTGAAACACAATCAAACACGTTAGAAGTCAAAGTAAGCTCGAGCTTAATACTTGCTAAATAATATTAGGCCACATCATGCCCGCTGCCTGAATTTGATTGTCAACGAAACTTCGATTGGACGGACGGTCGATACTCACGATGATTTGAATGAACGGTCTATCCTTGCTCGGGAAGTAAATGTAAGCCTGTACGGCGACGGTGAGCCGTGTCGGAAGAACAAAGGAAGAGAGAGACTGACCTGCATGATTGTGATGCCAGACAGACTTTAGAAATTATAAGAGCGGTAGAATTATAAAATGAACTCGGCCTACACCAAAGATACGACGGTGCCTAGAAAGCCATTAAAATATAGAGCTATCTACCGGCGGCAAAAACACATACCCAAGAACAAAGGCGCAAAGACCTCGGACATGTCATAACCATGCCAGTTTGCAGATGGCGCAACAACCGGGGTGGACATGATGACCTGAGTGGGCTCGGACCAGAGGGAAAAAACTGGGTGCCTAAAGGTAGGACCTCATTGTATTCGAGATCGAATCCCAGTATATGTACTGGATTGTAATTGATATCTGATCTCCAGGTCGTTCCATGTGGCGAAAAGTCGTTCAGGCGGCAGCAGCAATCATACGAACGCACGAAAGATCGACACTGTATCAAGGAGTATAAATGGATGCAGTGCAGCCCGTCTTCAGGCACGAGTCGAGCAAGGTCGAGCACCGCGGAAAGAGCCCGGATAGGATAGGATAACGCCAGGTCCCGAATCGGAACCCGGATCACAAACGGAATCCGACGGAAGCAAACTGGTATCAATTACCGGTTCGAATCTAGGATCACATCGGACCATCATGATGAACCGGAACGCGGCGAACTTGAAGGACGTTGAGAAAGGTTGAGAGCCGCTTTCTTAGTTCTGGTCCATCCTCAGGTAATATATCATCAGCCTCACAAAACACAATGAAATCCTCACCAAAAGTCAATGCATTTCCCGCCGTGGAAGCCTTGAACGGGTCTGAAGGACGTTTGATGGAGTGCCGAGGCTGCCGAGAATAATGCCTGAATTCGGATAGGGGCCTGAGGCGGAAACTGAGCGAGTCGACGGGCCCGAGTGACGTGTCTACGGGCTGCCTTTGGCGGGTATCATGGGCCCTGCACGGACTCCCTGGATAGAGTACAATGATTACGCGCTTGCGGGGGCGGACAAGGGGCCTACACGCCACAGCGCGTCGCGCTCGACATGTCCGGGGCCATGCCGAGTCGGAGGCCAAGGTGACACTGACGCACGAGTGGCAAGTGGCACGAACTCGCGTAACTTGGGGTCAAATCGGCCCACGAGGTATCGAGAAAGGAGGGAGACGTAAGCGGAGGTCTTGAAACTTCAGTGGAAGGAGTGTCGAAGGGATTTGAAGGGGGTGTGGGAGGTGACATGGTGGTGGGAGGAAAGAAAGTGGGAGGGTGTCGGAGAATGAAAAAGACATCACAGACCGAGAGGCTGCCGAAACTCATCTTCTGATGCTTAGTCACGACTCGTGATCGGCTTCGGACGGGCCGATCAAATACCGATTGCCTTTTGCGGAGTTTGTTTCCTGCCACTAAAAGTGGGAGTCACCAGATGCGTCTCCCACCCTTACACTTTGCGTCCCCTCTGCGACCAAGAGCCCCGCATATCACCTTTCAATTCCGCAGAATGGCCAGCGCCCAAGCATCCGTCGTCTGTGCCATCCTGGAACTCGCCATTCCATCGACTGACCCGTCTCAATAGTTTGGGCTCAAGGACTTCTCTCTTATCAAGACCCAGGCGTTCATCGATGGCAAATGGGTCGACGCGAAGAGTGGGCAGACCATTACTGTGATCAGTGCGCGCGGCGTTGGCTCGGGAAGTACTCGCGCTGATATGTGGTGTAGATCCCGCGACTCAGGAGGAGCTGGGGACCGTCCCCGAGATGGGGCTCGCCGAGACGAAAGAGGCCATCGATGCCGCTGCGAAGGCATTGCCGGCCTGGAGCAAGACCACCGCCAAGGTACGCAGGCATCGCGAGAAAATACGCCACTACCTGACCTCACGTTAAAGCACCGGCACGATATTCTCATGAAGATGTTTGCGCTCATGCAAGAGCACCATGACGATCTTGGGAGACTTATTGTTTGTGGTTCTACGCCCTTGCTTTCCAGCGTCCGCTCAGCCGCTGTGTAGACGCTCGAGAACGGCAAGACCCTTGCGGAAGGAAAGGTGCGCATCGAATTCTATTCTATTCGGGCCGCATCTAACATTAAACAGGGCGAGAACGCGTATAGCGCATCGTTCCTCGAGGTGCGCCATACATGTCCCGCTAATGCGAGTTGACCCTTGACTTTCCCGTTTAGTGGTTTGGTACGCGAGCCGTCGGTCCCCCTCCTCAGTGCTGACCCGTACATGCAGCCGAAGAAGCTGTCCGCACATACGGAGGTGCGCCCCGGCCCCGCGTTCCGAGCACTCTCTAACGGCGCACAGAACATATCCCCTCCCCGTTCCCGAACGTGCGCAACGTGACGATCAAGCAGCCAATTGGTGAGCCCGTCGCCTGATTCTGCCCACCCCCGGCCCTCATCCTTCCTAGGTGTTGTGTAAGTCTTACGTGCTTCGCGGTCCCCGCCCCTCATGTAGCATATTAGCTCGATCATGACGCCGTGGAACTTCCCGTCGGCCATGATAACGCGCAAGCTCGGTGCTGCGCTCGCCGCGGGCTGCACGGCCGTCGTCAAGCCGCCACCGGAGACGCCGTTCTCGTGCCTTGCGCTCGTCGAGGTAACCTCCCCCGTTCCTTCCACGTCCATGCCGCTTAGATGTCCCAGCTCGCGCGCCGCGCAGGCGTCCCCGACGGCGTCATCAACGTCGTCACCACGTTCAAAAACGTCAGCGAGGTCGGGAAGGAGATGTGCGAGAGCAAAATCGTGAAGAAAGTGTCCTTCACCGGGTCTACCCCCGTCGCCAAGCTGCTCGCAGGCATGGCGGCCTCGACCCTCAAAAAGTGGGTGTTTGCTTCTCGCCTGTCCGCACATGACTGATTGTAAGCAGAGTGTCTCTTGAGGCCGGCGGCAACGCGCCTTTCATCGTCTTCGATGACGCCGACATCGACGAGGCGGTCGCAGGTACACGCTCTTCGCTCCGTGGTCGAGGGCACGTCTGACCCGATACCCCAGCTGCCATCATCTGCAAGTTCCGCAGCACCGGACAGACCTGCGTCTGCGCCAACCGCATCTACGTGCAGTCCTCCGTGTACGCCGAGTTCGCCTCGCGCCTTGCGGAAAAGGTGGCCACATTCAAAGTCGGCAACGGCCTCGACGAGTCCACGTACGCCCCTTTCCGTCCGTGAGCAGAACACGACGCTGACTCCCCCCAGGACGCACGGGCCGCTCATCCACGAGCGCGCGCTGGAGAAGGTGCAGGCGCACGTCGATGACGCCGTGGCGCTCGGCGCGCAGGTGCTCGTCGGCGGCACGGCCATCCCCGGCACGTCGTTCTTCCACCCCACGGTGCTGTGCGACGTCCCCGCCGGCGCGCGCGTGAACAGCGAGGAGACGTTCGGCCCGCTCGCGGCGCTGATCAAGTTCGAGACGGAGGACGAGGTTATCAAGCTCGCGAACAGCACGGACGTCGGGCTCGCGGGGTACTTTTTCTCGCGCGACGTCGGGCGCGTGTGGCGCGTTGCGGAGAAGCTCGAGGTTGGGAGTGAGTTTTTCCCCTGTTTTTTTTATGAGGTGTTTGGGAGGGGCGCTGATGAGCCCGTTTGTAGTGGTTGGGTGCAATACGGGCCTCATAAGCCAGGCGGTTATTGGATTCGGGGGAATCAAGGTTAGTGCTCTTGCGCTCGAGCTGTGTGCCCGGCTGACCCCCGCTGAAGGAATCGGGCCTCGGCCGCGAGGGCGGACACGGGATTGAGGAGTACATGAACACTAAGGTACGTGGACACTCAGCTACAACGACGTTAGACTCATGAAACCCACGATAGCTGATCGTCTTCGGGGGGCTGAATTGAGAGCTAACCTAAGCCTTGCAAAACCTGAAAGTATGGACCTTGTATCACCACCTCTGTATCTATCAAGTTCAACGCCGAATATATACGCGGATTTTATCGGCGTGGATGACTGTCTTTGCAGGTGAGGTCCGTCTTTGACTGCCTCTTCGCTCTCCTCGCGCGTTCGGATCATGACGCCGTGATGTTATTTAACACGCTGATTGACAAACACCCGCCGCGGCATCTACCGAGATGCAGCTTCGTTCGCGATTCATTATTTCCTCATTTCTGCGTTCACTGCTTGTTCTCGACTCTATGAAACCTCCCGCAAACCGCGCCAGCCCCAGATGGCCGCCAACCCTACTAACGCTTAGATAGCGTACCGAGGCTCCTAGGCGCGGCCCCGCACTAAGTTGCGCCTATCACTTGGTTGATCTGCTGATACAGCCCCGGACTGCCCCGGACAAACTCAGTGGGGTACAAAGACGTCAGTTCAACGCTAAAAGCACTTGGTAGCCTCCGACAACCTTGGCCGCAACCACCATGTACACTGTGATTCCGTGGACGCTTCTATTGTTGAGCCGTACAGCCCATGGCACCGCCAGCAATCTACGCAGCGAGCTCGCACTTCCTGGGGTGGCGTCGTTTACCCCCGGGGACGAGGGGTATGCAAACGCGAGCCGCGCTTGTGAGTTTCCATTTGCCTTGCTGTTATTCACTCAGTCCGCATCTATGTATTTCAGTCAATCTGCGGTTCACGCTGGAGCCTGTGGCTGTCGTGTACCCAACAACAGCGCTCGAGCTCGCGGAAATCGTGAAAATCGGCAGTGCCCACAAGCTACGCGTCACCGCGCGCAGCGGCGGAGTGCGTGGACTCTCTTGAGCCCGTTCAAGGTCTCATGCAGTTTGATTACAGCATAGCTACATTGCGAACGGACTCGGTGGGGAAAATGGCACGCTGGTCATCGACATGGCTAAGTTCACCAACATTACCGTTGATCCCGCGACTAGGACGGCGGTCATCGGGACGGGGAACAGGCTAGGAGACATCGCGCTGGCCTTGAATGAGTACGGCTTTGCGATGCCTCACGGAAGTTGCCCGTATGTCGGCATGTCGGCATTGGTGGCCACGCGTGTATGTGGCTCAAGGTTTTGGTCAAGATATCGTTACTAACTCGGATTGAATAAAGCTTACGGCGGCTTCGGTTTCTCGTCAAGAATGTGGGGCATGACACTCGACAATATTGTGTCCCTCGGTTCGTTTTCATTCAGTGATGGGGACCAATCTCGTCTTTATCCCCTCGTAGATGTGGTACTCTCAAACGGAACCATTGCCAAGGCCTCGAAAACCGTTAACCCCGATCTTTTTTGGGTGTGTCGATTCCTGCAACATTCCAATTGTGTTACAATTTACCAATAGGCTATGCGCGGCGCAGGGCCGTCCTTCAGAATAACCACCGCATTCAAATTTTCTGTCTACCCTGCGCCGGAGTCCGTGATAATCTTCCAGTACAATTGGCACCTTGACGTTGCATCGGCCGCCAACGCCCTTGGCGCCTTTCAAGAGTTTGTCCAGGAGCCCGGCCTGCCCGCTGAATTCGGAGCCGATCTTCTGCTGACACGTGGCGGCGTCGAGGGGAACGTTTCGTTTGTGCTTACGGGCGGGTGGCACGGCGACCCAAGCCTGTTGAACGCCACGGTCCCGCCCTTCCTCGCAACGATGCCGCCCTTGAACGCCGTCACCCTCACGGGAGGAAATTGGATCGACAGTGTCATCTTCCTCGGAGGAGGCCCGCTGAACACGAGCACCGCGCCAGACCACACGGACTCGTTCTACGCCAAGTCGCTCATGACGCCCGAGGCGTCGCCGATGTCCGAGGCAGCGCGCACGTCGTTCGTGAACAGTCTCGCCTACGACGGCTTCGCCTCCAACACCGTACGCTTTCAACATACGTGGAATTACGGGCTTGTCTGATGCATCGCAGAGCTGGTTCATCCAGGTTGAACTTTACGGCGGATCAAACTCGAAAATCAACTCGGTCCCCCTCGACGAAACGGCCTTCGCGCACCGCAGCGCGATGTTCACCATCCAGTTCTACGCATCGTCGTTCAACAACGCCCCCCCGTATCCTGATTTCGGGTTCACTTTCTTGGACAGTGAGTTCCCTTACGCCCATTCAGCTACATCCTTGCTCATTTCTGCGGCAGACCTGGTGGACGGGATAACCTCGAACAGCCCGGCAGACTGGGACTACGGGCATGTTCTTGTCGTTTTCCTTCACATCCACGTACTCAGTGATTGCCTTCAGCGCGTACCCGAATTACATGGAGGACAAGTTGGTCGATTGTAAGTCTTCTTCGCCCTTCAAACTCAACCTTTGCTCCGAAATTGACGATTTTGATCAGACAAGCAACGCTACTATGGAACGCACTACCCGCGTTTACTCGCGCTCAAAAAGGTTCTCGACCCAACGGACGTGTTCGATTTCCCAGTGGGTATCAACGATTAAAAGGGACGCTGTATGCAAAATAAACATTAATCAACTAATATGTATGTGACTCCGATCTTGTTCGACCGATAAACAACGGTTGGCCGTCTGGTTCAAGTCTGGTTCTAGCTCACCTGTTACCAGTGCGCTCGAACGAACTACTCGCTGACTCAGTAGACTGGGTCGTGTCTGTAATTTCAAACTCGGTCGCGGCGGCAGTTGCTGAGCGCGCTGAACACGCCCAAGCCGAGTCCGCTCGCCTTCGCATCTCTCCTCATCTCTCCGTTGTCATTTACGTCTATCAGTTCAACTCAGTTGCAAGTGGACGGGTTGCCCCCTTCCCCGAAATTGTTTCAATGGACACACAGCGCTACGACTCGCACTACCCGCGCTTGCTTGCGCTCAAAAAGGAACGCGACGACGGTCATGTTTAATTTCCCAGTGGTGTGACGACGTATAAAAATACTATCACGTATCGATTAGATGTATCGTTAATCACGATACGTGAGTTGAGTGGGTCCAAAGTCGAAATGAGTCCTTTGCAGTGCTCAACCAGTTTCGTTCCGAAGAATCAAGAACACCCAAGTCTTTTGGGAGTGGGTTCGGTTTCTGAGGAACGTACACGCTGGGTGCAAGCTTCCGCCAAACTTCTACACAAGACTGGAGAACCTAGAAAATTGAGAAGTGAGCCTGTTCGGGTTGCGAATAAACGGATTTGGTGGTTTCGGTCTTTGCGAAGACCAGAGGATGAAGGCGGTGAATGAGGTGAGAATGTATGATCACTCGGAAGTGAAGTTGCAAGCTAAAGTAATTGATAACTGGTGGATATTACAGGACCCTGAGCACTGTGTAGTACTTCGGGCTAATTGGGGGAACCCTTTACATGAACTAACTAAAGGTAATTTATACAAGTGAGAAATAAGCTTGGCATTTGAGGGAACAAAAGAAAGCTGAGTCGAAGAGAACAAGGCTCCGAGACCGAGAACAATAAGCTTGACAGGCTCTATTGTTGAACTGCGGGCACATGACAGATGCTATTGTGTTCGGGGAATAATAAGAAACTGCGGTTTATCCCTTTTTGGACGGTTCGCAGCAATATCGTGATCGCAGTTGAAGTTTGCCGAATATGGGTTGGTTGATCTAAAAGTAGCGTTCCCAGGATCGGGAGGGGACTCGAAGTCGAAGGATATTTTGCAGAAGGAGCTAATACGAGTGGTGAAAGGATGGGGTGCCAGTTTGGGGGTTTTAACAAATGGATGAGTATATTGGGATGCTTATTTGTGTGGTATTCATGCGAAACCAATTTATTGGTGTCACAGTGGGCGTCGATGGTTAAAAGGGGGGCCGTGTTCGGAAGCCGTTAGTTACCTGCTACCTGTGCACTCGACAGATACAGCCCACCCTCAGCAACATTTCGTCTTTGGTTTCGTAGTACTCGCGGTGGAAATCCACCTTCAGGAAGGATGGGAATACCACGGGGCTAGGCGAAATTAGACGATAATAATACGATCTCTGCGATGGTCGGTTCCCAAGAGCGGGTATTTCGGCTAGCAAGCGTAGGAATACATCATGTTATTGACTACAGAAGAGCAGGATTATCGGTCACCCCACAATCGGTACCGGATTCTCTTCAAGTATCTTATTGCCCGCGCGCCGATCCAGTCCTTCGCATGACACTAATGATTAATAAATATACGAGAAAATCTAGGGACATGGGATGAAGACACACCGGTGGGCAGAGATAACCGGGAAGTGTATGTGCGCGAACCATGAACCATCGCACAGCGTTGTTCCCAGCGACTTCCCACTGTCCGCAACCCTCGCAATAGTGCGCAAGTTTGTTCTCTGGGAGGAGCACCTCGACCTTGTTGGCCCCGGAGTCATGGTCCACGACGGCAAAGAGTGGTGGGTCGCGGAAATCAAGGGAAAGAAGCAGGTCGAGAAGAGATTCTCCACCCCGCTCCCACCCAGATGCAGCCTTTTGGTTGAACCAAAAACGCGGCCGCGGAGACCAAGCGATGGCTGGCCCGGGTGAGTCAAGACGAGAGATTTCGCGACAGTCGGCAGTTCTGTATGGCTGGGCAAAGATGAGGTACCAGGCATTGTATTTATGGCCGAGCGCGAGCCTGACGGCCAATCTAGGATGCCGGACAGAATGGACAGCAGCCATGGCCAGTTACGCGAATACTTCGCTACCAGCCAAACACTAGCATGGCGCGCAGGACTCTGCGATGAGTGGGGAAAGGCGAGGCGTGGGCCAAGCGTGGGCGGTGGCGCTGGGCGCTGCGCTGGCGGTGTTGGACATACGTCATCCTCGGTAACTCGGGAGCAATAGAGAATTCAACCCAAATTGAACCGAGGCGTGCGAAAGCGGGAACCCATTACATAATAGCGCACCTCCAATAAGGCAAAAGTCGATTGGACTGGCCTCAACAAACGTTAAACTGCAACACATTTTTTCGACTTTCGCCTGTGTGAAGTACAATCAAATCCGGAGGCGTGCACTTATACAGCCCAATAACGTAAATTCTCCAGAATAAAGCACAAGTAAACGGGGTCAGTCAAAGGTACGCGCCCATGTTGAATGATCTGAGAAGTGGGTGCTGGGCCTTCGCGCTTGGATTAGTCGGTTGAGAATTGTTAGTCGCACCGGGCTCGTAGATACAATTACAATATTCGGACTATGTACTGGGTTAGTTTAGAAAGCTGGAGGAAAGCAAGTAGGCTTATGCGCTGCCCACGCTGCCTTTTGATGCGCGACCTCACACTGCAATTTATTGGTTGGGTTAGCAGAGTGTTCAAGCATGTAAATTACTCACATAAACGGCTGACTTGCACCTGCACCATATCCAAATTAAATACGTCCCAGCCACGGAACGAGATAACATACCGGCTGCATTGCAATAGATCTGAACCATCCCTCTGAGCTCTGCGAACGCAGCCCGGGCCTCCGCATTTGTCCAGTTTACTCTCTAGCATATTCTTCACGCCTTGCATCATCTGGCGCATACCGCTGTGAGACACGGTAAGCACACGCTGCCGCAATGAAGATGACAGTAAAGGCGGACGGCTCATTGTTCAACAATGCGAGGCAGCGACCAGCGGTCTCCGACGCGAGCCTGCCCTGATATTTGCGTTCCCAAATCGGCAGATGCTCCCGCAGTATTGCCTTGTCCTCCTCAGCGACGTCTTGAACGCCCTGGAAGAGAAGAAGGGAGGACAGGAATTGGCCTATTTCGCCAACATCGTCAACGCTCATCCGACCGATCTCCCCAACGGAGTTGGCGACGCGTTTAGCTTGCAGAGAAGCAATGCCTTCTCCGGCCGGAGTGCGCAGGAAACGAATGAAGTATGGTCTAGGAGATGAAGACGATAAGAACGCGCTGAAAAGACAGAGACTGACGTACGTTGTCGCTAGGATATTTATGAGCGTCGTCACAGATCCTGACGCCTCGGGCCTCTGCCGGAATATGTCTACCAGCGCCGGCAGATATTTGGCAGCAACCTCGCTGAGAATCTGTCCGTTCATCCTCGTTCTTTTCCGGCGGTGAATGGAGCGCACGAGTATATTTTCATTTGATCGGGGGCTGGTTTAGACTGGACGATTCCAAGCTAGTAGAGCGGGCCATAATCGGATGCCGCCCTTTCAAGTTGATCAAAGGGCACGAACCTGCGATTTCAGATTCCGGCTCCGCACGGAGTCCGGACTATCACCGTTTCCGTCGTCGAGTACGCCTACCCAAGTCACAAGCGATTCAGGAGTGACATTCCAGATTGAGTCCATTGTAACGGAATTGAAGAAAATTGAGGTTAGGACGAAGAGAAAAACGAGGCGTCCGGTTTGACACGGTCACGTTTGCATTATTGGCATCAGGAGAATTTCAATTTCGTTTAGCCATGGTTACACATTGCTCATGGGCCGACGCCAACTTTCAGCAAAGAGTTTCAAAAAGTCATCAATACTGTAATGGTATCATTGAGGCGCGGACAAATTCTTAAGAACCGCACGGCGGCGTAAACCGGAGCACGGAGCAACAGCAAATCGAAGGTCAGATTGCCTCAACTTCCTCGCGTTTATTCCCTCCCATCCACTTTCATCGTGACGGCGCCTGCACACAGGATGGATTCTCAGATGCAATAGTCATTTATAAAGATGAACTCGAAGATAGCCGCGTCGAATTAGCATTCTCATCTATTTAGCAAACGGAAGTCGCGATGAAACGAAATCAGGGCACCGCCCGTGGTGTAGACTTATCCCGGAGCTTTAGAAAGCGCCAGAATCCGACTTTACGCGGCGGAAATGGATCTATTTTGGAGCATTCATCAAGTAGCGTCCGATCGCAGAAAGCTGTATACACTGACATTCCTGCTGCCCGTCGTCTGGCTCGTCAAACTCACGCACTGGATTGCCCGGCCTTGGTGCCTGTACCATTGACGCCGAGAGGCGCGCGCTTTTGAGCGCCATCGGTGCTGTTCGAGTTGCCGTTGGACGCGTTTTGCCCTGTGCCATAATGAGAAAACCTCGAAATGAGATCAACGAAGGTGAAACCGTCACCAATCCACCTGCTGTTAGTCGGGCTCCTCCGGTGGGTACTCGCCCCTGTTCTTTTACGATGTGGGCGATAATCTTGCGGATTATTTCAGCGTTGAGAGGATCGATTGGCGAAGAGGTTCCGTCGCCGGCCTGAGGCTTGTGGAGGGAATGCAGGGTCTGATTGAGTAGGACGACGGTCGCCATCCCAAGCTGTTCGGATTCGGCGAGGTCAAGAGGGTGGCCCCGAGTGCACAACGCCGCATAATGCGGGATTAGAAGGTCCTCGGAGACGTGGTGCTGCTGATACAGCGCGATCCGGTCCACGACAGACATCGGCATCTTCTCGAGCTCTCGAACGGCAAGTTTCTCGACTTCAGCGAACTGCCAGTCATAGCCAAGGTGGAGGATGCAACTCCAATCAGTGACCGTCGCCTCATAAAGAGAGTATGTCCTGTGGAACGTCAGTTTCTTGATTTAAATAAAAGATACTAGGGCACGCACGGGTTGTAAAACACCTAACCGTCGAGTCAAGGTCAAGATTTTCTCTAAAGTGGAAGTTTTGACGTACCCAAAGGAAGGTTTCAAAGTCCTTCGCCGTGACGTTCTGAAGCTTGATCGCAGTCAGGTGGGACGAGCCTTGTTTAGGCTGACCAGGCGAAGGCGAAGCGAGGAGGGCCCGGAATTTCGCGGAGTCTCTCTCGAAAAAATAGCGATGAACGCGAAATTCGCGGTCCTCGGCCTAGTGCACAAGAATTTAGTTAGAAAAATGGACCCCAAAAGTCAACGCACGATAATGTGGAGATCGCCGCCACTCAGGAAATAATCCTTGTGGGGCTTGACGCCTTGCAAACTGTTCCGAGTGTCAGTCATGGATGGCAGGCGGTTGGTTTCTGGTGTGGTGAGGGATAGTTCGACGGCTAGGCATTATAAGTGGGTCGGTGGCGCACCAAGCGCCATGGGCGCCAGTTCCTGCGTGTCAAGAAGACCGCATTGGTGGACAAAATCGGGAGAAGGGCGCACGATCCAGGATTCGTCACCCACACGAGTGATTCGTGCGTTGGTTATATAGATGCCAGTGGTTATATGTGGCCTTAGCAGGACCAGAATTAGATATCCGATGCCGGCTTTGAGGAACGAGTAAAAGTGGCCGGATAACATGCGGCATCCAGCAGGTATTTGGACGTGTCCAATCGGCGGAAATGAAAGTTACCAGAATCTCGGAAGTTAAATGCGCACGACTGGAGCAAGGCTTCAAGTTCCGCGTTGCTATTGAACATAATACGACTCGCAGTGAGGGTTCGCTCGCTTCAGGTTAAACTTGGCTCGGCATATGCACGTACTGCGCTCATCGTTGGATTGACCGTCGCACCAGAGAATATGTCCCCGGAAGTGCTTTGGTCCCAGCACCGAGGTCAAGCAAGCGATTGCGCAGCCTTTAGAATTTTGACATAGTGGTCGTGATTCCCTCTTCCGCTCTCTCGACGGAGTCTGCCGAGACCAATCCTCGGCCGAATGCAACGAGAGTGCCGCATAATCTAACTCTGGAATCCCTGGAAGATACGACGGTCCCAGTAACTGCGTAACCGGAAGGGCGGCTTTTAAATTTCGGCTAGTATATGTTCTCCGAGTTAAGAAACTGGTTCTGGCTCTACACGCCTGGCACCATGTCTAAACCACAACAATGGTGCAGCGCTCACGAACACACGCCATGAACGGACACGAACGGAGCGCCCGGCCGTCAATTGTCTTGGCAGGGCGCAAGCTCGGGCAACCTCGGTGATTCGAACGAAATTCTTTAGCTGAAGCCACTTGCCTCCTCTTGACTCCCACTCCCTCCTTTCGATGTGGTCCATGCGTGCAGCTGCGCTTTCTCTATGCGTTCTCGGATATGCCGCTCTTGCACGCACCATATACTACATTGACAATCAGGACAGCTCCATCATATACAATTCTAGTGCTGGCATTGGGTACAACCAAAAATGGCTCAGATACTCACACAACAACTTGAATGGTTTTGCAGTGGGGGTTGATGAGAATAAAAGACAAAGGCTGAAAAGAAAAAAGAAAATGTATTAAATATAGCAGTAAAATAGACCTTAACAGCCATGCACATTATTTCTTGTTCTGTTGTTCATCAATCCGACGGTTAATGCCCCCGAGTAGGACTTTAATCAGCCCATCTGCAGTGACAGGACTCAGTTTTGAGTATGGTGTCGTGTCCACAATGTCCTACAGCAGGAGGGTTAGTGAGTGTTGATACAATTGGAATCCATTGTACTCGAATATCAGCTGCTTTATGCAGGTCGTCATCAAGCTCTTTGAGTGCTCGGGTCGCTCCCGAGTCGTTCCCCACTTGGACGAACTGGATTCCGAGCTAGATATGAATATTCAGCAGCTGTCGTCAATTGAGTGGATGTGTCATGCCTGGATCATGCAAAGGTTGGTCATCGCCTTGAGGCGTTTGGCAGCATCAAGGATTGGGTATTTGGGGTTATCCGCTGAGAATAGTGAGGTTGAGGAGAAATTTGGATGGGGGATGAGAAACGTACTGGCTTCACCATCAGTGATGACTATAAAATTCACTCGCTTTACTTCTTCCTCCGCTTTTCCGTACTTGGGCGTGCCATCAGGGGCAATTATGCATTCTTCCAACTTCACAAGATAAGGTTTCAAAATTTGATCAAGTCGTTCTCCAGTAGGGGTAGCGCCACGCGGCTCTACTTTGCTGAACACATCCCGGACTTCTGAGGAAGTCTGTCCAAGCTTTTATCAGAGCCAATTTTTGTGGGAGACAGAAGGACCAACCTTCACATTTAGGGCTTCCTTCTTGTTGTTCAAGAAATAGATGTCGATTCCATCGGTATCGTACTCTTGCGCTGCTTCTGCCAGCGCTTCCAATGCCAGTCCAGCCTGAAAACGAAATGAGGAAATTGGGTGGCATGAACGGAAATAATATTGTACCTCCATCCAACGTGTTACCCCTCTCTTACCAGAGCCAGGGAGTGACATGGACCCAGAATCGTCGACGAGAATGACTGTATCATACTTTCTCAGAATTTCCAAGGCGTTCTCGTAAGTTTCCTGCCGCATGGGCCTCTTGAGCCCTTCAGATAAGTTAGCAAATGAATACTTCCCAAAGGACAGCAAGCGCACACTTTGCTGAGTTATATTTGGCGCTAGACTTGCTCCGTTTAGCAGCGACTACGGTCTCGTACGATGGTGGTGCCACGTGTCGTCCATCCGCTGAGCGACTCCGGCCGTGAGTAAATACAGCAGACAGAAGCGAACGTTTCTTGGGTTCCTCTGCCTCTACAGAGAAAACTGGAGACCACCGCCCGGTCTCCATGGGCAGAAACGACGATGATTTGGAATGCCCGTTGGGTAGTGGCGAGAGTCTCTCCATCGAGGTGAGGAGATGAAGCTTTCAGAATGCGAAGACGATGTTTAAGTAGATGTGGCGGTAAGAGCTGTAGGTCCGGAAGAGAGATTCAGAGAGTGGACTAAGTGTGAGCCGAGAGAAGTTGGTGATCATCCGACTGATTACATCCGGGCGGCTACGCCACAGCTATTTTAGGATAACCCCATATCTATAATAGGAAATGACGAATCAGAACACGAGGGACAAGAAATCTCATTCGGGGAATGAGACTTCCCTACAATTCAGTATAGCTTGGGTCCTACTTTATTTTAAGCAGGTATTTCAAGCCTGAGGACGTCCATCCCTACCACCCACAGAGCCTCAGGTACGACGCAAATAAGGAAGGTCGCGCCCTAATTTGGAAACATGAAACAAGGAATAATCTACCGGTATCTCGTCCGAGAATAGTGGACTTGCCAACCTGACCCGATCATATAGCTGTCGTCCACTGGTCTACAGCGGTCCGGGGCCGGGAGATGCTGTAGAACGTCTGATCGACTCTGATGCAACTTGTGGCGACAACTGATTTGAAAAATGCAGGACTGTTAATATTCCATCAGGAGTCTGGAGCTGTGTTAACTGGTGTACACTACTTTCCAAGCGTCAACCTGCTTCAACCAAGAGTGAAAGGATCGGCCGCCGTACGTCGCATTGAAGTAACCTCTTAGGTTCGGCTGTCAATCAAGTTTAAAGACACTGGGCTCCATCAGTAGGATGTAGCAAGGACTCGGACTGAATCACCGGGACGTCGGCGTACCAAACGAAGCGCTGCGAAGCTGTGAATCGCATGGAGCGCTCCCTGTTCGAAGCGACAGTCCTACGGACACTGTCAGGCGCGCGGGCGCTATTAATGACCTCGAGTCGATCAGGGTGTACTTGAGATCATTCGTGCTCAAATTTGAAAGCTGTCGTAATTGATCATGAAGCGGTTCCAGAATTGGGGGAGGCGAGTTGCTACGTAGGGCAGCTGTCCGGATTATTCGCCGGCGGTGCGCCAAAGAATTGGAAGATTTCTTTTAAGGCGTGGATCAACCGCACTTGACGCGCCGCGCTTAGGCGTGCGCAGAGGTTAAACAGGTAGAATGGAAAGAAGAATACAATTGAAGCAATACGAAACGAAGTGGAGAACGTTTCGTACGATTTTCTTTTGGGCGAATCGAAGCAGGTTACTGGCAAGATTAGTAGTGACCTGGGACACGCTCACACTCCGCGATTGGGGATCAGTGAGTTGCGAGCGCCAGACGAAAGCGCCGGGGCGTTCGGCGGGGCCGAGACGCGCGCGCGCTGACCTGCCTCATTTTTTGCGCCTGACATAGGCTCTTCGGACCGGAGAGGTTTACCGACAACGTCGCAGCTCGCCCCAACCGCTTTTAGTACATCTAGAGGATGGAGCCTCACAGGTGATCCGCTGAGCTATCACTATGAACCAATATGATAGGGATTCACGGGCGAACCTTCATAAGTCCCGTTGAAGGCGCTGGCGGGTTATCCGAGTCGGGTGTTGCATGAAGGAGTCAAGAGCTGCCGCCGGGGCGTGCCGATCACAGCATCAACCGCAAGCAACTTGCACAGCTTTTGCAGTATTGACTCGATCCAAACTCATCCTTTTCTTTTCATGGCAAAAGACACCCTCAGTAGGTCCTAGTCTCCTTGAATTCTCCGGAATTATCCCAATTGCGATAGTTTTCGTCACAGGAAATGTCAATAAGCTAAAGGAGGTCAAATCGATCTTGTCGGCCGGCGGGAGGCCCATTGAAATCGAATCTCAATCTCTGGACAGCAAGTCAGCTCCATCTATCTGAGACTCCCGTACTTATGCGTAGCCTGGAGTTCCGGAGATCCAAGGCAGCACACAGGAAGTTGCCAAAGACAAGTGTCGTCGGGCTGCAGAGCTGGTACCTAAGGATATCCCTAAGGACTTCCGACGTTATTCCCTAAATTTTTTTTAGCTGGGCGGCCCTTGCATAACGGAGGATACCGCACTCTGTTTTGAAGCGCTCAAAGGCCTACCGGGGCCGTACATCAAATACTTCCTGGCCGACCTTGGGCACGAAGGCCTCAATTCGCTTCTCGTCGGATTCCCTACGAAGGCTGCCTGGGCTCTTTGCACCTTTGCTTACTCTGCGGGTCCAGGTGCGGATAGCGGTGTACATCAGCTTGCCTCGGCCCATAATTATTTCCAGGCTCCGAACCGATTTTATTTGAAGGCAGGACAGACGGGACGATCGTGCCTGCTCGAGGGCCCGGCGTTTTCGGATGGGACGCTGTATTTGAGCCAACCGACACAGGATTGACGTAGGCGCTGGTATGATTGTGAAGCGCGCGGTTAATTTCCATTTTTCTAGGTATGCGGAGATGCCAGCCGATCAGAAAAATAAGCTTTCGCATCGTTACAAAGCATTAGAAAAGCTTCGGGAGTTCCTTCATTCTCTCGACTGAGCAACAGAATAGGGACAGGCTGTTGAATAGAAATATTGGATCCATGTACTCTCCAACCCGCACGGGTTCCTATAGGCAACCCGCGCGCGGTTGCCGAAAGAATCGTACAGGTTTATCCCAGGGCGCGGCTCCTCACAAGATGCTATGCAGTGCACGCATGCGTGATTATGTGGAAAAATTTTAAGAATTTCAGGAAGCGAACTTAATGGCAATAAAAGCTGTTATAATATATTACATGCGAAAATTGACCTTCGCGGGATGTTGAACTTGATAATTGTACTGGACACCATCAGCATCTCCCGCTCCGGCAGAGGGCAGGGGACAGTTGGCAGGTATCATAGCTACCGTCGAGTTCAACACATCATCAGCGCTGGTGGTTGTCGGTCAGAAGGTGCTGGAAGATATTGTTTGGCATGAGGCAAGGATAAAAATCAGACGATTCAATGCTCTGAAAGCTGTATTTGATCAACGAAATCCAGCACGACATTTCGACTCTCGAGGGAGAGCTAATCAATTTTTACTTTCCCATTTGCCAGCCTGGCCGAAAATTCGCTTATGCCAAATTTCTTGCTCATCAAATAATCCTGTACGATGGATGAGAAGATGTATGAAACAAATGAAGGGACGCACAAATCACGTCCGGGCGAAGGTGTCCATGAATCAGACAAGGAACGCGTTTCGCCCGACCCAGACCCAGGCCCGCGGGGCAGCCTTCACGGACTCGGCGACGACGATCCGCGCATATGCGTCTGTTTCCAGTGCGTTCTATGGCCGCTACAGTTCAGTCTGAGCAGTGTTAAAGCGAATTTCGATTAATATTACCCTGAGATATGTTGAGCCGCTTTGCTTGATACAGATCTTCCATCCCCTTGAACAGAGAGTCGTCGGGAAGGCTTCCGCTACGCGCAATTTTGCTCTGCACTCCGCCAGACATAATCTGAAAAATGTTCAGGTGTGTTCTGCAACGCACTGCCAGTTGAATCTAACGTTGATGTTCTACGCGGGCCGTGTTGCAGAATACATGCAGCGCAGCTTGCTCGTGTTGTACACAGCGCTAAACGGGATAGGCATAATACCACTGACGCTCCCTATGTGCACGATACGAACATCGCCCGCCGCAATCAAGAGCTGCGCAAATTCCTTTACCATTACCATTGGCGCGAAGAGATGGACTTCGAATATCTCCCGGACTCGATCCATCTCAAAGTCAGTGATCGCAACAGGATATGCTGGTGAAGGTTCAGTCATTTCAGCGAGTCCAAGCGTCAACTGACCGTACTTTGACCGCTGAGAACAAGAAATGAAAAAGAAAATAGAAGGAATAAAAAATAACCGACGAACGCATTGTTTACTAGAATATCCAGAGTTCCGCCTGTTTTTGCTGCGATTTCATCGCGAATTGTGCATATGACATCGGCGTCCGTCACTTCGAACGTCAATGTCGCAATTCCACGCGCAAAGAGATCTTGCATCGACTCGGGACGGCGCGCAGTGGCGAAGACCTGGAACCCTGGTACACCAGTTGGTCAGCCCAAAATTGGCTGCATGAGCACCGTCTTCTGCTTACGGCTTGTCATATTTCGCTCAGAGAAGGCGAGTGTGAAGTTATCAATCGGAAGTTGTGGGTCCATTCAAGATAGAAGCCAAGTTCACGTCATCGGGAATTTCCGGAACTGGATTCGCCGCGCATTGGGGAATTGGAGACCAGAGGACCTTTTGGATGCGATAGACGCGCTCGATCTTGAGTTTTTGTCAAGTTTTTGCAGTCCGAGTTCGTTGTCAGGTCTGGGATTTGCGTGGGAAGCCGAGTCGGACCTTCGGTGCCGGAAAGCCGATGCCGACAGCCGTTCAACTTGTTCTGAGATGCGTTCTGCGAACCTCAATGGTAACGCCTGGCTCTCCGGAATGCGGAATGCGCCTTCGAATGTTTTTTCCTCTTGGCCCGGCGATTATTTGGAATATTCCCTTGGACTTGCTCCGAGTCAGCGAGTCGCAACAAGATGTTGGAGAATCCTGGGTAAGTCAACATGCGACGGCCTATTCACTGCATTTCTTGGAGCTAAACATCAGAATTCTTCTCATCAGCATGTCATTTTTGCGGGAATGTGTTCTGAACTGTTCAACTGTGATGATTTTAGTTGAGTTGCCTGATCGGGACGCGGGCGTTGAATCTCGGCCCGAACTGTGTTTCTAAATTCGCTATGCATTAGAAGGTGGTCGGTTATTCACTAAGACTTGACATTAATGAACCCCTGAAGGCTAGCAGCATGAATGTCTAACTCTTTCACTTCACCTCTCTTCACCTTTTACTGTAGTTCCTTTTGGCAATTTGAATTTATAACTTGGAGAGTAAGTCCAAAATAATGATGCTTGTCATCCGCGCTACCGTGCTGCCGATCCGATTGCTGTAAGTCTTAAAGTAGATCTCGGTTAATTTTAAATGACGTGAGAAGTCTGCGTTAGTGATCGGGGGAAAAAGTAAACCTCTGAAGTTTCCTAAATATGCTCGCTGTAGCTGGCAAGCGAGATGACTCCAACTGAACTAGAATATGAATTCTCTTGAGATGTTTAAAAAAATTCCTGCAACTGAAGTGAATCGAAAACTCGTGCGAACAGGGCTTGACTTGGCAGTGATAAAGATCGCTTCGAATCGCAATCCCAATCGGGTGTCATGAACTCCTGTCCTGAAAAAATGCAACACTCCCTTCTCTCCGCTCTACCCACTGCGCGAGCGCACCATGGCCCTGCTCATAGCACACATAACCGTCGCCCAGGCCGCGACCATCATCAACGTGCTCATCGCGTTCCTCCAATACACCCTCGGCCTCGCCCTCGTCGCGCTCCTCGTCCACTGCGCCCCCGCAGTCAACCCCGCGCTTGCATGAAACATCATCAGGCGCAAGCTGCACGCCTCGCTCTGGTCCACGCTCCTGCGCACGGGGACCATGCGCGGCGCGGGCGCCCGCGTCGCGCTCTTCTCGTACCTCTCCCTCACGACGACGGTGCTCGTGGCCGTCGCGGGCGTCGTCATGTCCCTGGGCCTGAGCGTCGGGCCGATGCTGCAGACGCCGCCGAAGAGTGCGCCGGCGGCGTTCGTGGCCGATGCGTCGCCGCGGCAAGGCTACACGTACGGCCGCGTGTGCGGGGGCGTACGTGCCCATGGCGTGCCCCAGAAATGCGGTGAACACCACCGTGATCCCGCAGGGTCGTTGACCGGTTCAACGTGACGCCGTTCGGGCCGTTCGGGATACAGTTTCGACGATCCTACAACGGCACGGCAGGTCAGTAACTTTTCTGTTTCGCGCATTGGGGAAGACTCACCGGGGGCTGGCAGAATTCAACTACCCGATGTCCGTGCCGCAAATGACCACGACCGAGTCGCTCATCCTGCGAGATGGCATATTCGCCGTGGACGGGCTGATCGTCAATCTGGACAACCCGGGTGTCGCCTGTGGAACTACACGATGCCCGCCGGGATGATGCGGGGCGGGGTGTGGTCGGAAGACGTGCTGTGGCTCGAGCCCGTCTCCGAGTACGTGGACACGAACCTCACCATCGTCTACACGATGCACGGGAGCTACACCACGAGCCAGATGCCGGCCTACAACCTCACCCACGCACGACTACCCGACGCTCAGCTGCGACGGGCAGCACGTCGACCTGCGCGAGCACGCGTACAAGGGCGCGGCGCTGAGCAACTTCTACACGCTGCTCTCGTTCAACAACATGACGCGCAACGAGAGCTACCTCGGCCGCGCGTTACCGATCAACTCCACGCAGTCGCATTTCTACCCGCTCGACATGCTGTACACGAGCGACGTGAACACGGGTAGCAACACGTCCATCAACGGGGCAACCTTGCAGACGGGGTGCAACGGGTACGGCGGGCTCGACACCGCAGCAATGTCGCGGTCCACTTTAGCTTGTTCCTGGGCCCGCCGCAGCGCCCGGATGGCGGCGACGCGCGGCTGCCCGAGGACAACTCGATGTGGTCGCAGCGCATGTTCGGCTGCGCGAGTGCGACCCACGCCCGGATGCAGCGCGTGGAGTTTTCGTTCAACGGGACGATAGATTTGTGGGCGCTGGGGATCAAGCGCGCGCGATGTGGATATGCCGGTGTGGTGGGGACGAAGAAGACGGACATGGAGCTCACGACTGTCGACTTGCTGTGGGGGCGCGTTCCTAACGCCCTCGAAAGCGATCCGTCGCTTTGGACCGTCCGCAGCGACGTGTTCTACGTCCCCGCGGGCGCGGTGGACCTCTGGGGGCTCTCGACGGGCGGCCAGCCGTCCACGCTGCCGGCCATCTCATAGAGCAAGGTCGTGAACCCCCTCCCCACCGTCGGCATCGTCGATTACTCCGGCGTGCGAACTACGCGCTGCTCCGGAAATTCCAAGAGCTGATCCTGCAACAGCCGTCGAGGGAGCGTCGCAGATACAGAACCTAATATGGACGGACCTCATGGCAACAACGTGTTGGGGACCGACTCGCGGCGTCGCTGCTCTGTCGTCGGGGAAAATGTGCCGTCGGTTGCGGATAATGCGATACCGGCGCTGCTGCTTTACTCCTCTGGCTGCCTTCGATCGCCGGAGCCGGCTTCGTCCTGATTACGGGAATGCTGAAGGTGAGTTCCAGCCGACGTTCTGTGCGCTTGCGGAAACTCACGCGTCATAATGAAGGTCTCGTACTTGCGATATTTATTGAACCACACTTCCGCGGGGCGGGTCGCGTTGGGGATTCGGCGCTGCGTCCGATACAGTTACACGAGGTGCCGTCGATGAGAAGGAACTTGAAGTCGGAGGAAACGAACGGCGAAGGCCGGGGACTAGAACGAGATGACAGCCACTTAGAATAGACCAGAGACCTTGGTGAATAAAGCAAATAAGACCACGAGGCTTTTGCGTTGACGTGAGAGGATTGCAGTAGACTTAGACGAGTGGAGATAGGAGTACTCGGCAAAGAGAGCAACTGGAAGACAGGAACGCAAAAGCTTTGAATACGCGAACAGCGCGGCAGCCGCGGCTGACTCGGCCTGCCTCGGGTATACTCTGCATTAAACGGTACACCAGCAGCGCGGCGCGTGAGACTGAAAGAGGACGCGTCGGGGCGCGTCAAGGCGGGAGACAAGTTCGTGGGTGGCCACGTGATCATTGAGATTTTCTGCGATGGACGTCGATGTGCCCGCGCCGCACCCTGCGAGAAAGACGCTTCACAGCAAACGCTCCTTTGGAAAGCACCCCAGAATAATCGACTCCCCTGCGTACGACGCCTCGGAGGAGGACAACGACCCGCTTTCTGACGATGCACACTCCACAACCGGGCCTCCTCCAAGACTTCCAGGCGCATCCCGCGTCTTGCACCCAAAGTCCACCACCAGCACCACACGCTCGGCCGCCCGCCACCACCTCGCGTCCAGTGTCTTATCCGATTCGGATGGCGTAGATTCCCCGACGTACGACGGCGATATCGAATCGAGCGCGACGGCCGGGCCAGAGCCGACCCTCGTGGCGAGACTCACGCACCACCACCACGCCTCGTCGACCTCGACCTTCGATGCGCAGGTCTTGTCCCCCACGCCGGGCTCGACACCTGGTGCTACTACTGAACCTCGCACCGGGAAAAAGGACGCCGCAGGCTACCCGGTCTTTCTCTCTGCCCCCCTGCAAACGACGCAGGAGCCCGCCGTCGCCGCTATATCCAAAGCCGCGTTCAATCCCGCGGCGCTCACGCCCGAGGACATCCAGGCGTTCGTGCAAAAGGCCATCGACGGCGAGACCTGGCGCACGTACAAGATCAACCCCCCGCCCGTGGACAGGCCCGTCCGCGTCTACGCCGATGGTCGGCTCCCTTCCTGCTCATTTCCTGCGCGCAACTGACGTCATTCGCAGGTGTATACGATCTCTTCCATTTCGGGTGCGCGGTGATGCCCATATGCGCTTATTAAATTATGACGCTTGGCACCCAGGCACGCGCTGCAGCTGCGCCAGGCGAAGCTCGCGTTCCCCTCCGTGTACCTCCTCGTCGGCGTCAACTCAGATGAGCAGGTCCGCGAGCACAAGGCCCGCGGGATCATGACCCATGCGGAGAGGTGCGGCGCGTCTTGTGTATTATTCGTGGCTTAATTTCTTCGGCAGGCTGGAAGCCGCGCGCCACTGCCGCTGGGTCGACGAGATCGTCGCCGAGGCGCCGTGGATCATCGACCAGGCGTTCATCGACAAGTACCAGATCGACTACGTCGCGCACGACGAGGAGCCGTACGCCGCCTCGGGGCACGAGGACGTGTATACGTTTTGCAAGAACCAGGGTGGGCCCCCCATCTATCTCTTAGACTGGAGACTGACATGGCACAGGCAAATTCATCCCAACACGGCGCACGCCCGGCGTGTCGACCTCGGAGTTGCTCGAGCGCATCGTGAGCGGGTACCGCCACCTCGAGTTTGACGAGAAACTCGCCAAGATGGGGCACTCGGAGCTCAAGGCCGAGGGGAGCGACTACGACGAGAGCCGCGTCGCCAGCCGGGTGGCGAGTCGGGCGGTGAGCCGGAGTATAAGCCCCCTGCATCCGTCGGTGTGCTGAGCATCGGCTCGCGGAGTATAAAGGTGGGGAACGTGAATGTTTACTGTACTTGATGGTTACTACTTATAGATCTGTGGTATTCTACGTATTTCCTGTTGTAACTCGATTTTGGACAAGAAGTCTTGGTGATTTGATGCTTGTTGGGGTCTTGGTGGGGTGCCGTTCGATCACACCAAATGTGTTTGCGAGGCAAAACTCCTCGCATTTGTTACTGACTCGGAGACGATTTCCTTTTTGATCAATGGCGTTGGCCGCATGTCGGCCCGAGACTCCGACCTTTCTTTCCATTCGTTCTGCTCCTTCACCAACCTTCACGGTCTTCCTGGCTTCTACAACTTGGTGTCGGTTCGTTTGAACCTTATGTTTTGAAACTTGCACTTCCCTCATCCATGCACGGAAGCGCCGATCATGCCACTCGGTCTGATTCCTGTGATTCGGCCAAGATTCAGCGCTATCTCTTTCTTCGCCTCGTTCAAGAACAGCACACTGAACACTCAGCAAATAGAGTAGATGAATGCTGCCAGTAGAATCCGCTCGAAGACGACTTGTATGCCCTGGCTAGGTTCACCATCTTCAAATGCCATCTCCAGCGCTGCTAGCTCCGCTCGTCGCTGGCGTAGGATCCACCATAAATCATCCATAGGATTTTGCAGAATCCGACGGACTACCGCTCACTCGCGGCGCAACAACACCTACGGCAAATAAAATCGCCGGTCGACGGATGTCCGGATGTAAATCGTGATCAGTGCACTGTCGGCGTAGCTCCAGCTCTTCTGGGGTTGAACTCGGCATCTGATTGATAAATCGGAGTGAAACGTGCGTGTTATTATTCAAGTTGTGCTAATACTTAGTGTGGCCAACCGCTGGATTTGGACAATAACAGCCTGCGCTCACAGAGAAACAATATTAGTCCATCTCTCGTTCTCGTTTTCTCACCGGGTTCACTCAATAGATGCTCCTGGTTGGTCGTGACCCTTGGTTTCAGATTCGCATCCTTATCAGCACAGTACCATAACCACATTGCATGTCGTCCATCAAAAATAATCAATAAAGCGCCTGTGCCACAAGCCAATACACCTCTCCCGCATCCAAATTGCCCAAGGCAGATTCAGCCATGTATTCAGATGATACACTCACCTTGAATACAATCAACCAACAAATTACGGGCGCGCTCATCGTGGCGGATGTGTCCCGCAACACAAGTATGAAGGACCTCGAGAGGCACAGAGCCTATGCCATCTGCGGAACCTACAGATCCGCGCGAGCACCGCACCGTTCGAAATCCTGTCGTGGATTTTCCGTCTCAGCCTCGCCATGGACTGGTTTGGCGTCGCGCAGGACTTTCCGGCTGACGATCGTTTTAACAAGGCCGCATGCATTTCAGTTGGGCAGACATTCCTCGCATGCGCGCAGGTTTGCCCAGCCACCCATTTGAACAACATGTTCGCCCGCGCGTGAGGCGCAGTGAAAGAGCTTTGGTGCAACACAGATCTGGCCACCTTCCCTTCAGTACTGGATGCCCTCGACGACTTCCCGGGGGAAGTTCCGCACTGCACGCGCTCCGCACCGCTCCGCATTTTGGCGGAGATCGGACGTCCTACTCCCAGAAATCCCGCAGGATCCGCGAGTACCGTATGAATCCGAAACAAGAACTGTTGGATAAATGGGCAGTAGGATGAACATTCCCCACCAACTGAACATCCTCGCCATCCATGGATTGCCGTGGGACCATTTCATGTTGCCGGCAAAGCTTTTTCAGTATCCATACCTCCAGCTACGCTCAGTCACCCTTACCAATTGTGATGAGCTCGATTGGATGTCCTTGGGAGAAATCCTACATGGCCTGGTCGACCTCACCCTGGAAAATATAGCATGCAGGACGAACCGGAAGGCGACACTGGGTGCATTCATCTCAATGCTGCGCAAGTCACCCCTCCTCGAAACACTCCGCCTCAAGGGTGTCGCGTTTTTCACCGAGGGCGATGTGCTCGCGCGCGATTTTTCGCGTTTCGGACTTGATTCAGAGGCCAAACCTGCAGATGCAGTGTGGCACTGAGAGATAAAAGGAGTTTCGGAACCACTGGCCCTTCCGCAGCTGCAGAACTTGTCAATATCGTATCCCGCAGGGGAGCTTTTGCCAGTGGCTTATAAGGCGCTGGACCTCGCATCGGTTATGCACGTACCACCCTCTGCCCGCCTAGAATTCATCGTCCCCACTATCCTAGACTCTAGTTTCTTGCCACGGCTCTGGAACATCGCAGTCCGTGGCCGGCAGGAAGACCTTCCTAATTTAAACGTTAAAGTACGGGTTGCAGATTTGGAACCACCATTTTTTCGACCTGTACCAGCTCGGAAGCGGATAAGACAATCGGTTCACCTCTCTTTGCCGTTTCGCCAAGACACCCGTGCTGGGAAGAAAATGGACAATGTTGTCAATTTCCACTGCTCAGAAAATGTTTGCCTCTCGAGCAAATGGTTGATCTCGAAATTGATGGGAACCACTCCATCCACCCTCTATGGTTCAATTTGTTTGTTTGGCGGCCGCTCCTTGAGCATGCCTCTAGCGTGGAGGTCTTTCAGATTCCAAAATTTTCTGATTGGCTGTTTATGCGCTGCAGAAGATGGGTGCGTCCCCAGCACTGAAGAAAGTGGTGCTGACAGAGGTCAGTGTTGGTCCCAAATTGGCGGATGTCTTGCGGGAACGACGGATATAGACCGGTGACCGTCTGTCTATGAAAGCAAGCTTGTCGATAGACAGACCGGTCGATCTGAGTTTAAAATTTCAATTGACATATTTTGTCCCAAAACGGTTATTCCGGACCGTGTTCCGTGCGGCTACAAACAAGCGCAACAAATAAGTAACCCAATCAATTTGGCGCTACTGCACTCAAACCTGACCTGTTTGTCTTCGGATAAATGTTAATGGAATCTAATACATACAATCCCAAGTCAACTGGGATTTTAAACCGATGAATTTGGTCAGGTAAAACATATCGGCGGACGGTCCGGAATAACCTTTTCGGGACAAAATATGTCAAATGAGAATTCAAACTCAGATCGACCAGCCTGTCTACCGACAGTTTACTTTTGGTACGACAGACTGGATTCGAGCCTACAACAGATATTATATCCGGACTTTGAAGTTCTCCTCCAGAAATGTTCCGTTACAGCAGATGCAGATATAATACATTCTCTTGGAGATGTGTCGAAGGTGACGTGGAATGGGATACTCGATGGCACTGACTCTGAATATGAAGACTACATGTGACGATTAGTACTAATCAGTGCGAAACAATCATGTTCAACTTGAAAATAAAGTGAAGAAGCGGCGGATAATTCATGAATTACGAGGATTCACAGCATTTTTTTAGTACACAGTATGAGAACGACGTTGGTTGATGGGGAATTGAACTGTGGGAAAGTAGATCACGACAGTGGCCGCGCGGGTTTGTTGCAGATGGTAGAGGATGCTAGATTATAAAGATCCGAAAAATATATGCTCCAATGTTTCACCTACATATTTCTAGCCTCCGACTTCCCTTATTATTTCTACTGAGAACAGGAGCCAAATTATAATTGACTGTCCTGCGCATGGGTGATGTTACTGGACAGGTAAACCTTGTGTAAACCACATTGAAAGAGATGCTACAGTGCACGTCACCACATCACGGTTCCGCTTTTGGCAGTAAACAGACCAAAACTTTGAATCTCAAACTACATTATGCAGTCATCAAGGATGCATCTGAAACAGTGTGGAAACAGTCAAGGCAAGCATAAAGAAGATACCTTGTGCTTTGTTAGTCAATCAAAGAAGATTTTACTTTTTGTTCAACGGAAAGTTGGAACAAACCCTAATGATGGGATCAAACTCCTATATTGGGTAGGGTTAGAGTCATGTGCTTGATCCTGTCGCGCATCCCCGATTCTGTGGTGTGCCTCAAGATACCTTATGAAGGCACGAAACACGATAAAAACAGCTATAGTAGAGAGCCTGCACATATTTGAACGCCTCCCAGATGTTCTGTCGCTGGTTTGAGCCAACTTTTTTTTTTCTGGCCTTGAAAAAGTGGAACACCGTGGGAAAAAAATGAGAACTTTGTGCCAAACACATTCTTTTGGCCGGTTTCCTGGCTAGAAAAATCAGAAATAAATCACAAAAAAATCCTGAGCCCACAAAACACGTGTTGGGGAAGTGATGACGGGCACTGTAAGTATCTTTCTTTCCAAATGATCGGTTGAAAGCTGGTTGAAGGCGGGGATGTCACCAGTGACCAAGACGAAAAACACAGAGCCGGAGTAATCTCTTATAAACAGACGCTATAACATTTTAACCTCGTACCTCGGTTTGTTATAGTCTGTCAGTAACTTCGATCGAATGATCGCTGGCGGCGCTATTACAAATCACAAAAAATTCCCGGCATTGACATGGGTGCAGTGACATGTTTTTGGCTCTTTCAGGGCTGTTTTGGTGTTTAGAAACACAATTTGAGTAAGTTCTCCCGCCAAAAGTTGGGCAGAAGGTTGCAGAAACGCAATGCCGAAATTTGATGGGCCGGCAGGCGGAAAAAGCCGGTATCTTGAATTCTCGTCAAGAGGTCATAAATTGTGATTTGGAGAAGGTAGTTCAATTGGAAGTGAGGTTTTGAGAGACTTTCTCTCTCAAAGTTTGTGGATAGCGCCACCAGAAGGGTGAGTGGTTGTGGGAATAATTTTAAACTCCGACAATTATATAATAACGGCGCGACCTATACAGACTTAGAGCCGGAGTGAGCCGGAGAACTCGAGTCACAGTGACACCTTGCACTGCATCACACCAAACCACTTGTTTCCTGCCTCGACGCGCCCCTGATGTGTCCCCATCCACGTGCCGCCCTGTTGCTGAACCCTCCGAGTCCAATGCTTAATCAATATACCCCAAAAAAAGCAGCAGAAGCCGTGGAACCAGCCCGAATCGAAACAGCCAGCCACGGGTTAGCCGCTGGTACATAGTCTGTAATTTACCGCGCCACCAATGATTGGTGATCCCTGTTATTAGTAATCATCGGAGTTTGAAACTGTTCCCACGGCCCTTTGACCCGCTCCGCTACCACCGCTTCATGGTTATTGTTGCCCTCGACTCTCCTACAGCCACCATGGCACCTCGGTATCGCTGGAGTGACCCCCAAGGACATCTGACTATCACCAAAATCATCAAGAAGGAGATTCTGCACTGGAAAGACGGCTTGTATCCGACTCAGCATAAGCCGAAGTTGGCCATCTTTATGGTCGAACAACCTCGAAGAAAAGCGCTCACGGCCTGTCGGTGACGCCTAGTACAATGGTCCTTCTTCTCCCCACGAACACGATGCTGGAACAGGGCCATGAGAAAGTCGCCCAAAGTAGGGAAGCCATTGGTGCATATGAAGTTATCTATCTTCTGATACTGAGTCCTTTTTGGAGCCCGCAATGGGACCTGGGTTGAAACCGGAGGTAGGGATAGGGTAACTGGAGTGTTAGAGTGCCCAGCAGAGGGGAGGGTGGGGAGGGAAGGAATAGGTAGCGGAGCCGGCTGTTTTGTCCACTTGCAAACCGGTTTTACCGGTGGTCAAGGATCATTTCCGTTCATCTGAACGGCCAGTATCGATGTGCAGGAAGGTTTTACGCGTGAAATGGCCCAAACCAAGTCGCCAGTCAAAGTAGCAGAGTGAGAATATGCGTCCTTCTCGCCTGTGATGGGATGTGACGGAACGCGAAGTTTTTTCAAGCTCCGATGATTTGTAATAAAAGTGACCACCAATCAATGATCACGGTAAAATGACAGACTACAACACGCGAGGTACAAGCGAAAAATGTTGTAGTGTCTGTTTATAAGAGACTAAGCCGCTGGTCAGCCACACGCAGATTTAAGGGTTTTGCGCTCCTGTGTCTCTCCAGCTGTCTCTCTTGCTCGTGCCCCACTTGCTTTAAAGATATCTACCGTCAGAAATGTTCTTCAAGATCTCTGCTACCATATGTTGTTATCTCTCTCTCCCAGACTTTGCTGAGTTCTCTCTCATCAGCCTAGTTTTGTTCCTGTTAAGGCAAAGCTCTTTTTCAAGTTCTGTGACCGTATGCGTGCTGTTTTCAAGAAGGTCTGTGTTTCTCTTTTGTCGCTGCTGCCTGGATGACTTACATCTCCTTCCAGTTGTCTCCCACCCCTATCGCTCCTTCCTTTACCACCGGCAAACCCTGACCCCCTCCACATACTCCATGCATGCAGGACTTTGAGTTTTTGTTCCTTATCAGATGTGGTGGCACCTCCTCTGTCTATCTCATTCAAGAGAAGGAGACATCGAAGTTGTATGCACTGAAGCAGGTGCCGAAGTGGGAGCAGTACACAGATGTGGTGCAGGAGCAGGCAATCCTAAGAACTATGGCTGCCCTCCTGGACGGCGCCTCCTCCTTTTTGTTGCTTGTTGGGATCTGGAGTGATAGCAAGTATCACTACCTTCTCACTGTAAGTCTTTGTCTACTGGCACAGCCATCTCTGTGCTTACGTGTATCTTAGCCCTGGTGCGGAGGCAAGGATCTCTTGAGTCTCCTGGTGAACCGCCAAAAGTTCGAGGTTGATCAGGTTTGGTCCTACATGGCGCAACTCATATGTTTAATTCTGCTGTCCATTTCGCACAACTGATCCTCTTCTTCTCAGGTCGTAGCTGTCAAGACCCTTCACCAGCTCAACACCATCCACTGCGACATCCAGCCTGCAAACATTTTTCTCACCAAGGAGGGCAACATGGTTTTAGGCGACTCTGGCTTGGCGAAGAGGTTCTCTCCTTCACTGATGTCTGGTGGTCTTGGTGCGCTGTTAAGCAGGAAAAGTATTTCCCTTGGTTGCCTTGGAAATAATATTATTTGAAGGATTACCAAGTGTTCGTATTTCCTGATACAAATTTCCTTTTACGGGATTTGGTGTTGAATCAGGCGGCGGTGTCAAGTACCGGGACAGACTCGGGAACCGATGGAGGTCCGAGATATCCGAGCGCGGGAATATGCAAGGACATCGGTGGTCCGCAGGAGGTCCGAAATCCTATCGCACAAAGTGTAATACGAATAGGGTGGAATAGGACTTTCACAAAGTGAAGCTTCATGAAATGTAGTCCCATCCGATCGGAGCTCCGGCTCGGTGCCCGAGGGGGGTCAGAGCGGGCTTGGCTTCAGCTCGTGCGCTGCGCCTTTCTCTACGCCCAAGGCCCGATTTCCGAGGAAGAAGACAGAGAGGTTAAGAACGAAGACTGAGTCACAATCCTAGTCAGGACCAGATGGTGCCGACGAGTCCTATTGGTAAGGACCGAGATTGAACTGTAAACCTGGTCGGGACCGATCGGTGCCGGTGCGTCCTGTCAGTAAGGACAAAGACAATCGCAATCCTGGTCGGGACCGAACGGTGCCGATGAGTGTTGTCGGTACACAGAAATGTGAGCGGATTGTGAATGCTACACAAAGTAGGGTTTTGCGTGAACAATGCAGAGTCCTAAATGTGACCGAGGGGATCCGAGGAGCAGCCGGATCACCGTCGGGACCGATCGGAGTTGAGGAGTCCTGTCAAGGCAGGGGGAATGTAAGCGGCGAATGAACACTACACAAAATAGGACTTCGCGTGGATAATGCAAAGTCCTAAACGTGACTGTGCAGGTCCAAGAAAAAGCCGGATCGCCGTCGGGGCCGAACGGAGCCGATGGGATCTTCAACCTGTGTCCAAGTTCGGAAAAGGACGGAGACCGATGAAGGGAGAGTAATCGGAGAAAAGACGGAACTGAGGAAAGGACGATAGGAAGGAAGAAAGTCTTAGTCGATATTCAAACTGACTAGAACGAAGATACATGAAGCTATTTAAACTGTAGTGTAGTTTATTACGTAATGGTCGGAGCCCTCGGGGCTCCGTGAAGGAAACGAGTCAAAGCTGTACGAGTGCTGTATGATATGAGTCAAAGCTGTGGTGGAGATTCCGGAGGACCGAAGATTCCGAGGGGAGTGGAGTCATAACAAATCAGAGTAAATAATGATGGAGCCAGAAAAGTCATAGCAGTGTCGGAGAATTCGGAGGTCCGAGGCCCCCGTGATGGAATGAGTCAGGATAGGCATAACGGGGAATGAACATGGGGAAACAATGAGAACCAACGAGATCACCATAGTCGGCAGGCTGAATTCCAACGGGGTCCGAGGGAGCCCGGGTATGCTCGGAGGCCGACGGAGCCCGGGTATTTCCGGAGCCCGAAGGAGCCCGAAGGAGCCCGAAGGATGGAAGGCAGCGAGCAGGAGAACCGAAGTGGATAAGGTGCCAGCAGATAAATGGGAAACGCTCAGTAGACCTTCATCGCGTAAAAACCCGTTGAACTCGAAAGAGTCCAGGACTGAAAGATTGCTGATGTTGAGCTCATCGGGGCTCTGATGAGGTCTGATGTCACGGTACGTGACAGGCGGTGCGAAGGGGTGGTGTACGGGATCAGACAGCACTTAAATATGATTCAAGAGCTAAGGGTGATAGACTTGAGCTCTATTCTTGTGTAAGATGGACTTCTCTATTTCCATTTATATTTTACGACTGCTGATCCATGTCATACCGACAATTATCATATTTAGGGCCCACCTAGGTGCAATTTGAACAACCAAGTGTTGAGTTGCAAGTAGGTGGGCCTGAAATTTAATTTGCATCTAGTAATTTCAGTCCCACTAATTTTGTAACCTAAAGTAGTAGAATAAAATTATGATTTGCACTGGTTGAAGATTTCAAAATTTTCAGTGAAAAAACTGGTGAAAAACTTGACCAAATTTTCACACATTTTTCACCAAAAAATTATGGCGGTCACCTTGCACATTTAATAAATTGCTGTATAAACACCTATTTTTAGTAGAAACTTAACTCAGTTTTGGTGGAAAGTAAACATTTTCTGGGTCTCCTCTTGAATAAACCTTGAGATGAAAAAAATTGTTTGTGAACTTTCTCTTTTTTTATGAACTTTGTTTGTTTGTGAACGTTCTCTTTTTTTATGAACTTTCTTTGTTTGTGAACTTTCTTTCTTTAGGGTGTATGTATTTTCTTGAGCCGCAAAAAATGAATATTTTCTGCCTAACCTTAACCTTCATCTAGGGTTGAGCCGGGCCGGCTGCCAAGAATCCCCGCCAAGTCGATCTCATGGCATGCTTAGTGCCCAGATTTACAAGAAGTAAATTAGGTTAAAGAACGGTAAGTAAGGCAGTCTCCTACCCAACCGTGGTTCAAGGTTCATCAGTCTCAGTAGCGGTATTTTTATTGGATACAGAAAATGGCTTACTGATGACACAGTGATGTGACTGATGTGTGACCTAACTTGGGGGATGAACCTCTCCAGTGTCCACGGCGGCTGCCATAAAACATAGGTAAACAACTTCCCGAAATTCAGTAGAAAATCAGTGGGAGGGCTCATTTATCCCAAATAAAATAGGTTTGGAGGTCCCAACTTTCTTTATATCTCTTCAGACCTCCCTGAAAAGTTTTGTGCTCCAAGGCACAAATATGAGTAGCAAGTGGGGTAAACACTTGGTGAAAGTGTCCTTTTCCATGAATAACTTGGATCGTGACCCCAATAAAGATCAGAAATGTGCCCTGGGCTGTTGGGGTGAGCAGTGTGAAAGACCTAGGGGACCCAGAGTATTTTTATTCCATAGGAGAGAGCCGAAGAGACATTTTAGAGATGACTTCCGGAAGTTACCGGAAATTGTGGCTATGCTGTTTACCCATGTTTTATTCCAGCCACCACATCCCCAACTTGAGTCCCATCATTTGTCACATCACAACGGTCCGAATTTCCCCGTGAGCCAGTGTCTCAGAATTAGCTTAAAATACCACTACTGAGATTGATGAACCTCGAAACCGCGGTTGGGTAGGAGACTGCCTTACTTACCGTTCTTTAACCTAATTTACTTCTTGTAAATCTGGGCACTAAGCATGCCATGAGATCGACTTGGCGGGGATTCTTGGCAGCCGGCCCGGCTCAACCCTAGATGAAGGTTAAGGTTAGGCAGAAAATATTCATTTTTTTGCGGCTCAAGAAAATATATACACCCTAAAGAAAGAAAGTTCACAAACAAAGAAAGTCCATAAAAAAAGAAAGTTCACAAACATGTTTGTCTCAAGTTCTGAAGTTAGAGAAGACACCAGAAAATATTTTTCATCTCAAGGTTTATTCAAGAGGAGATCCAGAAAATGTTTACTTTCCACCAAAACTGAGTTAAGTTTCTACTAAAAACAGGTGTTTATACAGCAATTTATTAAATGTGCAAGGTGACCGCCATAGTTATTTGCGGCTTGTTTGTGGTTTGCCACGTCACTCTCTCTCACCTTCTCGTCGTTCGCGCACTGCGGTGGCAACACCCCCTCGAAACCTGACTGGCTGTGGCCGTGAACGAAGACTCTGCACTCGGGGCCGGAGACGTCTCGCTCCCTACTTGTTCCTAATCTCTGCTCTGCTCACTGGACTGTTGATCGCGAAGAACAGCAAATACTAGTCTCTCTTGACAGACTGACCACTCGTAACCTCCTCGTTTCTCAGTCTGTTAGTTACCGTGCTATGATTGCCGTTAGGTCTCCTTATTATGTAACCATCACATTAATATGAACAAATAACTAATTTGTGTGAACGCGTCATCACGCGTCCTGTGTGTTTCCACTACCTCTGACCGCACACCCCCAGATATCTTCTATTCCACCCCTACTCCCTGTGCACCTGGCTCACGCACTCCTCAGACTCCTGCTACACCAGCTACGCCGACTCACTCTGCACAGGTTTTCTGTGCGTCAGTCGCACATGATTCATGTCAATCTTGCTTTCTGTACCACCCGTTCGCCCCTGTATCGCCTTGTACATTGATTTATTTACATATATTTTATTCTACGGGTTGGCTCGGCATTGTCGGCAGCACAGTTCTCCTGCCCTCCAAATTATTACCCAGGCTACCACCGCTCTGTATTGGACTGTTCCTTATATCTGCTCTTACTCCTGAATTCTCCGTTCCCTGTATTGCCTCGTACATTGATTTGTTTACATATATTTTATTCCACGGGTTGGCTCGGCATTGTCGGCAAGGCAGTTCTCCCACCCTCCAAATTATTACCCACGCTACCCCGCTCTTATTGGAATGTTCCTTCTATCTGTTCTTGCTCCTGAATTCTTCTTTCCCTGTATTGCCTCGTACATTGATTTGTTTACATATATTTTATTCCACGGGTTGGCTCGGCATTGTCGGCACCGTGGTTGTCCCGCCCTCCAAATTATTACCCAGGCTACCACCGCTCTTATTGAAATGTTCCTTCTATCTGCTCTTGCTCCTGAATTCTCCGTTCCCTGTATTGCCTCGTACATCGATTTGTTTACATATATTTTATTCTATGGGTTGGCTCGGCATTGTCAGCACCGCGGTTCTCCCGCCCTCCAAATTATTACCCAGGCTACCACTGCTCTTTATTGGAATGTTCCTACTATCTGCCCTCGCTCCTGAATTCTCCGCTCCCTGTATTGCCTCGTACATTGATTTGTTTACATCTATTGCATTTAACCAGGGTCTGCTCGGCATTCTCAGTCCCGCCTCCCTATAACCAAGAAGTTGCAGGCCCCTACTAGTTCACCCTTCTTTTGCTCTGTATAAATTCCCTTTGGCTCAGTTGGTCTTTCCCTCTACCTTAGATTGCATAAGCTTTCGGCCCTCGTCTTGGGTTCGATCCTCGCTTCTGCTTTTTCTTTCGAAAACCACGACCAATTCCAATATCAAAATTTCTAAGTCCACTCTCCATTTCTTTTATGCCCTCCCCTTGTCGCGCAATAAATAAATGCTGCAATTTCTCAAACTACCAACTATACGACTTTAAAATTTGTGATTGAACATTTCATAGTACTTGGCCATTCCCTCAAGCATCCAAGTCACATCCACAATGGCCTCGTTCCATACGGCCTCCGACTCGACATCTTCCCCAGCTGCGCAACCCCAGAAGTACAGCGCTGCAACGACGCTCAAGGTCCCCTTGACGCCCCATTGATACAAGGCCCCCCACTCTCTCCTGCTTTCGCCGTATTCTCCCGCAGTTGACCACTTTCCATCCGCATCTTTTTTCCTCCAGGCGGGCTGCAGCAACGACCACCAAGTGTCCCACACCTTCGCGAAGGCACTCAGATCCCGAATCACTGGAGATGGCACCCCCTGTTTTCCCTGTCCACCCGAGATCCAGGCCCCCACTTGCATCAGACGTCCTTTCGACGGCAGATTGGTCGGACTGTGCTCGAAGCGTGACGCGAACTCGATGCGAGTCCACGCTGTGATCAGCCACCGGCCCTGGTGCGGAGATCCCTGTCATGCTCGCCGGTGTGGTAGCAGACATCGCCGGCACCAGGATAGCTGGCGGTGCCTGCAGCGATACAGTGCTCTGGGGACTTGATGCGGGGGCCAGCGACATCGTCGGTGATGTGACTTTTGTCGCCACACTAATTGAGGGTGTGTCGGTGGCGGTGCTCGCGGTATTTATGAGCTGGCGATTATTCGGGGCTGTCGTGGGTGAAAGATGCTCAATGCTGATATATGGTGCTCGGCAGACCTACTGCAACCGCGGGCGCTCCCAGCGGCGTAGTGAGCGTGGTCATTGTCGTGATTGATGTGCCACTAGTGGCTGTGCCCGGATTACTCAGCACGGCTCCTGCGACGACCTCCATCTCGATGTCCTCGCTGACCTCCATCTCTGTCTGCCCCATCTGGATGCCCCCATCCCCGCCCACATCCGCATCCCTGCCCATGTGTTTGTGGTGAGACTGCTGACTAACAAGCTGCTCAGATATACGTGTCGAGTGGACAAAGGCATGTGCGTGCACAGACCGCTGGCGCGAGGAGCTGGTATTTCTCGAGGAGGAGATGCGGTCTGTGCTGCAATTTTGCAGCTGGAAGGCAGCGTGGTGGGATGTGCAGCAACAGCCGAGACCTGGAGTGTCCTGCGAACTCACAGAGGGGCTGTGCACATATGCAAGCGATCAAGCGGTGCAGGAGCGGCGGTGGAAAGCCAAATGGGAGAAGTTGTGGCAGCCGGTCCATGACCATGCAGCGACGGTGCTTGCAGATATGCTGGTGGATGTCGAGGATGTGCTGAAGGTAGAGCTGGTGGAAGAGGTGACCTATGGTGAGGAGGGCGAAATTGATGATTTGGATTAGTTTCCAGATCCGGACACGGGCGTAGGATACCCTTTTGGGTTATTATAATATATTTAATTGTTTCAACACAATATTTAGATAATAACACACCATATTATTTATATATGGGTGGCCGCTTTGGGGTAGGTGTACATGCCGAGCCGCCGCGAGCACTATTGCATGATCATTTGTTGGGGGAAGGGTGCATGTCATAAAGGGACCCACGGGAGGAAGCACAATATGGCCTTTATAACGTGTACCGCTGGGCGGGCCAGGGTACCTTATAACTTGCATACCCACCGTGGTGGGTGAAGGTGCGCACAGGATGGTACTCGGTGATTCTCCGAAGATTGGCAAGTTGTTGTCACTGCTCGGTGGGCTCTGTGTTAACGAGGATGGGGTGCTGGGAGGTGTGTCCCAGGGTGTGCTGTTTGCTGGTGTTCGTACAGTGTTCGGGTCTGACTCGGCGCGCGGTATATTCTCGTATGGGCTTGAAAACCTCCCATTTGCATCTCTCATTTGTCTCGTTCTTGGTGCCAGTGTACTTGTTGTTGCTTGGTTCGGATCACACTCTCAATCACCAGATGGGGTAGCCCGCTCAGATGCGAGGGAATCGGCCAAAGGACGCAGAAAAGAGATGGAATGGTCTGTGTCTATGCTGAATGCGGCTCTACCTGCTCAATGCCTGTGCCAAGCAAGGCCAAACACACTACCACACTGCCTGGGACTAGAGATCAATGTTCCTGCTTGCAAATTTGGTGGAAACACTGGTTGAACATTTCAAGTTTTTCAGTGAAACAATTTATAAGGGTGGTGTAAGTGTTATCTTAAACGAATCACACCCGAGTAACAGAACCGGTCTATATTTGATAGGAACCAGTAATGCGTACAGTGGGTGGAGGTCAGATGCCCTCCCACTGTCCGCATTTGGTACTTATAGAAATACACAAGTATATACAACTGTGTCACATGATATGGTAAGATAGGGGCCCGATTAGGGCCCAACTATCCTTACTCGTTACACAATTGCTGAAAAATGTTTAGGATTTTGCACAAATCTTTTGCTGAAAAAGTAGATAAAAAACTTGAAGTTTTTCAGGATTTTGACTCAAAGTGAAAAATGCAAAATAAAGTTGAAAAAAGTTTTGAAAAACTTGAAAGTTTTTCAACTGCTTTTTGTTGAAAAATTTCTGATCCTAAACATTTTTCACCAATTTTTTCACTGAACTCTTTTGGACCTTATACTGGTTGCACTGGTTGAACATTTCAAGTTTTTCAGTGAGAAAATTGGTGAAAAACTTTACCGATTTTACAGTAATTTTTCATCGAAAAAGTAGGTGAAAAACTCAAAACTTTTTCAGAACTTTTTCTGTTTTTGGTGGGAAAAGTGATTGTGAGTCAAAAAGTTCTGTAAAGATTTTGAGTTTTTCACCTATTTTTTCAGTGAGAAATTCCTGTAAAATCAGTAAAGTTTTTTGGTGAAAGAATTGGTGAAAAATGTTTAGGATTTTGCAGACATTCTTCTATGCTGTTCAAGTTGGTGCTTTAATTAGGGATTCTTTTTTTTTTTTTTGACGAAATGAACATATTTTCAAAATGTTGGGGGGGCTTTTTTTTTGTTTTTTTTGAGCTATCACTTGAAATTTTGGATGAGGTTTTTTTTTTTTTTTTCCGAACGTATATGCAGTTCAATTTTTACAAAAAATGTTGCATGGTTTTTTTTTTTTTGGACGGAGCAGTGAACATGTAGTATACAATTTTTTTATGTTGTCAAAGGTCAATTTACATACATATAACTCTGGGTCTAATTTTAAGCACCGCCATCAACAGCACTGCTGGGGGCGGCAGGGTCGGGGCCTGCCTTCGGGGTGCTTGTCACTGTGATGGGGATGCTCAATGTTGTTGAGCACGATGAGCTCGCCTGTCCATTTCGGGACTTGATTGATTATTGATTGATCCTGGAAGCTGGAAGCCGCGCTCGGCTTTCTTAATAATTGACCCAGCAGGGGTTTGCGGACACGTGCTGATGCGATGGCATGACCCCGGTACCAACCTTAGGAAGGCTGGCCTGTGCTCTTAGGGGTACGAACTCTCATCCAATATAAATAGATATTTCCCTCTCGGATGAATTTATAAACATAAAACAGTGCAAACCTGCCCAAACTGAGACGGTCGGATTTAGATGCCCTAGAATCCATTGACTGTATTGTTTCCATAGTCTAGTTGGTTTGTCTCAAGCTTCTTGATTTGTATTCCCGTGGCTGTCATGCACTTACTACGACTTGCGTTCAATTCTCGCTGGTATCGTCTTTTAATTCTTTTGCGCCGGTGACTAAACTAGTCGCCTATGTTCCAGATTTCGGTTCCCGAGGGACGCGGGAAACCCAACATAGGCAACTCGTTAAGTGCCCGGCCCAAAGCTTCAACAACTGTTACTACTTTGGGAATTTGGTATCCCATCATGTTCTGCGTGACAACCCTCCTTGTCTCCCTGTTTGGGCCAGGTTGTGTCGCGGACCCTCGCCCCACCCTCAAACCTTCGTATGTCAGCCACTATTTGAGACGGTCATATTTACTATGGTACCTATTAAAATTTGTTAGAATTAATTGCAATCCTGAGCAGAGTGCAAACACGCACACGAAGCAATACTTCATTCAGTCCCAGATTTGTGCTGCTAACTGATTGTACCTCTCGCGACACGTCCCAAAAATAGAAGAGATTTTGACGCATGCCTCCAGCTCCAAATTGCCATCTTGTTGTGTAAGTGCATCAAGGGAATCATCCAATGGAAGGACTTTCAAGCCACGGACATCATCTTCCTCTCCTTCTCGGCCTTCTTCCTCTGCGCTGCCTCTCAGCGGGCCGTACATTGACACACCAGGCATGTCACGGCTCGATCTCCCCCTGCCTTGGTTCTGAGCTCCACACATGTCTTCTCGTGCTTGCTGCATTCTGTAGAATGTTTCACCAATTTCTTCGCTATCGTTTTCTGTAAAGCATAACCAATTCTGGTTTCAATTCAAAGCCTAGGGCTCTTATATTTGTTGTTCAGAGGTAGACAACTCTGCGGACAGGTCGAACTCTGCCGGACTAAATTGTAACCTTCAATTATTGCTCTTCAACTTGACTCCCCTGCAGACCGGACATGTGAAATCAGGTTCCGGGTTGGTCCCGAGCTGGAGATTTACTCGCCTCTAGCTTTTGGACTCAACTTGAACCTGCACCTATGTGGCTACCCTCGTCGTTTGACTCGAAGGTAAGGATATTTGCATCTGCAATTCATGAACATGTTCAAATTTAATTTAGGTCATTGATTGTACTTCGTGCGAGCCCTTTTCGTTCTCAAACACTCAAGCTATCACCTCCGCTTCAATTCCCCAACCTCAATGATTGACTTGATAGTCACTCGAGAATCTCCGCAAGTGCTCGACTCAAAGCTTGGGCCCTGTTAATTTTGATCCCGACTCCCGCATACTGCGCACAATTTCGAGTCAATTACAAACTGCTCTGTGGACCCCTAGTATTGATCTTATAATATCCCAGTGGTACATGTTCCAAATTGAAGCCCGGAGGTATTTCACCTGTTCCTCACGCTCGTGCGCAGACTCTGGCAGTACCACTTCACTGTGAAATGAAGTTTGAAAACTCAACATCATGAGCTGGAAAAGGTAAGTCAGCAGTTAGGCTCATAATAACTCCCTAAAATGTGTGTGATTGTCTCCATTGGATTAATTTTGTTTTGAACTTGAAGGTCAAAGGTCTGCTGGGAATTCGAAAGTATGTACATGCAGTTTATGGATCCCATTCAATCCAAATTCAATTCAAATTCACTCAGCAAGATTTTTCAGAGTGACCTGGACGAAACCACGAGAAATCGGGGCAAGGAATTCAAGCTGGGTCTCAGAGGAGCCTAGGTATGCATATTATTGCAGAGTTGAAGAAGGTGATGAACTTGCCAGCATGATTCCCCATGGTTCAAATGGACCCCAACTAGGTTCAGAGTGGAAGATTTGCTAGGAACGGGAATCCTGGGTCAAGCCTCCTCATATTGTTGCTCACTTTGTACATGGTTCCGCATAAATCAACGGTAACCTGGCTTTGGTCAAATTCATCTCACCTCTTCTTAAGTGGCAACCAAGGGCTCAGTGTGTGTGAATCTCTTAAGAATTCTCGAGGCAATGGGCCAAAAAAGTGAAATGAAAGACACAAAGAATGATTCTTAATCCAAGGTGAATACAGTTCTGTGACTTCTGTCTCAAATACCCTGCCTATCGAAGAAGTGAGGAAGATTACATATATAAATCATTATGTACCAGGAACTGTATATAAACTCTTGTTTTTGATGCTTTAATCCACCTGAATTTTGCACCAAGGGCTCCGCTACTTACGTGAATTCAAGACAGGCAAACGGCAAAACACCAGAGAAAGAAGAAACGAGGCTCTGGAGAGTTATCATTACGGACCAGCCACCCAGAACAATCAGCCGTGGCGGCACATTCCTTGGTACATGCTTGGCTGGAGCAGTGCGCCTAGGCGTGTGGATATGTAGTAAATCTGCGCCACACTCGCTGTACTGCCTTCTGAATTTGTCCCATAGTCAGTGTCGTTGGCTTGTGTGTGGAACCCACCCATGAGTGCCACCGGGTGTCTGGGAGCACGTACTCGCATGGAGTTTGGATCAAAAACTACATTGAAGTGGAATCACAGGAAGATGAGACCAGCAGCAAGTTGCATTCTTTCCATTTCCTGTTTATGATCGGCAGGACTGTGCTGAAGGGAGCGACGGTGAGTGTCGAGGAGGGAATTCAAGCGAGAAAGGGGCTTCCGCGATCAATCAATCAAGTCCCGAAATGGACAGGCGAGCTCATCATGCTCAACAACATTGAGCATCCCCATCACAGCGACAAGCACCCCGAAGGCAGGCCCCGACCCTGCCACCCCCAGCGGTGCTGTTGATGGTGGTGCTTAAAATTAGACCACGGAGTTATCTGTATGTAAATTGAGCTTTGACAACATAAAATTTTGTGTATATGTTCACTCCGTAAAAAAAAAAAAACCATGCAACATTTTAAAAAAAAATTGAACTGCATGTACGTTCGGGAAAATATATATATATATATATTGTCCAAAATTTTGAGGGATATGTATGTTCAAAAAAAAAAAAAACCCCCAACATTTTGAAAATATGTTCACTCCATCAAAAAAAAAAAGAATCCCTAATTAAAGCACCAACTTGAACAGCATATTCTTCAGTGGGAGATTTGAAACCTTTGTTTTGTAAAATTCTTGAACATTATTTCACATTTTCATCGTCATTCCCTGCGTAAAATGTCAAATAAATATTTTGATGTTCACTGGTTGAACATTTCAAGTTTTTCAGTGAGAAAATTGGTGAAAAACTTTACCGATTTTACAGGAATTTTTCATCGAAAAAATAGGTGAAAAACTTGAAACTTTTTCATATTTTTCTTCAACACAGGCGATTGGGAGGACCTTTTGACTTTGTTTTAGCTCAGAGATGCATTCTAGCAACTAGTGCTACTCAAATATGAGACATGAAGGTATTCTGAATTTTTGGTAAAAAAAGTTTCCAGCACCAGAAGTTTACGTGGTGTTTTGATTTATGCAACATCGGGAACACGATAATTGTGAGTCAAAAAGTTCCGTATAGATTTTGAGTTTTTTACCAATTGTTTCAGTGAGAAATTCCTATAAAATCAGTAAAGTTTTTACCAATTTTCTGACTGAAAAACTTGTAATGTTCAACCAGTGGTTTTCTATGGCGGTCACATTGCACTTTTATTAATCCAGGTATAAAACACGTGAATCCGAGTATTTCTTGGGACATTTGAATAGTTTTACGTGAATTCATTGGGCGTATAACATTGGATCTCGTTCCCATGAATGAAAGTCTCAAAACAGTATTAAATGTGGCAGCAGGATAAAATGTTTTTATCCCCCGGTAATATTTCTTCTGAACCTGGAAATAAAAAAGTGAAAACACATCCAATGTTTGTTTTTTTTGAACCCGATGTTTTTTTTTTACGTCCAAGCCGCTGAAGCAGACGCAGCTAGTCCTTGGGAAACCGAAGCCCGTTACGCAGCCGAAGAAGAAGGCAAAGCCCGGAAAAGGCAACGACGGCAACGTCCGCGAAGAAGGGTTGAACGCGAAGAAGGGCAAGGCCAAGGCGAAAGCCAAGCCAGCAGCAGCGGCGGAGACGAACGACGAGTCGGAAGACGAGTCGGACTAGACGCTTGCATGCCCCCTCCTAGCACGATCTCTTGGGTAAGCCCGCCCGGTCCACGGTTTCACCACCACCGGCCTGACACTTATCCAGACTCTTTCTTCACGGCCGACGACGCCGCTCGTAAACGATTCATAGTTAGCAGAATGACGCCATTGTACTTTGATACTCGATTGAAAAATCGCGCTTTCCATAACATGACGGAACTGCAGCTGAATCCTGAACAGCAAAAGATCCTCGCACTGAACCCCAAGTTTGTACCTCGCCCGAGCGCAACTAAGGTTCGGGAGACCTCGAACGCGATCGACGACTTCGAACGTCGCCTCCGCCTGAGAGCCGAAAAAGAGGCTCAGCCCACGCTGCACAAGCACTTTGGCGGTACGCATCTGGAACGCGGACAACCACCTTACGTCCCTACGTTCCATCTGCCCAACCCGGATGCCACCGGCCCCGCCTTAATCGATATGATCGAACGCGCGCTCTCCAAAACGCGCGAACACATCGAGCTCGAAGTTCTCAGTGCACAGGCACTTCTCATACGCCCGAACGTCCACGACGCGGACCTTGATGGCCTCCTAGATCTCTTGGCAGACAACAGCATACTCGCTGTCCCTGCGGACAAGAATCTAGGACTGTGCCTGGTCACGACGGAATGGTACCATAAAACGGCGCTGAAATTATTGGTTAATGACTCCTATGTGGAGGAAGAGCCGGACCACATTAACTTACTGTTATCGCTGCGGGCTATTGTCGAGCAATCGCGCGACCTAGTGACAAAGCAACAGTTTGCATGGCTCAATCAACCTTGCGTCGATGAACCTAAAAAGGTCCCGGTCTTGAAAGTCATTCCAAAAATTCACAAACTCCCACCCTCCGGCCGGCCAATCGTTCCTACGTTTGGCACGCTGCTCGCTAACGCGTCAGCTTGGGTCGACTTCCAGATCAAACCTCTCCTGGACAGATTCCCGTGGATTCTTCGCGACTCGAAGTCCTTCTGTCACGATATTCTAAACGTGGAACTACCTCCTGGACAGGACATCTGGTTGGTGACTGGCGATGTCGTCGCGATGTACCCGAACATTCCCATTGACGATGGGATTGCTCAAATCGCGGCGATGCTCGACACCTCGCCCATGGTATTTGATACCCCGGACGAAGCTTGTCGCATGAACATCGAGAACCGTCAGGAACTTATCATACTCCTGCTCCGGTTAATCTTGAAGTTCAACTATGTGCAATTCGCTGGCACCACCTACCGCCAGGTAATCGGCACAGCAATGGGAACCGCATGCGCTCCGACGTATGCTAATCTATTCCTTGCCGGATACGAAGGCAATGCCCTGGAGGACTTCAAGGCGATACTACTGTTCTATCGACGGTTCATTGATGATACCTTTGCTATCATCAAGGGAACTATCGATGATGTACGCCGCTTCCAACAGCGCTTCGGGTCCTTGCACCCAAATATGAAGATGGAATGGTCGGAATCTCAATACCGCCTTCCCTTCTTGGATGTTCACGTCTCGCTGGAACTTGATCCAAGGTTCCCGGCGTTCAATCCGTGCAAACGGATTGTTATGGACGTATATCAGAAGGCCTTGAACGCCTATCTGTACATCCCATGGAATTCCTGCCACTCTGTGGACTCCAAGCGCGCTTGGGTCAAGGGTGAGCTGATCCGCTATGTGCGTATCTGCTCGAAGGAGCCCGACTTTGCCAGAATTCGTCTTGAATTCGACCGTCGGCTCCGGGCCGGGGATATCCAGGACGTTGGCTCCAACATGTTTTTGAGGAAATAGAGTACAAGGTGGAGCGCCCAAAAGCGCTCACCCCGACCGCGGCCACGGCAACTGTCGGCGGACCCGAGCTCCATGTCCTTAAGCTCACCCATAATCCGATCTGGGACAGCATTGACCTGCGCCCAATTTGGCACGACTTGGAAGATACCTGGGCAACATTGGGGGCTGGCCTCCCCCAATACCGCTTTATGGCATCCTTCAAAAAACCAGTCGCGCTGGGTGACCGGTTAAATATTAATAACCGTAACACACTTGGGGCATACCACAATTCGGTGGCGTCGAACGTTTAGTACGCTTTTTTCTCAATCCTCGACAGTCGCCGCGTGCGACCCTTCGGGTCGCCTTGCGGCGGCGACTGTCTTCGGATTTTCGAAAAAAAATTTGAGTGTATTCCCGTTCTTCTCCCATTTAATTTGAACAACCATCTTCGCACCATTTGGACTCATGAATGCATTCCGTGCCGCTCTTCCGACCCTTGACCGGGCTCTGCAAGCCGGTTCGCTGAATTGAGTAGAATTTGGACAACATTTGTTCGAAGCTGATTTACTCCGCCGTAAACTGCCTTGTATTATGCTGGCACAAAGGCAGTAAGGAATATTTCGGAATATGGGGTGGTAGATTTAACGACCGCCGTTGAGCCCGCAAGGACTCCGAAGTCGTCCCTACCAGCACGCGTTATTTGGCGCTATACGCGCCGGTAAACAACCGGATTTGGTCTGGGAACAAATCACCTGATGAGTCTATTTTGACGAAAGTTCTTGCGCACAACCACCAACGTGTGTGTTCCCGCTCCGCCTAGTCTCCCGACTTCCAGCATATCACCTCTCTCGCGCTCAGGCCGCTTCGCGTCCTGATCGCAGGGCTCGCTAAAGCTCGCCCGTCGTGCGAACTCGAGTCTCCCGGACTTGAGTCGTGCGTGAACTTGAGTTGTGCATGAATTTAAGTTCGCATTCACCCCCCTGCATAATTGCTTCTACCAGGTTGTATACCACCTATTACGCTACATTGAGGAACTTATGTAAGAGGTGACAGGACTTAAGACGTAAATACGATAAAATTGGCCCGAACTTAAGATGTGCTAATAAAGTGCTTGAAAAGGCTTCTTGGGTACGATTATGTGTGACAGTGGTTATAGGGCACTGCATGTAAAGTCCGAAGAATTATTCAAAGTATGCCAGTACAGTATCCTCCAACCGCCCTCATGTGAGCACAAAAAAGGAAAGATCGAAATACGCCTCTCATGTGGCTGCACCACTCCTATTAAACCTCCAACCATGGACTCCGATCAAGACAGTGTGTCCCACCGCTCCTATCCGTGCTGCCTCCGCTATACTGGGAAAGGGGCCATGAAATCCATGGGCTTTAAGCAGGATTACGCCCAGGATTTAGATCACGACACCAGCAGGGCTAGGGAGGATGGCGTCCAGGAGAGCTAACGAGACCTTCCCCTCTGCCTCAGATGAGATGAGGCATACGACCCTAACGAGGAATGCAGTAAGAACGACCACCGCCGCGATGACGATGGGGGTGCCGTATAAAGGGGCAAATACAGATGAGCGAAGGGTGGCGAGGTACATGTCGGGGTTTGGCAATGGCCAGGATTGCATGTTCAAGGATGCTGGCTACGATGGCGTGGCCCACGATGTAGCCAATGAATGCAATGGCGAATGGGAGGGCATGGCACCAGATCATTGGAAGCTTGGGTGAGAATCAAGTTGAACTGGAGTGTTATGCACCCCAACAAGCGCTGAAGGCTGAGGACGTTTACCAATCACCAAGGGGTATGAGTCTCGACACCAAGTCACCCAGAGGTTTACACTGCCGACTGAAAGGGGTGTTCAAATCGGGTAGCACCGATCAACAGATACAGATATGTTCCTGGATCCGGAGGTATCCAGGTCTAATTTCAGTAATTGTCTGTCCCACTCGATCACTCCCAATATTCCCACGATTTGTTTGCATTTGCTTATACGCTGATGATGAGCGGCATGGCGGAGTCTGAAAAATAACAGGTTGCCGAACACGCCGTTTCCCGAAAGTGTCTTGCGAACCAACCTTGAATACAAGTGTGAAGAGTGGCAAACTACATATACTATCATCCGAGACTGCCCATGCATCAGGTTACTACTGGATTGAAGAGAGTTCCATCCTTTCAACTTCCTGTACAGTAGGTACATATCCCTGATAAATCACTAGCTGCAATTGCCGAAAAATTCCCAAGAAATTCCGCCAACGTGAATTTTGCCTGATTTACAGAGATGTGGCAAGGGAAAAATTTCGGGAAATAAGGTGCTCTCGCTCGGAGTCACTGTAAGCATTTACAGCTGTTTGCAAATGTAATGACACTACCCCTATTTTTATAAGAAAGAGCAATTTAAACACACCTGATTCTCATGCTCATTCCTCTGTCAATTCTTGATGGATTGACTTGATTCTAGGCACATTAGAGAGCGGTTAAGCGGGGCTTTCAACCCATACTAAGCACCAAGGGTTAAACACGAAATTTGAGGACCCTAAAATTTGACCCCGGTCTTCCGAACGACAGGTTCTGATTGACCATTCTCATTCAATTCCTGGTCAATTTTCTTGAATCCGGATGATTCCTGACCCTAAAATATAGGCAATAATGCTTGGTATATCCAAATGTGTCGCACCACTCCGGCACTCCTCCAAGCTTATATTTTGTGTGAGATTTCAAGAATTCATTGAACCATGGGAATTTGGATGTGAAACCAAAAGGTGAAGCCCGGAGCGCCTATGCCTATATAATCCCGTCAAAATGACCCCAAGATCATCCAATCCAGTTCAGAATTAACCGAATACTGAGCTACTCAAGCTGCGGTTCAAAACAAAGTGGGTGAATTTTGAAGCACCTAATTCTTGGGAGCTGTCTGTAATGTAGGATGTGGGTGGAAAGCCCTGCTTCCTGCCTCTTGAACCCACCCGGAATCATGTCAATCAGGCCAGAATTGGCCGAGAAATGAGCACGAAGATGCGGGGTGTTCAAGTTGCTCTTTCTTAATCTATTTTTAGGAAGTGTCATTACTTCTGCAAAGAGCTGTAATTCATCTGCAAGGCCACAGTCCGTCACAATCTCGGCCATAATGCACTGTCTCAACTCGCCATTTAGTGGTTTATTTGCGGCCACAGTCCGGCTAGGGGAAAAGCCACACATATTCCTTTGATTTATTTCCCAAAGGCCACAGTCCGGCCGGAGGCAAAAATCTATAGCCTGGTAGTCTCTCGTAGACAGACACTACAACAGAAGAAGCTCGTACCTCGCATGTTGTAGTCTGTTGAGCGCCTCCATCAGTTGATTGGAGGTCAGCCTTATTATGTAATCTGAAATTTCTCGGACACAAACATGAGGGTTAGAGCATGTTCTTGGTGGATTTTTCTTTGGATTATGAAACCATGTATGGGAATCAGCCCCTTTGCCACGCAACTTTTTCCAGATGATGGCAGAACCGCGAGGCCGAATTTTGATGTGAATCGGCCGATAACACTTTTGCACCTCAACAACATCTGTAAGCAGAATTCTGAGGACACAAATTCCCTTGGTTTCGCATTCTAAGCGATCTGGCTACCAAATTTATGCCCCCGGTCCCCCGGCTGGAGCAGGGGAGCCTTGTCGGAAATTCAAAGTCCGATGATTATGTAATAAGGTCGAGCTCCCTACATCAGGCACGCGGTAAACTACAGACTAATAGCCTGGGACTAATGAAGAAAAATGATCTTGCCATCAACCGGAGGATCCAGGTCTGCCCGGAGGGCGTTAATATAATCAAGGCGAACATAAAATCAGATCACCCACCCTCGAGAGAACTAGAGGGCTCAGCGATATCATACCATAGAGGACTCACCTATGTAGCTCACGGGTTTTCATCGAATTCAGATTTGGTCGACCGTGAGCGACTGCGGCGCTTGCAATATCCAGGGTCAGAGTCCCTCATGGGTTAAAGGCTCTGCTGATACAGTAGACGCTTCGTAAAGCGTAATACGAGTCAGTCAGTCAGAGCGCCACTGGAATTGAAAGAACGTGGTACCCACGTCACACGTGGCATGGAGCTCGGTTGGAGCGTAGCAGTGCAGCTTGTTGTATCCACAACGTGCATGCATACGTCTCTCAAGATTCAGCTAGAGTGCTGTCAGACCTGTGTAGAACAGGCAACGTCATTTTCAACCTTGAACAAAAAGCAAATCAAGCGAAATTTCACGCATGAATTGGAGTCCCAGTGGAACACTGACTAGACTCATATCTGACGAACCTTCTCGACATACGAAACTATATATTCGCTGCTTACACCGTGACAAGAAATTCATTATTGCAAAACAGTCGAATCCTGTGCACGCCTCAACTTGAACTCCTTTCGACCAGGAAGAGCTGCCATTAGGCGTCAGAAAGCGAGCGGTACACGTGAACAGGTTCCGCACCTCCCCGCTCGAGTCGCTGCTCACATACAAGACGCCCGACTGTCCGAATGCAAGCCCGACGGGTCGAATGCAATTCCCCGGGCACGATGCTAAATTCTTCGCCTGCACAATGAAAGAGTAGTCCTGATGCAGAGGGAACGGGACGCTATCTCGTACTGTTGGCGCAGGTTTCTGACGGGGAGGAATGGCTTACCGGATGACCCCGTATCCGGTCGGTGGGGAGCGGTCGAACGAGCCGTGGAACGATACCACGGCATCACCGTTGAAGGTGCCGGGGAACGAAACAGTAGACGGTGTGGCGGGTGTCGTGTAGAACTTGATGTCCAGAGGGACGGAATGGGCCTGGTATGGCGTGAGCAGCTAATCCTCAACAGTGTAGAGTGTAAGTAGACCTGGAAACTCAGTACCGGAGGAACATTGTTTGCCTTGGATGAACACCAGGCGTCGCCTCTGGCCGGCTCCAGCAGCAGGCTGATCTGATCACCCTTATGCAGCCCCACATACTGTGGATCGCCGACGGGGTCTGCCCGGGGGTTCCAGAGCGTCGTACAGTCCGGGAAGCCATAGAATTTGAGATCCCCATTCAAGGTTACCAAATTCAGTTCATCTGCGGGATTGTCGTTGGCGAAGGTGGCCGTGAAAACTGTGACATTATCGATGCTGGCGCCATTATCGACGACGTAGAGCTGGTTGGATGCCGATGGATGGAAAGCGAAGCCAGCAGGGTTGTTAATTCCATAAGCAATAATTTGGCCGGAAGACCATTGGAGTGGCGCAGATGGCGTCACGGTCGCGAGCGGAAGAACAAAACGGCGTATTTGAGATCGCCCAGACGAGGGGTCGCGCGCCGTGAGATCGATATTGGTGAAGGCACCACTGGCTATCAGCAGTGCTGTTTGCCCGCCGTTCTGCTGAAGTTGAAGGGTATGTGTGGTCAAATCTGGGCAGTGAGCTGCGCTGGGCAAGGAAACGGAAAAATGGACCTACCGCCATCGGGAGGAAGTCCAGCAACTAGCACGGACGGGCCGCCTGTGACCGATTTGCTGAGGGCGTCGTAGCGATATAAAAGAACGGCCGAAGCAGTGCTGACATAGAGACGATGGCCATCGACTTGAATGCCCTGGGTGAAGTGGGTTCAAAATAACCACCTGGCGTTTCCAACCTCCGCTCGCGGGACTGAAAGCGGTGACACCGAATCGCGTTCGACAACGAGGATGTTTTCCTCTCCGTCGATAGTTATTCCCGCGGAGCAGTCAAATTGGAGAACAAGACGCGGGAAGAAAAACCCGGCGCAGTTGTCACAGGCGCTTTGAATGGAGCGTCATTCGCCTGGAAAGTCGGCGGCGGAGTGGTAGCCTGAGCACAATGATAAAGCGAAGCAGCGAAAAGCAGGCAGGTTGGGAGTAACTTCATGGCGGGAAAAAGCCTGTGGGGTTGACGAGATTATCAAGTCCGGTATTTAAGTGATGTGCATTGATGCTGGATCTCAAGTGGACATGATGGAAGTGACACACATGAGCGTTAGCATTTTGGATGTCCAGGAACAAATTGCTAGACCGCTGTCAATGAATGGCCAGTAGTTCGGCGAAAGTCCGACGGCCCACAGGATGCCGTAGTCTTCTGAACCACAAGTGGCCACGGTGCATCCGTTAGTATATATTTGCTTTTGGGCAAGTGTCGGAGCTGCATGGTTTGGCAAACACATTTATCCTTCGCTAGATATGCTGTAAGTGAGAGAAATCGACAGATCGGTCACCAGTGTACGGGATAATGGTGATCTTTTTGAAACGGCGGCGGGATTGAATATATTCAAGCAGCGGGAGTGAAAGCCTCAAAGGGGATTTGTGCGCGCAAAGACTTACCGGTGGCGGTCTTTACACCCCTCCAAGCCCCAAACGAGATCTTTTCCGTCCCGATTTATGCTCGGACAGCTTGTCGCAGAGGTTCAGTTCAAAGTTGAGCGTCGCGGAGGATAATCGGAGGGATCCTTCGGCAAGCCGGCAATCAATTGATCCGAGATGTGATTTCTGCCGATCTTCGTCCCCGACGTCTTCCACGCGGCGACGGAAGCTGGCTCAGTGGCTACTGACTTTATCCTAAGTCTCACCATCGCTGACTGATTTCGCGGGACCCTTGATTTTGGACTCTTAACAATTTCTGAAAAAGGATCGGCACAGGCGAAAATCCCTAATACTCCGCCTGGATGACTGCCTGCAAAACGTCTGCTTAAAATGTTTTCACAGACAAGCAACAAGAACCGACGTGTCGCAAAGCGCAACCCAGGATTGAAACCGGATCTTTCAACGAGCTTGAGAGGAAGAGAGGCTGCAGGCAGGCGGCCGCTAACGCTGCGGTCCTACCATCTGTACCACTGGCAGACGGCCTTTAAGTTGCACTACCTTACTGTTGTTCTTACTATCTACTATGCATTCCCTCACCAGGCTCGAGTTGTTGTATCCGTACCGTGACAGCACGACACTGCTATCCGACGATGAATCCTGATTCCCACCCTCACCCATCTCTCGTTCAAGGGAAAATCCAAGAATCTGGCCGAATTCCTCACTATTTGCCCGGACCAACCTCATCGATTTCGCGGGCCTTATTCAAATGCTGCGCCGAACTGAGCCCCCCTCCCCCGCCCACTGGACGTAAAGCTCCAGTCATTCCCGTCTTGATTGGACGCGGGACGACGATAACATGCCCAGCGCACGGGATAGGTTCTTCGACGATGTGTTCCTTGAAGAAGACGAGGTCATCCTGTGCGTAAGGCTGGCCACAGACGGGCTAGCCATCCATTTAAGAAGCGACTGCCAGCACAGTACACTCCTTGGATTCAGCTCCGTCATATCCTCCAGTACCGTACGTAGATTTGAATATGGCCTTTCTCCGACGCTTCGCTGGATGTTTAAGCCCTTCAAGTCATAAATTTCTATCCCAGGCGCAGTATGTGTATGTCACAATGTATAGATTTTTTGAGTCCCTGCCCCAAATCACAAGTTTGCTTCACTATCACTCCGGGGATTGAGCGGGGCCGTAAGTACGAGGATTATCGGTTTCGCGCAACAAGAAATACCAGCGACAGTCTAAGGTACATACAAGATACATGTACACCTGCAAATCAGTGGTACACCTATTATAACAGACCATCAAACAAAACACTGCAAGTTTCTCGGATCGACGATCCAAAGGGCAGCGGCCCCGTCGTGCGGGGTCTCCGAATCCTCCGCATCTTCTACGAGCCGGCCAGCTATGCGCGCGGCCTTGATCTCCCGCAGCAGCGCCTTGACGCTCGACTTGGTCGTCGTCAGCGTGGTCCACCCGAGCTCGGAGCCCCGCATCATGCTCTTGACCGCGTGTGGCGAGAGCCGCGAATTGATTTTGGCAGGCGTGTGTTGCGCGTCTGGTTCTCCAGGAGCGCCGTTCGCGTTCGACGTTGGCTGGTGCGCCGCGCCCTCCTGGGACAACAGGTCCTGGCAGACCTTCGTCATGGAGCGGAAGAACTGTGGGTGCGGCCCGGGGGCGCCCTCTATTGGCGGGAGCGGTGGGTTCGGGTACAATCTGATTGGCAGGAGGGGGATAAAGTTCGCGGGATAGCGGGAGTCTTCCCAGAAAAACCGCTGGGCCTCCTCGATGGGGATTGGATCGGTGGGGAAGAGAGCTTCCGCTCTACGGACTTCGCGCTCGCCTCCGATTCTAGAAACTATCCGCATGCAGCGCTCACGCGCCTCTTCGCTCGTCCAGAATTCGACTCGTTGGGTAGGGTCGGGATGGTTGATCATGGGCAGGAGCTTGTCGTGGATCTCTTGAAGGAGACCCTTGCCCATTTCTTGCAAGATGTGGGTCGTCAGAGCGCGGCTATGTTTGACGAGATCCTGGGAGAGACCGCCAATGGCCTCAGGGACTTCGGCGACTAATGGATCTTTACGCTCCTGCGGTTTCCACTCCCGGTATCGCTGGGGAGGAAGGAATCGAACGTTTGCTTCCTGGACGGAAGCCGGTAACGGCGAGTGGGTGAGATCGGAGACGAGGGCAACGAGCACAGAAAGATCGAGGTTGATCTGGCGCGTGGGTTCGAGAGGGACGGGGGAAGGGCTCGAAGGAGGTTTCAAGTTCGGTATTGGAATCTCGCTGTCGAGCCGTTCGCCCATCTCGACGTCGACGCCCATGTCACGGAGGAGCTGCACGGTGTGCGCTATCCGAGGATCATTCGCCTCCCCGTCTGCACGAACGGGGGAAATGTCCAGCCTTGTGAGCCGCAGCGTCACGCGTGGGGGCTCAAGACCGTTTGGACCCTCGACTGGATTGGCATTTGCGGCATCGACGAGGATGCGGCCCATTTGCAGAATGGAGTTATCGAATTCGGTTTGTGCGAGGCTGGGTCTGTGATCTGGATCATCAGAGTCGGATTCCGAGTCGGAGTCGGTCAGATACGAGTCGATCTCGCGCAGTTCTGCGAGTATGCCACCGTTTTTTATCCTGTGAAAGGGACGTGAACAAGGGCTAATAACAAACACACCCGGGCCAACTCACGTATTTATTCGGATCCAGCGTCGGCCATTGTCTGCAACAACATCCACCTTGGTCGATGGTGGTCTCCGCCCCTTCCGCTCGCGCCGATCTAGATTGTCGGCCGGGTTGAGCTGCAGAAATTTGAAGACGGACACTAAGGACGGCGGGGCGCATAGAATCTCGTTGTAGACGGCCAGCAGATACGGCGCATGGGTAGATATCGGAGGTTCATGCTCCGAAGCAGGATCAGAGAGAAACTACTGGAGGATGCGCAACATGAGCAAGGCGTAATAACGCAGATGGAACAAGCAAGCCTTTTCCAAGAGATCTATGTCAAACTTGATGGACTCCCGCAGCTTTTTTATGCCTGGGATGTTCTCGTGTCGCAGCCATTGCCCATCGTCATTTGGGTCGGCATCTACAGATGAATCCAGTATTGGAGGAGTGCCAGCGAGTGGTCTGAACTTCAGGAGCGCGTCATATATGTCCTGGAGTTTTTTGAGCAGTAGATGGAGCTCAGAGTGAGGGCGAGACGCCATATTCAAATTGGCAGATCCTCACGAGTCAGAGGCGAGTGCTGATTCGGGAAAAAAGTTGGCCTCAAAATCAAAGGCCACTTTCGGCGTAAAAATACACTTTTTGGGACAGCTTATCATCCTAAAAAAGCCATTTCGCGGACAACCCTGTGGGCGCGACCCACCTTCAGAGTGAAAACTCCAAAATCGCAGACGCGGAGGTTGATAATCATAATGAAAATTTAAAAACCTCATACTGTTCTACTATACTGTCTCTTTAAGCAGCACGACGTCGAGCTCCTCTCCGCCCACCACAAGCGACACCTTCACGGTACTCGTTAAAGATCTAATCTCCGATAACTCCCCGTTGATATACACTCCGTACGTCCCCAAGGGGAGGTTGCGGAAGACGGGCGTTATTCTGCGACAATCAGCGCGCGACTCGTGCACACAACACGAAACACTCACGGCTTGCTCGACCCGTCCCACGTACGCACGGTGACGACCATCGCTCCGCGTCCCACGCACCCCGGAGGAAGTCCACGCCGGAGGCCAAGTCGACCCCGTCGACATACGGAGAGTGCGCGAAGTGCTCGCGGTCCCACGGCGCGGCCCACATCGTCCTCTGCCCGTCGCGCACGTTGAGCCGCGCGTACCCGATGGCGCCATTCCCGCTGAACGGGTCCATGAGGGTCCAGTTCCCCGCCGCGTCGTGCGCCTCGTCGGTGCGGGGGTAGAACAGGCCGCCGTGCTCCCACGTCGGGTGGAGGAACATGTCCGCGTGGCGCAGCAGGCCGTCCAGGGTCGCCTCGTCGCCGACTTCGGACACCCATTGCGCGACGTAGCCGAACTCGGCCAGCGCGATTCCGCCCTTACGGGGAGGCCCGGCGGTGGCGCGCGCTTTCTCGATCGTCGCCGGAGCGTCTGGGTCGGCGCCCTCCTGCGCAACAAGGGCTCGGATGGCCCGCCCGACGGCTGGGCCGTTGAGATTTACGCGGCCGTCCTCGGGGAGTTTGCTGAGGAAGCCGAGAGCTTGGCTGGGATAAAGCGCGTGCACTTCCTCCGAGTTCCAGGAGTTCATAAACGCGCACACCCTGTCATTGTAAGCTAAGTTTAGCATGTTCTCAATTACAAACGCCCACTTACCATGCAGTGAAGCCAATGCTGCCGGCAGGAACCATATCGTCTTGCTTGACCATATGCCGCTCGACGAAGAGCCCATCGCCTTGGTGGAAGCCCTTCTTCGATTTCCAAGCTCTCGTGTACTTTTCAAGAACCCCGTTGACGACGTTCGTCCCATTGCGGATATCGTTGTATCGCACCGCAATGATCTGCGTCCTTAATTAGAGGCTAGTCCATGGAATCTAGAGACCAGCTTACTGGGAACTGGTTGCACACGACGAAACTGAATGAAGGTCTTCAGAACATGCAACGATGGACCCAAAAACGATACGAACACATTATTCGGTTCGCAGCAAACACCCATCCAGTTTTCGCGCTCCATTTCCTTGAGAATGGCGACCTGGAGAGTGCTGCGACTGTATGTGAATTTCTCCGGACCCATGCCCCAGAAGATCGGGTTCCACTCGAACACGAGCGCATCAGGCGCGTCGTACTTGTTGTCGTCAAATAACATGGCGTGTAGTGACACCATGAGGAGGAGATGCCCCGAAAACTGCAGTGATAGTTAACTCAGAGAACTGGTCCAAGCGGGAGACATGCCATGATATTCTCCCTCACAACTGGATCGGACCACGGCTTCCTGAGCTCCTGGATGTCGGGGTCGAGGGCCCGGCCGCTCTGGCTCGTCAGATACCAGTACGACCATACCTCCTTGTGCATCATCTTTCCAATCAATGCTTCGAGCAACTTCTTGAAGACGGAAAGCAGGGCGGGCAGGCGGTGGTAGTGCGCAGCGCCGGTCGCATACGCCATGGCCGAGAGCTGGTACCGCAACGAGTCCAGCCATTCTTGGCCGGGCAGTTGTGTGCCCATGTGGGGCCATTCCCCAGGGAGCGTCGTGGAGAGATTGTGAAAATGGCGGAGGTGGCCAGCCTGCGACGCAGAGAGCTTGCGCGCGTTTTCAAGTAGACTTTGGGGAAGGGTCTTGGGCAAGCTGCTCGAAGCTGAGGTGGGCGACGACATTCTAAATGAGAAGACATCCGGTCGCCGTGATTCCATTTTTATAACCGCGTCGACATTTGCCTGCCTAACAAAAGGGGTCAGTGTGTCTGTGGTGCACGGATAAGCTGATCTGTACGCGCCATGGGACGCGTCTATCCGGCAGCCACTGCGCAATGCCAGTACATGGGAAAGAGTACTCGAGTAATCGTATGTGACGTGCTGCCCGCGTAAACTCGGAGAAGTGAGCTTTTCAGGCAGTTGCGGACTGGGCCGGCGGGCGGCAGTGCTGGAGGCGGCAGTGCTGGAGGCGGCTACACGGCTCTTGAATGAGAGGCAATCAATGGATCAGCTTGCACACGAGAACGTCGTCAGAAAGTAGCTGTTCTTCAGGACGACACGGGACGCGTCTATCCGGCAGTCGCTGCGCACTGTGGTGTATGGGAAAGAGTACTCGAGTAATCGTGTGTGACATGCTCCCGCGTAGACTCGGGGCAGTGGACTTTTCAGGCATTGGGAAGTCGATAGATGGGCCGAGCCTCGCGTCGAAAGCTGCCTAGGAAACTGCTCCGTTTTTGCGCGTGGTCGGCGGGAGTGAGGCTGCACTGGGCTTGAACGGGAAGACAATTGACAGCTATGTCGGGCAAAGGCATGAGAGCGTCGTCAGAAAAGTAGTCCTCGTAGTAGCTTCGAGGTTGCGATTGCATGGCGACTATTACGTGCGCAGGATAAGTTGGAGGGATTTGGAGAGGTCGGGCCAGGCGAAAATGTGGGAACAAAGTAAAATTACAGAGACATTTCTCTTGTCCAGTACATGCTCGTCACTCAGGTTTTCTTATCCGAGTGCCCCAGGCTTTTTCCAGGCTGTACGATATCTCGTATCCGCTGTTTCTAGCCACGTCGTCTGTGAACTGAACACGCTGAACAGCCTTGGTATGCGCTTACCAGGACCTTCAGCTCAGGGAAGCCACCTTCCACTTTCCTATCCCACGCAAGCCGCGGCGCGGCGCCGCTCATCGTCACCCACACCCGAAACCGCCCTGCCGTCTCCTCAGAGTTGCGCGGAAGAAGCGCGATGCAGCCGATAACCGGCGGCGGGAACGTCAAGAGCAGCTCAGTCTGGACCCACGACGCACGGTGGAGCCAGCGGCACTGTTCATCGGTGCGCTCAGGAACGCGTACGACCTCGGAATCACCGCAGCGGTGGACGCACTCTGTCGCAGAATTCGACGGTGACCGTCGTTTCGGCGGCCAGGGAGGGACAGACGAATGTGAGAGGGTTCATGAGGTCATTTTGCGCCGCGACGGGTGCGTTGGTTGGTTCTGAAGCCATTGCAGAGGTGTAGAGGGAAGAGGTATATTTCAAAGGACTAATAGTCCGAGTAAGTCCGAAGCGGAGAACCCGCGCCGACGGTGCGATTTCACGTTGAGTGACCATGCGCTTGCGCATCACCGTAGCATGAGCAGTCTTAACCTCATGCTTTGGACCTACAAGCTACCACGATGACGGCGGGCCACATAGACTGTTATCTGGACTGCTGTGGGTGAATTCTCGCTGTAAACCTATTGACAACACTCTGAACACCTTAATAGCCTCATTCTATAGCTTTCTCGCTTTCGTCTACCTCCTAAGACATCGAGAAGTCCTCGCCGCTCACGACGTTTCAATCGAGTACGCAATATTCCATGGTCATAATGCAGATCTGACTTCACCATAGGTTTCATCCCATCTTGCTCGGCGGCGTCAATGTTGGCAGCGGTAATAAACCGCCGTGGACCGTTCCAGCCAAAGGCGCGTACGGGAATGACTTTGAATCCAAACGGCCCAAAACTATCTTGGCGTCCCCGACATCGAAATACCGCCTCACATTCCACTCATGACACTCATGGTGCGCGACTTTCGACGCTCCGATATCTCTTTTTCTAAAACACGAGGACAGACCCAGCGCTCCCTGTGCTACATCAAGGCCACGTTCCCGCAGAGCACATTCGAGAACGCCTGGTTGCGCTCTTCAAGGCCATGTGGACCCCCCCGCACGTGAACCCCGCCGTCCCGGGCGCCCTCCGCGGCGCCCTGCTCGGCTCCAAGCTCTTCTCCGAAACGGAGGTGGACGAGATCCTCGCCGCCGCGGCGCAGCAGCAGTGGAAGGACCGGCTGCTCGCCAACACCAAGAAGGTGCTGGACCAGGGCGCGTTTGGCGCGCCGTGGATGTGGGTGCGGAATGCACAGGGCACGGAGGAGCCCTTCTTCGGGAGCGACCGGTGCGTTGTATCTGCATCTCCTTACTGCGAAACTGACCCTCCGTGTAGGTTCCATCACATGTGGGTGTATCTGGGCCTGCCTTGGAAAGAATCGAATTACTTCCAAAGCAGTCAGCGAAACTGTAGGGACGCCTGTCTGCTTCGATGTATGTCAGCGAATTTCACTGCAGTATCCCCATCAAGTACACGACATGAAAACATCTCCCGATAGTTTGAGCGTGTAGTCCCACCGCAATCCAATTTCGAACGGCCCCCGAACCCGAATGGGGCACGTAACTTGCCGACTAGATCTCAGCCACCGTTCGCAAGCTTAGCCTCCCAAGATCCACTGGCTTTTCCGAGTGGAGCAGTTTGAGTTGGCTGGCGCTCTCGCCCGCCGTCATCGTCAAGTTGCGAGCTTCGACACTACTCTTAGGTTTCAGTACAGAATTCGTCCAATCGTTAACCGAAAAGCTCAGGTTCACGGCGGACACCCAGTCCCGGGCGCTTGACTGAGATTTCGGCTGTGGTGACATGAACAGCCTTGCAAGTCTTGAAACCGATGGTGGCAAATATTCGGGCGCTGCAGCAAGTGGAGGTCCACTTGAATAAAGGTCTGACCGTCCCGAGCGAATTGCCGTCTTCCTTGAATTTACGGCGCGTTCACGATGGCATCTTTCGCTGTTTTTGCCATTGCAATTGGACGGTGCGGCGGCTTTTTTCTGGGGTTAATTACATTATTGAAAGTACTCGCGCGACTTCAAATCCAAATCCACAGCATCTCTCTCTTTATAAAATCGCGTGTGTCCGAAGCCTTCGAACTCCGCCAGGAAATCAGCGAATTGGCGCTAGACCACGTAGCGCCACGTCCTCAGTCGAAGTGCCGGGGCGCTTCGGCGCCCCGGCGCGCTCTTGTATATTTTGAAGTCGAAAGCCGGGTCGTTATGGAACGGCGCTTGCTAAAAATACCAAACATCAGCGCCCTCGGGGTGGCTATGCTATCCGATCCTCCCGCGGTATCTACATTAGTACATAACGCGGTGGCCGTCCATGGACGACCGTGGTTCCACCCCACTCTCCCTCCCACCTTTTTCCTTCTCCGCCGCCTTTGAAAGTGCGGTGCCCAGTTATGCATCCAACGCAATTGCGGTTCGTCCCAGTCCAAACGTTCGCGATCGCGACTCACTCTCGGCCCCTCTCGGCCCTCAGTTGGATTGCTTTCGGGTTGTATCTATTCTCTCAGTTTGGTGGCTCAACGTCGATGCCGATTGTGCCCAATTTTGCGTTCTTGGATCCTGGGTGAGTTGTGTATCGGAATTGTATCGACTAGACAATATTTAATATCTTACAAAGTGATTCAGAACGTACACCATTTGCCATCTTGCCAGGCGGATCATCCGCAGTTTCTGCCCCCGCAACATTGGCCTCGGTTTCCACCCATCTAGTCACCATCGCCCGCTCCACGGCTCCTCCAGATGTGTGAGCGACCAACTCAAATTAAAATACCGGCGATAAACCAATTGATGATACCAGTGGCTTTTTCACTCCGCAGACTATTATCATCGCTGGATCCATGGGTGCGGTAATCCTGGTGCTGGGCGTATGCCTATGTGCCCTTATGCGCAGCCAATGGGCTTCGTTACGCTCCGTTTCGTCCGAAAATCAGGGGAAACTTTCCCAGGAACTTGGCAGGGTAGAATCTGACAAAATGGACGCCGCCAATCAATCTGCGGAAATGGACGCCGCCGATCCCAAGGCCGTGAACCGCGCCTCCTGGGCGCTATACCTCACGGAGATCCAATCGCCTCAGCCCGCATTGACGTACTCCAACACCATCTCCACCCAACGGTTGTACATCTCCAACCAAGTGAAGAGAGCCCGACAGAAAGAGCTGGAAATCTCTGGCGGATATTCAGGATCGGAATCCCTTGGGGAGAACGTAAACCCATTTGGCTCTGGTCTAGGCGTGAAGCGCGCCTCCTGGGGTACGTATCGCACCGAGTCATCCGAGGATACGTTGGCGGCGGCCAGCACGACGTCCACGCGCGAGCTGTACATCTCCAACCTAGTGAACAGAGCCCAGGAGCAAGTAACGGCACTGGAGGAGATTTCTGCACTCCTGCGCTCTTCATCTCGGTCCTCGGGTGCCAGCAGTATTTCGTCGTCGTCGAGGACATATCGGGGTGTTCAGCAGCCGGTAGACGCAGAACAAGCAAACGGCCCAGGCGATCCGGAATCACATAAAGTTCAGGACAAGTTGGAGCGTGCAATGCACCAGATCAATGTACTGAATTCTCGGATGCGTGAGCTGGAACGTAGCCGGAGGTCTTCTAGGCCCCGTTTAACCTCTGCTGAGCCTCGCGGAGAAGGAGGAGAGAAGTGGTTGTAAATTGTACAGAATTTTATTATTTCTAACGAGGAGTGCCTGTCTAGGGGTCACATCTTCGTTTCGTTCTCATACTATACTCTTTTTAATATTCTCTAGTCGCTCAAAGAGTCAAAGAGCACCGGTAGACGTTGAGTAAGTTGGTCAAAAGTTAATACGATTGGATATTCGTCGTTTAAATTTGTCGTTCTCAGAGAGACTTGTAGAGTGAAATTAATATTAATAATGGACCGGCGCTCATTTCTTTCCCCTACGCAGGCGACGGTTGGAGTCAAATAAGTAGGGACCGGCGGTTTCCGCCGACGTGCCGCGTGACTAACTCTGCTTACTCGAAGCCGCCGTTGCCATCACTTTCTAAGTTTCTTACCACCATCTCCTCCGACCAGGAATGTATGTAGTTGCTTTTCCGCCCAGTGGCCGATCTTCCGTGACGACTAGCCGAAATAATCGGGCACCCAAGTTTTGCCGAAACCAACTTCCTTGACACGTTCAGTGTTAACTGCTCAGAGGCCAGAACTTAGGCTCGAATCCAGCCTATATGTGGGAGCAAGCGTCGATATACACGATGCTTGCTCATATACAGATCAGTTACTGATCTAGCCAGAACCAAGGGGCGATCTGTCAAGCGCCATCAAAGATGAACCCCCTGCAGTATGTTGGTGTTTGTCACCATCCTTGATCCCACTGACAGGCTCACGTGTACACGCTCGTGCATGATTCCTCGATGGATGCGGGATAATATCTATGATGGATGGACACGGAATGGGTAGGGGAATGACCATAATGTATTTAGGTGGCCTTAGGAGGGGACAAAAGGTCTCTTGAATGGCTCAATGACACCCACATTCCCCCTCCACCCCTCCTATGGCCCTGAAAGTATAACACCTTCTTTCACCTTCCTGCCGAGCACTCAAAATCAGGGCAACGACCTCCAGAAGTGCCTTCCCAATTTTGGATAGACACCCTCATTCGGCATGCAGGCTCTGGGGATTACAGCTGATGAAACTGATAGATTTCGAGCGGAAAATGCCATTCCAGGAAGCGATGACATTGACCTGTTGGCACAGGAGTCAGATGAGAATGAAACCCCGCATGGAAGTCCTGAAAAACGGGCAAGAGAAAGGTCTGGGACCCAATCTACGACCGGCTCTGACTCCCATACAACTACATAAGCAAAGTAGATTACACATGTAAATATCTTACTCTAGATTAAATTACTTCCCAAGAATGCTCCAGGCACGAAAAGAGTGACTGAGAAGTGTACATGCATGAAGAATCGCACGCGCTTATTTGCAGCGCACCGCGTACACGTGAGCCTGTCAGTGGGATCAAGGACGGTGACAGACACGTCTTTCACCGAATTCCGACCACCATCATCGAAAATGAAAGAGTGGATTCCGAGCCCCTACCTCCTCCCCAGTGAAACTACGATAGACAGGGCTTGTCTGCATTGACGGCTGGCCCGTCGACTCGAGACTCTGAGGGTTTGGACGAGGTTTAGCCGTCATCGTCGTCGTCCAGTGATCACTGCAGGGACACTTGGGCGGCACAGTGCTTAATGCTTGGTGCCAGGCATTGTACATACATGTAAAAGTCCTCGGGAACTTGACTGTACTCAATGGATATGGCCAGCAGTAGCTACTAGCTAGCAGAGCAGAGGCGGGGAAGTGGGGATTTCTCGTCGCTGGCGGGCTGCCAGCGCACGCGAACCCTTTGCCCTACCCGTCTCGGCCCCGGTGATGATGTCGCATGAATACCGGAACCCGGTAACTGGAACTACCGGCCTGCGATACCATATCAGATACCAGATAAGATAAGATTAACTCAAGAGCAGCGGAATGTAGGCTTGGGCTGGCCCTTTCCGCTTGCCAATTTCGCAGCCCTCCCCATTTTATGTAGTTTAGTAGATAGTTTGCATACGTGCCTGGAGGGACTGTTGAGGCGACGCAGGAGATGTTCTTCTGGTTGACGGGGATTTATGGTTAATAGCGAGGAATTGCTGTTGGCTACCACGAGGTTTTAACCGTCCAACCTACCTGTTGTGGCCACAACAGGTCGGGAAGTTCACTTTCTGTTTAGTCTTTCCGCCCCCCTTCAGTAGTGCGTATGTTCTACGTAAAGATACGTAACTTTTTAGCCTACAAGCAGTTACAAAGTCTTCGTAGTAAACTGGCTGTTCCAATTGTGGGACCGTGTCAGTATAATATACCTCCTCCTCCTCCTCCAACATACTGCAGGGGGTTCATCTTTGATGGCGCTTGACAGATCGCCCCTTGGCCAGAAATAGGGAGCGCCGCGGCGACGACGCCGCTATACCGGGTTCTTAACGGCATGTCGTATCGCGACGACGGGGATCTTCATGTTTACTAGATCTCTATGCAACCCACGCAAGTTTAACTGCCCGGTAAACCCGCTTGCCAAACTTATGTCAGTCTCAAGTCTAAACATCTCAGGAGCAACTCAGGAGGCTATAAGTCTCTGAAGGCGTCGATACATCTAGAATCAGTGCTAGTGCGCGGTTTGCATTTCTCCGTTCATAATAGGGATTCTGTGCTGGAGCTAAAAGCACGGACTCGAAGAAGGAAGGAAGGAATAGAATTTTTAACGCCTCGCGCCATGCCGGAAGATCATGAAGATCATGATCGGCAGTGCGTGGGCGCTGTTCAAGTTCAAACCTTTTCGTGGAGGTCGACGTCGTTTCGGATCTTCGTCCCTGCCAACAGGAACTTCCTCAATAGGATCTCCGTAGGATTAGTATACTCTTCCTCCCGTCCTGCTGCCAAACTTGTAGAAGGAGCAAATTATGTCGTTGTCAGCCTAATAGAGTCCGGATGCTGTTTCTTCTTTTCTAGGGCTTATTTCACTTTCCGAACAAGTGACTGCTGGTCTCACATTTCACGCCCTGAGGCCTGAAGCGCAGCGTTGGTTACCTGATAAAAATATTCAGAATCGGCGCTTCAACCTCTTGCATCATCTGCCATGGCTGTCCTCAGTTTGATGATCCTACTCCCGCGGTGGCGTAATACTCGAAGGATAATAACGGCGGTCGGCTTCAATGGACGACCGTGGCCCTTGCCTCCTTCCACCCTCCCGCCCACTTCTTTATTCTCCGCCGCCTTTGATAGTGTGGTGCCCAGTATGCATCCGATGCAGTTGCGGTTCGTCCTAGTCCAAATGTTCGTTTGTGGATCATGGCTTAGTACAGGTCTCTAGTTGGCTTGCTTTCGGGTTTTATTTCTTCCAATTTGGCGTTTCGGGGTCGGTTGCAATACCGATTGTCCACAAGTTCGCATTCGTGGACTCTGGGTGAGTTGCGTTTTGCATTATTGACAGGCGAGTATTTAATATCTTACAAAGTGGATCCGAACCTACACCGTTTGCGGTCTTGCCAGGCCAAGCATCCGCAGTTTTGAGTTCAATTGCCACAAATCCTCCTGGCCTCCGAGTCAGGACCACCGTGACCGGCAAATTAACGACGATCACCGACACGTCCTTTCCAGTTTCCTCTAACCCACGTATTACTGGGCGGTCCCCATTCCTTGAGTAAGTTATTAATTGCGATCAGCTTTAACTGACGGACGATACTAATTACATTGTTTAGGCCATCCACCTTTGATCCAGGTATCGTGGGCGCCGCAATTGGAGGTGGAATCCTGATATTCGGTCTATGTTTGGGTGTGTCTGTCATGTTGCACCTGCGAGCAGTTGCATTGCACGATCGGTATCCAGCCAAATCTTCTGAGGACAAAGCTAGCACAGCGGAGTCTTCTGAGGAAATAGGCACTGCACCCGACCTCGATGCAAGTGCCGCGAACCGCGCCTCCTGGGAGTTATACCTCACGGAGATTCAATCACCCCCGAACGCGTTGATGCACTCCGACACCATGTCGACGAAACAGCTTTACATCTCCAACCAGGTGAAGAGAGCCCGGCAGAAAGAGCTAGAAATTGTCCTCGGAGATTCAGCATCGGGATCGGGCCCTCCTGGCGAGAATGTAAACCCATTCAACTCCGATCTCGACATGACCCGCGCCTCTTGGAAAACCTCTATCACCCAATCACCAGACGGTACATTAAGGGCGGCGAGCCCGGTGGTATCCATGCGACAGTTGGACATCTCCAACCAAGTGAACCAAGCACGAGAGAAAGTAACGACACTGGAGGAGATGACCGCACTTCTGCGCTCTTCATCCCAGGTTTCTCGTGCGAGCAGTACTGCGCTGTCGTCTGGGACAAATCTGCAGGCGGTAGCAGACACAGAACCGGCCAACAGTTCGATAGAGCCGGACTCCCGCGAAGTTCGGGACAAATTGGAGCGTGCAATGCACCAGATCGAAGCACTGAACGCTCGTATATCTGAACTAGAACGTCGCCGAAGATCTGCTTGGGCACTAGGACAATCAGATGAACCTTTGCCAGGGTACGCGGAAGAGAAGGAGGAAGAGGATAGATTACGCTGAATTGACATCTTATTGGTTGACTCGTAGTGAGATTTATATACAACGATGAATGCCTGTACGGGACTCGGAGCCGATTTTTTCTTAATAGATTTCTAGTCGTTCAACCTTGGTTCAACGTTCGCCTTCAACAGTCCTTTAATGTTTCAACTTCACGGGAACTTGCCATATTCTCTCGCAACGTAAATCAACCCAAAATAGAGTTATATACCCGCCGGTGGAAAGTCCGTTGGTAGCCACCAGTGGACACCGCTGTCCCTTGGCAGCCGCTGGCGGATATCACAGAGTAGGTTGATTTCCGATGCTCTCCGTCGGACTTCATCGGCACTGACAGCTGTTTCCCTTGTTCCACTGAATTGCAGTCTAAGTGAGATCCAGTGTAGTTCACTATAAATAACATGGCTATCTATATGCCTGCTTCAATGGCATCTATATACTCGACCTGCTGATTTCAACGCTGACCTCGGGACTATGTCTGGTTTTGAACCATAATCGGACGAGATGTCAGAATCTCAGATGCAAATTATGTTTCGTCTAGTAAACGACAATCAATTTTGGTAGACTCCATTGATGATTACTAGAAGCCGATGCTCGAGGTACGGCTCTAAAGCCCGTATAGTGTGCAGATACTTACAAGAATGATATTTGGTGTGAAGGTCGGCCGGGATGTTGACCTTGAAGTGAATGTGGTGGCTTCCACAGAAATCCAATGCAGTCCACTGGAAATAGGGTATTCACCACTGAGGTCCATCGGACTCCATCGAGGGCCAGTAGGCCATTGGTTGCCGGTGCCGAACCCTGCCGGCCAATGCCGATCACGGGAGTTTCCGGTGCCGCGTATATTACTCCCAAAATCAACCTGCTTATTTTTGAGGGCTGAAGCCGCTGAACTCGGCAGCCGAGGCGAAGCCGAAGCAGTCATCAATTGAAAATGATGTGTGATCGCCGTCGTTGCCACCCATCGTGATCCATCATTCAACCATGATGAGCCAGGACCAGCCAGGACCGTTGATTACCGGTTTATAAGATATGGGAGCCCAGGCTTGGCGCCGAGCTTGCGAGCCAGCCTGAGTGGAAGACAAGCTAGATTAGATTATCAGGGCATGTAGATCTCCGTTCCGCCGGATCAGTTTGCAGCGCACAGCCGCCTGTCAAAGCTCTCTTCAGCTCGTCGACATACTCGTCTCGCATATCTCCTCCTGCACTCCTCACACTCACACTCGTCGTCTTCCTTTTCCCACCCACCCAGCCGCTGTTTCTTTCGAGCTTACCCTCGGGTTGCTCCGGGTCTCGTTCAGACCTGTAAGACAAACTAGCTCAGTTGGGCACGGTGGAGTGAACAACTGTATTCTATACCTGTAAGACAAACTAGCTAGGTACGGAATAAGTAAATGAAGAATAAATAACGGATAGAGAGACATACCTCAGTTGGGCACGGTGGAGTGAACAACTGAGGTACGACTCGATACGTAGGCGATATAAGTATGTGATCAGTAGTCAAGACAGGAGTTACAAATTAAGGGGATTGGTCTACGTAGTTGGGCGCGAGCCCGACCACCGGCGCTATGGCTAGCCGAGCCAATACTTCAACACTCCCCCTGGCACGGAGACATAGAGATTCAGTAAAGTATAGTAAAAATAAATGGAAGTGACCATGGTATGAGCGATATAGGGGAACGGAAACTCCCCCTCGCACGAAAACCGCCCACTCCTGGGCCCTCCTACTCCGTCAGACCGAGCACGCAAGCACAAGCGAGATGAGCATCGCATGGAAGGGACTTGGTGAAGATGTCGGCGACATTGGCAGTGGACGGGGTATGGGTGATGATGATGTCATCAGCAGCTACGCGCTCGCGGATATAGTGCTCCCGGATGTCAATGTGCTTAACGCGTGCATGTCCCTTGGCATCCCGCGCAAGCACCGCCGCTCCCATATTATCACCACGCAACTCTGCAGGTTGCTCCTGTGGAAGCTGCAGCTCCTCCAAGAAGCTGTACATCCACACCGCTTGCTTCGCACTCCTTGTCAGCGCCACATACTCCGCCTCTGTCGTCGACAACGCCACCGTCGCCTGGCGCTTCGACGACCACGACACCGGGCCTCCACTCATCATGAATACCTCCCCCGAAGTCAACCGCTGTGTGTCCAAATCACCCGTGTAGTCAGTGTCGACTCAGCCAATGGGCTTAATGCTGCTCCCACCTCCACGCCGGTACGTTATCTTGTACGCAAGCATGCTGCTAAGGTACGCGAGGACGTGCTACACCGCTCGCCAAGGTGCTGGACCGGGATTCTGGACGAATGCGGCGAGGCGGTTAACGCTAAACACAATATCTGGGCACGTCGTGTTGGCTGCATTTTTTTTTTTTTTTTTTTTTGGACTCATCTTTATTTGGCCTCTAGTACGTATACTACGGTAGCCATACTTCTAACCTATTTGTACTCTGCATGTTTGTATGATGTCTGTTAGCTAAATAAGTCCGCGAGATTATGTCCGATGACCCCACATAAGGTCAGAGCGAACGGACGCGTTCGGAAACGCGAAAAACTATCGGGATGTGAGTAGTGAAAATAGGATAAGTTGGGGTAAAGGTCGCGCTACTGCGACGGTATAAGTAAGGTAGGGATAAAGGTGGGACGAAGAGAAACCGAGGGGACCATGCGTGCACGGTCCCCACTTACGTCGCGCTGAGCGAACAGGACGGGCGGGCAACGGGGTTCGCGGGAGGGAGCGGATCGGAGCGGGGCGGGGTGGGCGCGGCGGGGCGGCGGCGTGCTGGCGCGCAAGCGCGTGGGGGCACGGAGGCAGGGTTTGGGGAGGAGGAGGAGAGGGTGCGGCGGGACGCGGCTCCAGTCTCGTCAATCCTCTTGTGCGGGCAGATGCAGGGGTGTGCAGTGTTGGCCGGCGTGGAGATGGCTCGGTTATTTCTTTGGGGGGTCGGGGTCGGGGAGCTCCGGGGTTTCGGGAAGCTCACCGTGGACAGTGTGGAATCGCCCAGTGCACGCGATGAAGGGAAGAGATGAGGAAGCAGTTTTCGTGTTCCCAGTAATTTACGCAGCACGCACGAACCGTCGCCGGATACTCTCACGAGTTCACGGCGGGCGTCCGCATGCGCTGGGCAAACCAGCAGGAAGTGAGCGACTGTTTCGTCAAAAAGACGGCAACACGGGCAAACCGGGGAGTCAGCCTTCGCGATGCGATGAAGATGCTTCGCGAGGGGGACATGACCGGCGCGGAGTTGGAGGAGGAGTACGGCAAGGCTGCGCGGTAACTCGTCGGCCAGTTTTAAGTATGAGCCCTTGTGCAGCTTTCGGTCGAAGAGAACCGTGCGTGCATAGCGCGGAGATTTGCGCCAATCGTCGAGGACGCGCTGCTGGAGATGCGTCATGTAATGTTGTTTCGCCGCCGATTTGCTGAACGGCAGGCGCCGCTGGAGGGACTCTGGGAGATGGGCCAGTGGTGAGTCGTCCTCTTGTACCGCTCTTTTCGCTTCTTGGTCCGCGCGTTCGTTGCCCGGGATTCCCTTGTGTCCTGGTGCCCAACGCAATGTCAGTGTTAGCTCGGGGTTGGCGGCTGTAAGGGCCTCCCATTGTCTATGCATCTCGTCCCATATCCAATGGGACGGGGTGGAGAGGGCCGTCTGTGTCGCCCTCACCGCAGGCTGGCTGTCGACAACAATAGTCGTGCAGCCCTTCGCGTTCGGCTGCTTGGAGAGCAGATGCAGGGCGAGGCACACTCCGACCCCCTCGCCCTCGAACACGGTGTGGCAGACGTCGGGGCCTAGTCGCATGCGGATCGAGCTAAGTTCGAGACCGCCGCGGAAAAGGACTGCCGACGCGCCGATAGCTCCGTCGATGCCAGAGCCATCAGTGTACACTTTCCATTCCGCTTCGTCTTTGTTCTCCACCTCCAAAGCCTCATCCTTCGAGCTCGGTATACTCACCGCCATACTCGACTTCCAGCCCGGCCGCTTCCGAACGGCCTCGATCTCTTCCATCCTCCAGGGTTTCAGGTCGAAGTCGCGCATGAGCTCGTGCAGCGGCGACGGATGCTTGGGGTACGTGCCGCTCATAACGAGTTCGTGCAGTGGGTGGGCTGTTGGCAAGGTCGCGAGGCGCAGCGCGGCGCCGAAGCGCATCTTCTCCACTTGGTATGCAATGGGGAGCAGGTTGGCGTATACATCCACTACTTCTGTGGGGGTAGAATTAAGGGCGCCGGTGATGGCCAGCCCTGCTCGACGTTGAATCGTGCGGAATTTCCGCATCGTTCCGAGGACCCGGCGCTTTGCACCTGGCTTAGATGAAGGTGGTGTCATGAACACATCTGCTCCGTAGAGCATACGTGGAATACACACGCCAAGGTACAGCCGGCGCATTGGACCCGCCTTAATACCGCACGACGACGGGCGAGCCTCGCAAACTGCGCGAGCCATGCGAAGCCTTTGCCAGTCGCCGCAGCGAACTGCGGCTTCCAACGCAATGCCTTGTCTAGGTGAAGTCCGAGGAGCTTCACCGACGGGCTGGGGACGATCGCATGTCCATTTATAATGAGGGGCTCACCACCGTCTAAGATTCTCTTGCCTGGGTGGTCCGGGTCGTCAACCAGGGTGCGCGTCGCGTCGAGAAGTTGGTACTTTTGTATGCCGAAGCGTGCACGATGAGGATCGGCCCACTCGTCAATGCCGCCTGGGCGGGTCATCATGCTGGCTAACTTCCTGTGGGTGATCTTGAAGTTCCGGCCCGTCGCCACTAATGTGTTGTCATCGACGAAGATGACGGACGCCTCCCCTCTCCTCGCTTTCGGGACGGCAGCGAGGCCCCCATTGTAGAAGAGGTATCCAATCCCCGAGTGGGGGTCGCCCTGGTCGAGCCCCCGTCCACCGGAAAAGGGTCCGACACGTAGTCCGCGAATGCGATACGGCTGGTACGGGCCGCGTAACGCCGCCGCAGGCCGTCCGTGGTCTCGACCGGGACGCCACACATCCGCATGTCATGCAGGAGGCGCTCTATATTGACACTTGGGAAGGCTCCCTTCACGTCCATACAGAGCACGCTCGCGACTTCACCGTCCCGCCAGGCGTCCTTTATGATCGACACGACCCTGTGGATCGCATCGGTCGTGGAACGCCCAGGGCGGGCTCCATACTGCTCCGTGGGTAGTACGCCCGCGAATTCAGCCTCCCTCGTGCATTGTGCAGTGCGACAGGAGTTATGGAGCCGTGCCAAGCCCTTCGAAAGGGCTATGGGTCGGTGTGCGGACGGGTCGGTGTAGTCCGTCTTTCCAGGTTTGCGGAGCACCGCGGTGAGGATCTCTGCCCAGTGCGCCGGGTAGAACTTGAGCTCGTCGAGCGCTCGATAGATCGGACCTATGATAGGGACAAGTATATTAGCACATTTCAATAGAACGGAGTTGGGGACCGAGCCCGGGAAGGAAGCTTTCCAGGGCTTCATACGTGTGATGGCCCAATGAACAAGGCCGTTGTCGATGGGCTGCCATTGCCATGCAGGCGGAGGGTATACCGCGTCAGCGGGGACGGAGGAGACAGGGTTCTGTGGCAGGAAAAACTCTTTCCGTAACATCTCGACCTTCTCGTCGTTTGTCTCAGCGGTCGCGAGGACTGCTTTGGACACCGGGTCCTTGCGCACTAGCGTCGGGATGCGCTGCGCACCGCCGTCGGAAGCTTCGGCACCAACAAAGCGTCCAGCGACCCAGACTCCCTCGTCGGCAAGCCCTTCGAGCCACGACACCCAAAACTCCGTCTTTTGCTTCTCCACCGCTGCATGGTACTCGTTCTGCTGGAGGCGCGCTATGTCGTGGACCGGGTGGTCGGGCACGTATCGTTCGTAGAACGACTCGCGCATCGTCTTCTCGCTCGCCCTCTTCAGGTCCCACAGGGTTCCGTTGAACCACCGTTTCGACTGCGGGCATGGCTTCGAAAGGGGGACGACTTCCGCAATGGCGCTCTTTATTGCCGCCTCGAGCCGGCCAATGAAGTCCTCGACCTCCGCTGGGTTGCCGTACGCAGGTGGGAAAGGGATGGCATCCACCTTGGCGCGCAGCGTGTCTCGCATCGAGTCCCAATTGGTCTCGCGGAAGACAGGATGCGGCACATATTCGACCGTGGCGAGCGAGAATTCGATCCCGTGGTCGACTGTGTAGTGATCTGTCTTTACGGGCTTGCTCGGGTCCACGTCGCATAAAACATACGCCGGGAAGAGTGCCGCTGAGCAAAAAACGTTGTCAGTGCGTGTGAGGTTCCCAGTAGAAAAAGATTTGAGAGTCGGAATGTCTCGTGGTAAAGGCATCTTCATACTATACCTCGCCAGAAGGTCGAGCAGGGGCTGCGTGAGCTCGAGGTTTTGTGTCGTGAAGAGGTGGTGGTTCCGGAGTTCGTCCCATGAGGCTGAGTGTCGATTGAAGTCTCCCGCCCACACGTAATGCAGGGGCTGAACGGGAACCACCGCGGCCGCCGGGCTGCGTAGATACACGCGCACGGCGTCGAGCGAGCCATTGTGCAGGCAATCATTATAAATATTGATAATTCGGAGCGTACCGTGTGTGCCGTGAAGCTGGACAGCGGTGACGTCCGGGTACGGGATGGGGATCGCGGTCCACGAGGAGGTCGGGAGGCGATCACTGACAAAGATGGGAGCGCGTCTTCTGGTGGTGCGGTGTGTGCGTCGGTGGATATATGGAACGGTATCGGCGAGTGGACCGCGACACTCCGCGATGGTCGATATGAGGTTCTTGAATAAGGAGAATGTCGTGGAGGTGTGCTTGCGTGGTGTGTAGAAAGTCGAGGGTGGCTGCTAGCGATTTATTGAGGTTCTGCTGTCGTATGCGGAGCCGGTGCAGTGGTGGGGGTACATTCAATTGTTCAGTCATTGGCTCGCCCACCGGCTGACGGGGATGCTGGTTTGGATATAACATGTCCCTTGAAAGGGACCCGAGGGCATTCTGCGCGCCTTCCTCCTCCTCCTCGTCATCACTAGCTAACGGCGCAAGGACGGGCCGCGGCTCAAGAATTTCCCTGGCCTCGCCGTCCCCGGAAAAAACGAGGGGCAGGCGTAGCGTGGCCGCCTCTGCTTCGGCCTTGCGCTGCGTGGCGTGCTTCGCTATACGCGCCAGGATCGCCGCCTCAGCAGCCGAATCATCTGGCTCGTCCGTCGTTCCCGCCGGCGCGGTGTAGACGTTGCGCAGCGAAGAGGGCCCAGCGCTGGGAACCCGCAGTTGTTCTGCGCGAGCCGCATGCATCCTCGCATCAGGGGGCGGGAGGCCGCCCTCGGTGCGCAGACGCTGCTGCTGTTGGAAGGCCTCCTGGAGGGTTTGCTGCTGGCCGCCGCGCAACCACGGCTCCAGCAGAGCCTCCGCTTGCTTACCCTTCCCTTTGCCGTTGGGGCGTGCGGGCCCGGCGGCAGAGCCAGCGCCGTGCATGGTCATGCGGTCGCGCTGGTGCGCTGCTACGGTGGCCGAAGGGCCGGGTCCCCTTTTTTTTTCTGCGCCGACTGCCATTCCGGCTGTCTCGAGTCTAGGCCTTTCGCCAGCACCTCGTGCGTCGCCCACGACGTGGGGTCCTCCGCTATCGGGAAGTACGGGTACTTCGCCGCTACGTTCCTCTCGAGAGAGGCCTGTAACTTATCAGTGAAAACGGGGCACGACCGATCTGCCGTGCCGTGCCCTTCGAATGCTCTCTTCGCGTTCCTGCAATTCGCGCATGCGCGCTCCTCGTCGGTCGCTCTGCATTCGCTCGTGCGGTGCATGCCCGCACATCGCGCACATGTGTCGTGGATGGACTTGCATTGCCCCACGACGTGGCCCAGACCCTGACATTTCAGGCATCGGATGGGCTCGTCTAACAGCTTGTAGCCATAGACCTTCTTCCCCTCAACGTAGAAGCCGTCACGTAGGAAAATGTTTGCCGCGGTCTCGGAACGTAGCCCGAAGACGACATGCGCAACTCGTTGCCCCGCTCTGCGCTGTTCCGGGGCTTTGATCCACCTGGCTTTGCCTAGGTCGCCCGGCTGCAGCCCGTTGTCGCTCTCCAAAACATGGAGAGCCCCGTCCCGGTTGGGGTCGAACGACACGGGCACGTATTGTGCCAAGATATTGAGGAACCGTTCTTTCAAAACAGACGTACCTCCCATGGCGGCGAGGAAAGCGACCTTATTGCTTGTGACCCAGTCGGCCGCGGTCGCCGTGTTGAGGTGCAGCAGGATCGCGCCGCCACGCTGCGTGGTGGCGCCGAGGAAGCGCGCGTCCGGGGGCGCTGCAATCGCGCAGTCCTTGACCATGAGTTACAGGGCGATGTTCGCCTTCTCGACGACGGCCTTCTCCGCTAAGCCGGCCATCCACCCAGTCATGCCAGGGGCGCGCTCAATCAGAATCTGTCACCTCCTCGCCGCCGCTTTGGCAATCGCGGCCGCGTGCACCGGAGGCGCCGCAGCCGACGCGTAGGACCGCGGCATCGACGGTGTAACCACCGTCGAGGCAGAGGGGTCGGCGTCGCGCTCCGCCGCCGCGCTGTTGACGCGTCGCGTGAGACCCGTGATGCCCTCCCCCAGGCGCTCCGTCAGCGTCTCCAGTTCGCCCCGTTGTTCCTCCACTGTTTTCGACAGGACCTCCGCCGCCGTGCGGAAGCGCTCCTCAACCTCCGCGCCGTCGACGGCACGCTCCGCCGCGTCCTCCGTAGCTTTCCGAAGCCCCTCCATTTCGTCCACGAGGCGGTCGATGATACTGTCGATCTGCCGCTGCTCGATGAGGGTGCCGACCGCTCGACACGCGTCGGCGATCACCACCGAGCTCGCCGCCGCCGCAATGCGGTACAAGATTACGGCCGTTTGGGCCACACTCATATGCGTACTCACCTTTGGTGTCGCTACGAAGCCCTTAGAGAAGAGATGTTTCTGCGCGTCTCCTACCGAGGCGTTGGCCCAGTCGATGTCGAGGTTGTGCAGGAGCTCTGCCTTGGATTTGTGGGCGGTGAGCGCGCCCGCGGCGTCAGGCTTCCCGCGTGTGGTCATCGCCGGTGTTTTCGTCTGTGCTGTTTGTGTTGGCTGCATGCTGGAGCGACCCAAAGGCTTCGCGATACGGTTTGTCGGCCATGAATGTGTGGTCTGCGGCGGACGCGGGAGCCTGTGATGACGAGAGCTGGGAGCCAGTAGGCAAGGGCGTGGACTTGGGGTTGCAGTTGGTCATGCCGTAGCGCTCGAGGACACGCTCGAGGTATGGTCTCGACAAGACGGAGATGATGCCGGCGTCCTCATCGTACTCAATGGTCATGCTGAGTGAGGTCGCAGTGCACGGAACGTCAGTGACTTCATATGCGGACTTTATCCCATTCTGGGCTTCGGCGGCAGTGATGGCATTGGATGAGATACCGTCGATGTTGTCAGTGTACACACCCGCGATGGATGTCCTGGCCGCTGAAGTCCTGATGCGAATGGAAGGGTCAGCACGCAAACGAATCCATCCAAGACCGGCGAAGGATTGCTCGAGGTGTTCAGCCCAGTTGCGCCCCGACTGCATCATCTCGTACAAGGAAAGCTTCATCAAGCAGACCTTGTCCTCCACGCCCTCCACCATGAACCCCTCTGGCTGCCGCATATAGACCACCTCGGTCATCGGGCTGTTCAGGTACACGCTCACCACGTCCATCGATCACATCTTCCACCCCGGCTGGTCAACGCAAATCGCCCACAACATCTGCAGCGACTTGTATCGCACCACACCCGCGTACATCTCGAAGAAATCCACACCCGGAATTTGCTGAAACCCCTTCGCGACGAGACGCGCCTTCCACTTGATGACTGCCCCATCTGTGTTGTATTTGAGAGCGAATACCCACTTGCTGTCAATGAGATTCACGCCAGCGGGGAGTTCCACCAACTCCCAAGCCACGCGATCCATGAGCATTGTGTACTCCTTCTCCATCGGCGCCCTCCAAACTTCCGGGTGCTCCATAACCTCCTGAAAACTGGATGGAACCGACAAAGAAGGGAGCGTAGACACGGCATTCACCTGGGTACGAGGCGGGGCTTTGCGCTGAGTTGCCCAGGGCTCTCCAGATGCCTTCTCAGCAGCTTCATGGGCTTGAGACTCTGCGGAGGTGGTGATGGTGGCAGTCGGGTTATGTGCACGGGCCGAACGATGAGGAGGGAGAGCGGCAATGGCTGGGGCAGGGAGAGCAACAGCAGGAACAACACCAGCAGCAGGAATTGGAACAAGGTCAGGAATAGACTCAGCTGAGTCATCAGCGGCGGTAGCGTGGGGCAGAACTGGAGCCGGCTCGTCGTCGCTGCCTTCAGCACCAACATCTCCCCCTGCTGGAGGCAGCGACCGATGCCTGCGCCCTTCCTCGAAGACCAAATCGCGCACGTTGCTGAACCGGCGAGTCACGGGGTCGTAAAGTCGATAGCCGGCAGTCTCGTTATGGCCGACCATCACCAGTTTCCACGAGTGAGGATTCAACTTCCCGCCAGTGGCCTCGATGGGGACATATTTCGCGTATGCGACGGCGCCGAAGACACGGAGGTGAGCTATGTTGGGTTTCTTGCCGTGGTAAACCTCAAACGGCGTCAGACCACCAATGCGGTGCTTGGGATGGAACCATTGGACATAGACAGTGTTCGCGGCTGCTTCTGCCCACAAGAACTTGGGCAACCTCGCATCCGACAAGCTGCAGCGAGTGAACTCGATGGTTGTGCGGATCCCATGCTCCGCTGGACCATTCTGCGATGAGACTCCGGGGTGGTTACTTCCAAAGTGATGCCGTGCTCCTCGCAAAATGTGCGCCACAGGTCGTTGATCCACTCCCGCCCGCCGTCGATGTGGACGTATCTGATGCGCTTCTTCGTTTGGTTCTCCACCAGGGCTTTGAAGACCTTGAATGCCGCCAACGACTCGTTGGCAGTTTTGCGAGCAAGGAAATACACCCACACGCCAGCGGAATGTCCGTCCATGATGTGCATCATCCACCGCTTACCCCCAAGCGACAGTGTCTGCTCAGGACCCCAGAGGTTGATGTAAACGCGCTCCAGCAGCTCTGCCTCCCACTCATGCACCCCGTCAAACGGCCGACGCGCATGCTTCCCCATCACGCAGTCCTCGCACACACCATTCATCTTGTCATCCCCGTCGAGGATATCCATCCCATTGACACGCTTCCCCATTGCCAACGTCTCCAGGCCCGTCTCGCCGATGTGAATGAGGTGTCTATGCCACTTTCCCTTGCTGGCCAGAAGACTCCGCAATCTCGCAACCCGGGCAGCAACTGTCACATCGGCACACTCAAAATCCAGCTGATACATCCCTCCCACGAGAGTACCCTCCATGAATGCGACACCCTCCTTCGTCTTGAAGACGGCTTTGCCATCACCAAACTCGACCTTGTACCCCTTCGTGTCGAGCTTTGCAATGGATATGAGGTTGGTGGTGAGCTGGGGGGTGTGGAGGGCTTCAAACGAGACAGTGACGTTCTTGTTCTTGTACTGGGTGAGTTGGTTGACAGTCCCCAATGCGACGATCTCAAATGTTGAACCCTCAGCAGTGGCGTTCCCCGGAGCATGGGAGAGCGGGGTGTAGGTCTCGAAGACATGCTTGTCGACGAAGCAGTGGTCGGTGCACGCAGAATCAGCAAAGGTGAGCACCTTCTTTGCCAGCTCCATCCCTGCCATGAACACACTGACATCATCTTCAGACGTGCTCCACCCTGAAGGTAGATCATCCTCGTCCTCAATTTCCTCGACTGTGGCGCGGCGAAATACGAGGAGGGGACGGACGACTGACCTCGAGATCAAGGTGCTTGCTGATGAAGCCGGTGGTCACAGTGCGCGGCTTGAAGCGGTCAACAAACTCAAACTCGGAGATACTGGCGGAGTCGATGAGGTTGAATGATGTCGAGGACGTGGTGAGTTCCTCTTCGCTTTTGCTGCCGCTGTTCGGGATGACACCGCTAACTGTAATGACAGCATCATTGGCCTCATCCCAAGCCATCAACCCCTCCGGCGACAACAAAACTTCTTTGTCGCCAAACTGCATGCGCTGGACACCCTCAGTGTTGTACACATCCACAACTGCTGCGGGGATGGACCATTCCCGGTTTCTCATGACCGAGAACGCATACACGTTCGCATCCACAGCATTGGCCAATGGAGTCAGGGCCGCAGCAACACCAGGAGGCGCTTCCCTTTCCACCAAGGAGGAATCTGCCCAGCCTTGCCTCCGCCAGGCCAAAAGCAGTTGTCGATGGTATAGCCGCGCCTCCCAGCTGCACCGCACTGATTGTTTGTGCAGATAGGCGCCCTGCGTGCAGCGCGCCGAGCCTCGTAGGTATTTGTGGCAAGAGCCTGCGTGGCTGTGGAGGTGGATGCGGTGGGTGTGTTATGGTTCAACCGCTCTGCGTGCATAGTAACAAAGTTGATAACCTCTGCAGATGTCTTGTAGGTGTGAAGGACGGGCACAACATTGTGCCATTCAGTGCCCAGCAACGAGATGAAAATGCCACGGAAGGTCTGGTCATCAATCTTTGCGCCCATCTTGTTTGCGTCGGACCAGAGCGTGCGCATGTGGGTTACGTGCTCCGACATCGGCGTAGATGGCGACAAGGAGGTGATATGGAGGGTGCGCGGGGCCGTAACCAATCCCATGTCCGTGATATGCTCATAGTTCGCAACCAGGGAGGCGAATGCTTCGGCAGCGGTGCCGTCGAGCTTCATCCCGAGTCCGTCAGGGTTCTTCACGTTGAGGACGACGAGCACAAAGGCACTAGCATCGCGGAACTCCCATTCTTCGAGCGAGGGGTTTCGAGAATATATTGGTGTGGGATCGGGAGGAAGGGGAATTGTCGCAGGAGCTCCAGCGGTGACTGTGGGAATGGGGGGTTTGGGGAGACTACTGTAGAGGTACGCCCAAGTACCCTTGGATTTGGCTATTGTCGTGATCTTGGTTTTCCAGCCACGGAAACCATCACGCCGTCGAACTTCTCCCTGTCTGGGAGCGACGGCACATTGTTTGAACTCGAGTTCATCGCAGTCCGAGTCAGGGGTCAAGCGACGAGCGGCAAAAACTATGCAGCGTTAACTTGCAGAAGTTGGTAAACGTGAGTTGTGTAAAATTGTGCCCGAGCTGATTTCTGAAGCAAGTTAGGCAACGGGGCCCATAACCTGTAAGACAGACTAGCTCAGTTGGGCATGGTGGAGTGAACAGCTGTATTCTATACCTGTAAGACAAACTAGCTAGGTACGGAATAAGTAAATGAAGAATAAATAACGGATAGAGACATACCTCAGTTGGGCACGGTGGAGTGAACAACTGAGGTACGACTCGATACGTAGGCGATATAAGTATGTGATCGGTAGTCAAGACAGGAGTTACAAAAAGGGGATTGGTCTACGTAGTCGGGCGCGAGCCCGACCACCGGCGCTATGGCTAGCCAAGCCAATACTTCAACAAGACCCGCGGTAGCTCTTGCGTACGGGTTCGGCCGTGCCCGCTCGTCCCGCTGATCGCCGATTCGGATTTTGCCGTCGCCCACTCGCTGCGACGGAAAAGGCCCAAATCGGCCGGGACGGCCGAACCCCCCCCACACACACAAAAAACCGTTGTACCGTATCGCTATCCGCTCAAAGCGGCGCCTCGTTATCAGCCGAAAGCTGCGTCTGAGAATAAATTGGTACGGGAGCTGCTCTTTAGCAGCCCGATCATTTATTCTCTCGCTCTTACATGCCCGGCGACTAATCCTATCTGCAAAATGTCCGAACTTTACATAAGGCGCTTAAATTATTCCCACGGTTTTTGAATATGCCAAAACACTTCTTTTGGCATTACGGTCACAAAAATTTCCCCAAGACTCAGCAATTGCCACGATTTTGTCCGAACTCGGCATCCGACCTACAAAGGGATAATCAACGGTCCTGATGCCACTTGCAGCCCGCCTCCGACTCTTCCTCGTGCCAGTTCATTCAATATAAGGCATGCTGGCACGAAGGTTCGGCGAGACCAGTGACTTTCATTTCGGATTCCGCTAACCGCTCGGAAACCAGAAGTGACATGCGGAACTCGTGAAAAGCGCCACGCTTTTCTGCAAAAATACTACATATCAAGGGCCGAAGTTAATTTCCAGGAATGGGCGTCTAAGGTTGTGATTCGCTGGCCTCGAGGCCATCTATTGCCGCCGGAGGAAGTTTTCTCTTTGTTCTCTTCCCCTTGCCATTGGACCATGGATTTGGAAAATTTCAACGATGTCGATGGGCTCGATGAGTTCAGCACGTTAGGCGGAAACGAGAACTGCATCTCTTCGCGACAGGCCCTGGATGAGGTGGATCGACGATGGTTCACTTTTGCAACTCGGAGAGCGCGATGGATGGATCTTCTCGGAGACTATGCTGGCGCGGAGCTCTTCATCATCTCAGGTTTGCAAAAGAGAGACACCCACGTTGACGCAGACTAAAATGGCTATTCAGGTGAATCGTTGCTTGAAAGAGTTTTAGATGATCCTCTTTTGGCAATCGGTCGTGTTGACAGTAAGTCTACGTCGTTCCTTTTCGTCGACATCTCCCCAACTCTCAAAGATCTGAGCTTCCAGCTCTTGCACGCATACTATATCCTCGAAACAACCCTATTGCAGTTCAGCAACCGTCGTGCCAATTTCGAAATCGTGTTTTGGCAAGGTAATGCACACTCATAGGCTCAAGCTTTGAATCCCTGTCAACTGAAATCGTACAGCCAATTACCACTCAACAGTACACACCGGGTCCTCTTCCTTCATCGTCGCATCGCGCTCTTTAGCTCGTTCTTTGCTGTTCGAGCATCTCTTGAAGCTTGATGTACACGTTCATACATTCGAGGACCTGGATGATCCTTCTTGGCTCTTGTTCGAGGCCGATAGAAGACCAATGTTCGTAATGACTAACGACGGGGGGATTGCAGATAAGGATGCATTCCGGTCCCAACGAACATTGCTTCAAAGGCGCTTCCTATTCCGTCTTCTCAGTCGTGGCATTGCCATCGCATTGCTCAACGGCGCGGAGTTCCGCGACTCCAAAGTTAGTCAGTTGACATTGCCGATGAAACAAAAAGTTTAATCTTTCGAACAGATTTTATCATTCATATTTCACGAGGCGCATCAGCGCAACCAGCAGCCGCTTTCCAGGATCATCATTCATGCTGTTGGCCACGCCACACACTCTCTAGACGCTGAAATGGCCAGGCAAAATCCGGTTTCGACGAGGTCCATTTCCCAGCTTTCTAAGGAACTGCGTTCCACGACGGACCACCTCCGAGTCCGCATGGTTGAATTTTCCCGAGCACTACAACTTCGATCCGATTTCTCGTTGGAACTCGTGTACATCTTCCTCTTGCATGCAGCGATTCTTCCGGAACTGTCGCTTCTCGAACGCGCTCAATCTTGTTCGGTATTAAGCCGGGATCTCATGGTTTTGCTTTCAGACCTGTTGCCCAACATATTCTTCGCGGCGGCCTCCCACCCTTTCGACATCGATGGACGTATCTTCGTATCCTTGATCTCAACTGTAATCACACATCCTTCCCAAGCATTCGCGGATATCGTGGGCCCCACTGCATACGAGATGGTTCGAGCTTTATGGCACCAGTTATCCCTGCCGACTCCCAATTTCCCCGCGTTCCGCGCGCGATACGCACCTGCATTTGCGACAACCCTTCCCGCTCGTCTGCAGACGGAGGCCCCCACTTCCGGCTACAAATTGCTTCCATTCAACCATCACATATTCAACTCCGTGCCGCTGCCTGATACCGCGATCGAAGACGAGGAAGAGGCACTCACGTCGACGGCCCGACTGGACTTTGGTGTCCCTTTCGCCGACACCAAACACTGGCACAACTCCAAGTCAATATTGCCGAGTTATCTCGGTGGTGATGACCAGAATCCAGTCCGGGATGAGCGCCAGCGCCGGCGGGAGAACCGAGGCAATCAACGATTCATGGCAACACTTCAGAAAAATGCGGCAACCCTGACCGGTGCACTCGGCACAAGTCTTCAGCAGATTACCATCGTTTCGCAGAAGGGATCGAATGATCGTTCGCGGATATCAAAGGTATGAAGCTTCTGGAAAGATGGTCATGTCCTCCCTAATCAACTACTGCAGGAGCGCGCAGAATCCGAGCGCCCTCGTGCCAGTGGCAAGAAAGGGAAATCTGCCGATAAACTTCGGGAACAAATCAAGCAAGAGAAGACTGCCTCGCAGGACGATGTTTCGTCCAAATGGTGGCGAAACGAGTTGGTCAACATGACTCGATCGTCGTCCGCCACACAGAGAGCAGAACAGCTCAAAGCTTTATTTCGCAACAAGCGATCCGAGGAACCCATGATCGGTCTCGAGATGCGATTATATTCCCTCGATTTGACTTTACTTCAGTGGATTGGAGACCCTGAGTGCGATTCACAGCTCATTCGCGATAAATTCACCCTCGCCATTATGAAGCAGGTGAAAGCAATTTGCGACCGCAAATCGCTGACACCTTCCGCAGCAAACGTGATCGAGACTGTTCTTGAGTCATTGGGCTTTTCTAGCTACACATCGGCTCTTCTCTCCGATTCGGTCAACCTTCCCGACAGACCTGTTACCTTCGCATTCACAAAACTGTTGAAAAACAAGCAACCTCGGCACAAGTTTATGGCCATAACCGAGCATCCCGTTACATGGCAACTTCGCCTCTTTGGGGAGTTCATGGATCGCAGCATGGATAGCAGTCCTGATCCAAGAGTCTCGTTCAATCCGGACGCGTGGCAGAGAGAGGTTTTGGATTGTATTGACCAAAAATTTTCTATACTCGTCATAGGTTAGTGGCCAGTTCCCCCTCGAGAATAGGCTGAATCATTAATTTACACCTTCATCAGCGCCAACAAGTGCGGGTAAAACATTCATCTCGTACTACTCCATGGAAAGAATCTTGCGGGACTCTGACGAAGGTATCCTAGTGTACGTTGCGCCAACGAAGGTGAGGGTCGCGTGTGTCGTGTACGTTTTGTTTCTCTTACGTTGCAACAAAAGGCCCTTGTTACCCAGATCGCAGCCGAAATATATGCCCGCTTCAAGAAGAACCTGGACAGCAGTTCGTGCCTATTTTGCAGTCCTGAAACTCCCTTCGATTATGTTTTTAGAATCTCTGTGGGCCGTCCATACGCGGGACTATCGGATAAATGACCCGCTCAAGTGCCAAATTTTAGTTACAGTTCCAGAAATTCTAGCGGTGCGTCGTGTTCAAATTGTTCATCATTTTTGTACTGATGCTATCTAAAGACTTTACTTCTCTCACCTCCACTTGCCCGAGTATGGACGCCGAGGGTGAAATCGTCAGTCGACTGCTTCTACCAACGGTTACGATACTTAATGGATGGGTTGCAGAATAATTTTGGACGAGATTCATTCGATTGGTCAACAAGAGGGAGGCTCTGTCTGGGAACAAATAATTTTGATGGCGCCCTGTCCTATCATGTGCGTCGCAGTGTTTCTTTCTCTGGCGGTCATCTGATTTCTCCCCTCCATACAGCGGTCTGTCCGCTACGGTTGGATCCCCCCAAGACTTCAGCGGATGGCTCCAATCTGTCCAAAAGGCACACAATTTCAAATACCGAGCAATCGAGCATCCCCACCGCTACTCCCATCTGCGAAAGTTTTACTACGCCTTGCCGGACGAGGCCCCGGACGGGACCACGGGCCCGCTCGATTTCAAAGGTCTAGAATTGCATAAAGACACGCAGCGAAGCCGGTTCCTTCATCCTATATCTCTCCTGTCGTTTGGAACCTGCTCGATCCCCCAGGATCTCGCGCTCGAAGCCTCGGACACCCTGACGCTATATCAAGTCCTCCAAAAACATGCACCCGGCTGCGAAGGATTAGAACCGCAAACGTTTTTCCGGTCCGACCCCGGGCCAATGCTTCTCGCCCAGAAGGACGTCATCCGTTATGAATGCGCTTTGAAAGAGAAACTGGTGCCTCTCATGGAGTCCGGGAAACGGAACGATGAAGCCACGTCGTCGACAAATATTATACTTGACCTACAGGACCCCACATTAGCTCAACCAAAGATCTCAACACTCCTCCATCTCGCGAGTCCTTTAAGGAAAACCTCATCATTCTATTGTCGGACCTTCACGTGAAAGGAGAGCTTGTGAGTTTGACCCAACGACTTGGAAAACACTTTCATTCATGTATCACAATATAGCCCGCCATCCTGTTCAGTTTCGACCGTACGGACTGCGAGATTTTGGCACAAGAGATTCTTTCGACGCTAAAGAAGGCGGAGAATGAGTGGCGGAAAGAGAGCCGTACGTGGAAAGAGAAGGTTAAGAAGTGGGAAACCTGGAAAAATGTGCGAAGGAGCGTGAACGGGGATTATTGAAAGCCGCCAAACAACGGAAGCGAGACGACGACGCTCCTGATGATCGCGAGGAGCAACACCACTCTTGGGAAAGCTCATTTGACCCCGAAGAACCCTCATCGCAGTTTTCGTTCGCCGGCATCACGTCGTATTCCAAATCGGATTTGGCGGAGGAGATCCAAGCGCTCCGTCGATGGTCCAGCACGCCGGATTGGGCTCTGGCAGCATTGGAGAGGGGCGTGGGTGTGCACCATGCGGGCATGAACAAGAAATACCGGAGTCTTATAGAGAGGTGGGTATCTTTTGAACCCTCGTTGAATCAGACTGATCGTTATCCAGCTTGTTTCGACAAGGTTTCATACGGGTCATGATTGCCACAGGTGCGCAAATTATAATTGTATCTTGCCTGCATTTGCGAGTGGAGTATAGGTACATTGGCGCTGGGAATCAATGCTCCGGCCAAGACAGCCGTATTCTGTGGCGATTCCCCGTATTTGACAGCACTCATGGTAAGCGCCATTCCCGGGGTGATATATCTGTATGCTGAATGCCTTATCTTCACAAAGTATCGTCAATGTTCTGGCCGAGCGGGGCGACGAGGATTCGACCTGCTCGGGAACGTCGTCTTCTACGGCCTACCCATGGAACGAGTGCAGCGCTTGGTTCTATCCAAACTACCAGCGCTCGGAGGAAACTTCCCTCTCACCTCGACGCTTTCGTTGCGATTAATGAACCTCTTGAATGGCTCCAACGACGCCGAAATCGCGGTGGCTGCTGTGAAAAGCATTCTAGCGCTTCCTCGAATCAGTTTCATCTCCGACATCGGCCGAGAACAGGTCTTGCATCATATGAGGTTCAGCATCGAGTATCTGCGCCGTTCGGGTCTATTGGACAAAGACGGAAAGCCCATGAATCTTTTTAGCTTGGCTGCTCACCTCTACGTAAGTCTTTTTCTTTTTGCCTTTTCGCTCAATCTGACAGTTTTACCAGTACCAGGAACCGAGCAACTTCGCTCTGATCGCTCTCTTAAAAAGTGGCGTCCTGCACAAGATTTGCGAAAAGGACCCCATCTCGGCCAAGAGGGATTTCATCCTCGTGATGGCGCATCTCTTTGGCCGTCGGTACATCTCCCGAGTGTACGCAAGTGACGAAAATGTGAAGAAATCTCCGTCCATGGTCGTCCTCCCCAAGTTGCCGGAGCCTGTCCGCCAAGTGCTTTTAGACCACGACCAGAAGATTCTTCACATATTCACCGGCTACGCCCTCGCTTGTGCTGCACAGCTGAAGAAGGATTCGGGCGACGCTGGAGATGGCCGGCTTCCTCTCAGCGAAATATCGTATCCCCTTGAAAGCAGGCCTCATACTTCTTCCATCTTTCGAACTCGTCTTCGGCATACAGGGATACGCGTAGTGGCCCGATCTCAATTCGTGGCTAATTCCGGTCATACCGACGACTTCCACAGCGTTGAAGAATTAGCTCATTCAGCGAGGACCGGCCTTCATTTGAACAACAACGCAATTCCGTCTCTGAAGCATCTAACGACCACCGGAGATGGACATGTTCTAAACGCCTACCTGCTGGACTTCTACATCCATGGCCAGGTGGCCACGCTGGCGAAGGCCAACGGCATCCGGCGCGGCGATGTGTGGTATCTGCTCCAGGATTTCACGCTGGTTTTGGCGACCGTCGAGAATTCGCTGAAACGACTGTTGATGGCCGTTCCAAGTACCCCAGAGGCGGAAGCAGCGGAAGATACGCAGTTCCAGGACCCCGCGGAAATGGAGGAAGACGATGAAGTTCACGGTGGCGATGACTTCGAGCGCCCTCCCGGAGTGGATGATAGTGACTGGAAATTATACACCACTGCCCGCGAGGTGCTTCGAGAGTTCAACGAGAAGTTCAAAGCCATGTGGGCTTGAAGGGGGCGAGAGGGGGCGATGACGTCGGAATCCTATGTATGTATCAGCTACTCGTCAACCAGAATTTACATCGTATTCGTGTTTCCTTGGTATTTTCCAATTTGAGAGATGTATCCTTGAAACAGTGTTCTTGCAGTGAATTCAGTCTCCAGATTCAGGCCTTTCAGACCGCGGCAGTGCTTGGATGAGTGAGATCTAGTCGTCGGTCGTCGTTGAGCGAATGAATGATGGCCGTTTTGATGTCTCGATATTTTCTGCTTGAACCGTCACGGTCATCCAGCTGCGCTCCAGCACTTACCATATGCTGGGTCATACTCTCCATGCTTAAATCGTCAGATCTCTTCGAATCCGAGTTGTTTAAAAGTGGGAGCTACTGTGCCACCCGGTGGACTCTGTGCGCGGTACTGGACATCTAGGCCTCTCCGTCCTATTTACATCGCGAGTTTGGACATACAGAGCCTTGCCCACCTGTACCAAATGGCCGACCGCCTCCTGGCAAGTCCTCGCTCAAGGACTTTCAATTTGGCGCGACCCTCGGCGAGGGCGCATATTCCCCTGTGAGTGCATTACTTGCGCATTCCGGATTGATACTCACTTGCTTTCAGGTGAAGCTGGGGACCTCTCGTATAGACGGAAAGCTGTATGCAATCAAGGTCATAATCAAAAGCCATTTGACTCGCGCAAAGTCGACACCGCTGCTGCAAAGCGCAAAGCTTTAATACGACTGCGTGGTCCGGCCTCGTTTCGTTGTACCACGCATTCGAGGATCGATGGAGCTTGGTATGCGGCTGCTCCTGTTCGCCGTCCAGGGCTAAATCCATTTTTTTCTAGATTTTGTTATCGATTTCGCAGTAAACGGCGAAATGCAGTCATTCAAGTTGATGTCTCGACTGGGTTCGCTATCTATAAGATTCATGCAGGATTATGCTGCATAAATCGCGGATACCATGGAATATAAGGTGCGATCCCTTGCAAAAGGTGCGATCACTTGCAATGACTGGGCTTTTAAACGCTCAGAGCGCACAGGGACCTGAAGCCCGAACATCTGTTTTTGGACGATGCATTCCGGATAAAGATTACGGACTTTGGGACCGGAAAGGTTTTGGAGAACGGTGGTGAGCCTGCCTTATTTGCCATTGGACTGTAAACCTGATCAAAACAGAGAGGCGTGTAACGACGCTCGTCGGTACAGCGTAGTATCAGGCGCCGGAATTGTCAGAGCTGAAAGCACAACAAGGTCGGCACTACAAGCTCTCGGGCTCCGGTGGTATTGACCCACCGTACAGATCTGATTACTGGGCATTCGGCTGTGTTGTATACCACGGGACGATTTGGCTTCAACGACCGCTCGGACTATCTTATGTAGCAGAAGGTCAAGAAAAATACGAGTTTCCAAGCGGCTCCGATGATGAGGCCAGAAAAAAGCTGCTGGTGAGTATGGTGTCGCCAGATTTCTTGCGAAGCTAACGGTTCCTCTTGCAAGATCCACGACCTGTTGAAACGGCTAGGCGCGGGTCTTCGTGGGGCTCCAACGATCCGAGGGCTTAACAGCACATGTGTTCTTCTTGTCCGTTGTCTGGACATCCCTGTGGACGGACGCCGCCCCTCCAGCCGAGCCCGGCCGTGTTAAAAAAGAGCTTCCGCTTGCCCATGGCCAGGATGGATACTGGGAGGACGTGGGCGCCACTTGGGACGGGCACGACGACAGTGATGGAATTGGGTCCGAGTCGTCGAATGCAGAGGGACCCTCGCAGCGTAGCAGACACGGGAACGACACACTCAGTCTGCCTGCGACGGACATTGGACCAAAATATGAAACTACGCCATCGGCGCGCGTGCTCGTTCCGTCTACAATGACCCGTCCCGAGATGGTCTTCCTTCTGTTCACACGAGAGGTCCTCTGCGGATGGACTTGATGTCTTTATGGAGCGCCTCTCGAGATCCGCTCTTCTGGTCGCTGTTCCTACCCACCGAGACGCGATCTGATCAACGAGGCGGAGATGGAGCCTCGAGGGTACAATGAACCTGGTTCTCGAGATTTGTTCCTCCTCCCCACTTTCTCGCGCCGCAGCTATCCACTCCGATGACCCCGTCGCGCGGCCTCAGAATCCTGACTCCTACGAGCCGCCCAGCTATTCGCGCCGCCTTGATCTTCCGCAACAGCGCGTTGACGAACGACTTGTGGCCGTCAGCGTGGTCCAGCCCAGCTGGAAGCCCCGCATCATGCTCTTGACCGCATGAGTCTAAGGCAACCGCGAATTGATCTTGGCTCCGGCGCTGAGTATGGCCGTCCGACGTGGGCAGCTCCGCGGCGCTCTCCTGAGTAATATGGATGGTGCCGGTGGTCTGGGTCTGCTGTACAGACGGGTGTTTGAGCTGTGAAGTTAGTCCTTGGACGAAACGACATCTCATCGTCTCGTTCCGAGTCGCGGGGAAGACGTCGGGCTACTCGCTTGATAACCAGTAAATTAATTTTCCCGTGACACCATGTACGCTACAATATAATTTCTTTGGGAAAGGACTGGTTCATAGCGGACAGTGCGAAGGAAATAACCTGGATCCTGTCGTTTGTGGCGGTGTCACGGTCTCTTCGAAGCCACTTTGGATTCCCGCCTCAGCACTCAGCACTAGGCCTCAGGACGTCCCCACATCCACCACACACCCGCCTACGATGGATGACGCGACGATCATCAACGCTGCCACTTGCGCCGTCCGCGACCCTTCATATCAAGTTGTGTTCCCGTCGACTCTGCCCGAAGTATTGTCCCAGCTGCGCTCGCCCAACACCAGTGGAATGTTCCGCGTCAAAGGGGAGGCTACAGCCGAATATGTGGTTTTCCTGGCTTTCCGCTCCGTCTTCGATGTCGAGAACGGGTTCCCAGCTGGCCTCCTTGAGGTACATAACTCTTCCTGATCGTCCAATATGCGTTAATCACCCTTATTCAAAGGCATTGCAGAGGTCTCTACTATCTGAGCAAGTTCTTGTAGAGATCGTTCGCAAGCCTAATCGCCCTGATATCGAGGATATACTTACTCAAGATCGTGGCGTGTTTGTGTTTTTGGGCGGGCTGTGGAAGGAGAAGGAATGGATGAGAGATCTCCTCATTCCAATCGTGCAAGCCGGTGTGAATGTATACAATGATATGTGAGTTGTATCAGCTTCACTCTCATTTACTCAGCGCGCGTAGGGGCCCTTCCCAGGAAATGAAAATCGCAGCCTCGAATCGGGAGAAGATGAATGCCAGGGGTCCATTTTCTACTCGATCTCTTGTCCCAGTCTGACCCTAGCAGGGTTGCGCGGCCTTGAATGCCTAGAGAGGCTGCACATGGCACAACAGCAACGTCGCGCGGCATCTTCGCAGGTAGATTTATAGGTGCCTCGAACTCTTCCGATGCATCTTTAGCTGAAGGTGCGGAGCTGAATCCCATCTACGCCTCATAATTTAACGCTTCCTGAAGCAGAAAAAACCGAGCCCTCCGGAAGACAATTGCCTCGTTCCCCTTCATCAAGCGACCCTACGGCTACTTCACTTCTCCAAGTCTCTCTCGACGTCTTCTCTCCGCGCTTCAAGACCGATCCGCCAACGATCTTTGCCCTCGGAGGTCTCTAGCCCCGTCTCTTCAATCGAAAGCTGCATCTTGGGTCTCTTTTTACTCTCTTTTGCCTGGCTGCCTGTCTCTCGTTCCTTTCCAAAGCTCTTTATCGACCGCAAAGCAGATGGGCATTGGCATTACCTTATTTAATATTGGACGTTACCTTAGGTCACCTTATTTTCATGGAATACTTGACTCGTAGACGCAATACTTGACTCGTAGACGCAATACTCGGAATACGTTCCCTTTTTTTCTCTTTGCATGCATACGTAGATAATACATCATTTGCAAAGAAAGATGCCTCTGTCGGAGTTCTTCGCCCCGTCACTGTTGTCCAAGCGGAAAGAGCAAAGCAGACACGCATGATTGTCGGATCCGCTACGCTGCACGAGCTGCTTGCGCTCGAAGTTAAGAATTGCATAGGCTGGCCGCGTCGCGCAGATGGATGGTCGAGAATCATGAATCGCATACACAAGGTGAGTTACATCTCCAGTAGGTACACAATCTCGAAGGAACATACTGGACTAGAATCTGGGTAACGTAGCGAATAATGGGGGGAGGTATCATCATTATAAGTAGTGTAGGAAAATATGGTAACAAAGGGTGCCGAAATAATCGAGTAGTCGGGCGCGAAGGTAAGAATTAAGTTTTTGCCAGGTCGAGGGATTGAAGAAGTGACATCGGAGGGGTTGACGGAAAGACAGCCTGAGCAGAGGAAAGAAACCCCGAGTCAAAGATGAAGTTTGAGATCAAAAGAGGATGACAGATTGCCGAGGTCGCCGCTGGGGCGGTCTTGAGGCATAGAGAGAGAACGATGAGAGGAGTCCGCAGGGATAGATAAGGCAGTCGAGGGAGCGAAAGAGGAACGCGGCTGGGCGAGGGGGAGATCATCGTCGTCGGGGGCCATTTTTCTCTAGTTGAGGGAGCCAACGTTAACATTGAGGCGTGGGTTGGATTACTTCGCGCACCTTTGGAGCCCGAGAGGCCTCGGAGTCCATGTGCGAAATGATCATGCGCGACGGCTTTGTAGTTGCAAATGGCGACTAATAGAAACGCATTACAATATGGTCAGTGACAGAACATGAAAACATACATGTAAATGACCCGGAGCAAACGCGGCATCGAGATCATCGTCGCCTTCCTTGTCGTCTCCCTCGTCCTCCGTGTCCGAGGCTGGCGGGGTCTGTGCGTCGCTGTTCGAATTTTGGGCCTTGAGGGCCTTCTGCCCCATCAGCGTCTTGCGCAGCCGTTGCAGTACGCGCACCTCTACTAGGGTCAGGCTGAGATACGATACGAAACTGGTTGTGGAGAAACTAACCGGGTGAGGTCGTCCCACCCGTCTTCTTCGCCTTTTTACTCGGACGGCTAGGCCGCACGCTGAGCAAATGAGAAGAGAGATAAAATGGCACGACTCACAAGATATTGTATGCTGCGATTGCGGCCCTGACGAGAGGGATGAACAAGCCTTTGATCCATTCCGTTATGACGGTGAGGCCCGTCGCATCGAATAACGCGCCTACGAATATGTACCAGGCAGAGCTGACAGTATCGTTGGAGGTAGCTACGAGCCCGACACCCTTGCGCTTCGGAATCTTCTTGGTGATCGCTAAAAATATATCTTCTGAGAGCAAACAGCCTTCCAACATCTGCAGAAAAGCGTGAGCGGGAAGCGTGAGCGGGAAGACAGATGAGGGGAAGTGCGCTACTTACCCCATACAACCCGGGCGTGAAGGGACCTCCGCAGACGGCGGTGACCGAGAGCATGAAAGTGAACTGGAGTGCAGATCTTCCCCTGATTTTGAGGGCCTCACGGACAGCAGAGACGGAAGAAACCAAGGGATCCCAGTTGGCGATATGGTCAGGAAATTCGACCGCGTAGCTTGGGTCCTCGATGACCGCGAGGGCGGCAGCTATAATTCCACGTTCTCTGGACAACATGCTGGGCAGTGAGGCAATAAATGGTGGATGTTTAACGGGTACAGTACACGAGAGAGTATGCAGCAGAAAGACCCCGGGACCTGAGAGAAAGAGCTGGCGAGAAATCTGAAATAGCGAGAAATGTTGACGCTGGACCACGTGACATGCATCAACGGCGCGGCGGCGCGTCGATCTTTACGCGTTGAATCAGGTTCAATCCCCATCTGGTTCACGGATCAGAGATATCGAACCCAAAGCAGTAATGAGTGGGTTTGCCGAGCGGTGAATGCTCTGGGTTGAACTGCGGACCCACAGACATTATCTCTACTTATATCTTCGACATTGACTTCAACAGGGGGAGCCAGAACTCCTCGCTCAAAAAGCTTGAGGTGCATTCGTAGACTTACCCCCAATCTCTGAGCAACTTGTGTACCGCTCCGCAGTCCGGCAAAAATAAATAAAAACACAGCCACTTTAGCCCGCCCCCTCGCCCTCGTCATCTCTCAGCCACACCACATATTGTAGCCTTCAGCAGAGACTCTCACAGTGCCTCCATAGCACAGCGGTAAGCTTGCCAAATTTCGTGGGAGACGTTCCACATGCAATGCGGCGAGTAAACCACAGGTCGAGGGTTCGATTCCCCCAGGAGGCACAGTTGGGTACGGCTGCCCGCCAGCTGGGCCGTCCAGGCCCGAGGTCAATAATGGCAGCACAGCGCTATTGGGGTAGAGGTAGGTTTCGGCGGTCATCGATACCTCTACCCATCTTTTTGGCTTTTTATTTCATGTTTTTTGTTTTTTTTGTTTTTGTGGTCGCCGGGGCTCGTCGCCAGATACCTTCTCCGGAATCTTGTTTTGTGGACGAAGGTGTTTTAAAGCAGACAGTGAAAGACTGACACGCTTTTGCAACATCCAAGTTCAATATGCTTGCTTGCCACGAGGGCACGGCCGAACTCCGTGCAGGATGGACAGCCGAGAATCATAAAAGTCGCATTCGGGTACATTGAACGTGGACAGTGAAAGGTAGTCTCGGTCATGACATCCCAATTTGGGATGTCATGAGAGTATGGTCCGAGACTAAGTGAAAGGAGAAAAGTGACACACTCTTGCATCTCACTTGAATACGCTTGCTTGCCACGATAACACGGTCGAACTCGGTACAGGATGGACGGCCAACGAATAAAGTAGGTACGCATTACAAAAGTGGCCGTATTATAAGTAAAGAGAAGGGGAATATTGTAGAAATAAATGTCGTCTTTTTGTAACAAATGATAAGGGAAGAAGGTATCGCGATTGTAGCCAAAGAGATAAGGTAAGGTAGAGAAGAGGAAGGATCCGGCGGTGTTGCATCGATTGGAAGGGAGCCAGGCCAAAGAGAAAGAAACCCCAGTCACAGAAATAGGGAGGCCAGCTTTATGGAAGTCGGATCATCGCCAGAAACTTGAGGAACACAGCGAGAGCGAGAAGGAGAACGAGAGGAAGACGCTACCGGGGGGTCGCCTAGAAGGACAGAAGAACGGACCTCAGCAAGGTTGTCCTCCGAACGGCGAGCCTTCCTCTGGCCGGGAGATTAGAAGGCATTGCGGATGGGATTTTGCCACGCACCTTCCGGGAGGAGCCTGCCTCCAGAGTGACCGGCGACGAGACGCCGACCAACGTCGGCTGCAACTGGTAAAATACATCAAGGCGGGGCAGCAGGGAAGTGTGAATGCACATACGTGTATGGGACCCGGAGCCGAGGCCTCGCCTTCGTGGCCCTCGTCGTCTGTCCACGCTCCATCATCTTCCTTGTCCTCGGTCGGCGAGGATGGGGATGTGCAGGGTGTGAGCGAGAGGGGATGGGCGAGCCGAGTTGTGGGCCTGCTTTTCGGCACCTTCTTCTTCGCAATTTGCAGTTTGCGCATGCGGTGGAGGATTAGGATATCTACTGGAATCAGAGTCTGGCGCAGCGAGAGACCAAGTGGAAACGAACCTGTGGCACAGCTACCCCCGCTGCCGGAGACTTTCGGTCCAGGTGTCGGACCGCTAGGTCACCCACGGTGAATAAATGAGATACGCAGGCAATAAAGAGACTCACGACGCGTGATACGCCCTCAACCCCGCTCGAATGAGGGGCATGAAAATCTCGTCGACCCACTCGCTGACGGCGGCGAGTCCGCCTTGCTTCCATACGCCGCCAACAAAGAGGAAGAAGGCGCCGCTAACTCCAATATCGTCGTCGCCGACGATACACTCGACACCTGGTTGGCCGAGTTTCTTGAGGAGTCCTTGTAGAATCTCCGCGCGCAGTAAACAATGTTCCAGGGTCTTCAAACAGATGCGGGTGAGATCTAAAGGCTGACTGAAAGCATTTGTGATATTCACCCGGAACATTGCAATGGAGCACCCGTCCTCGAGATCGCCGCAGAGCTCGAACGCGACCAGGAAGGAGTAGATTAGCGCACATCGCCCTCTGACGCGGAGATACTCGCGGACTCCGACGTCAAGCGAGCGCACAGAGCTCCAAATGCCGACAAGAACCCAGGGGACGAAGACGGGGTATGTGGGCTCTTTAATTGCATCGAGAGCGGCATTGAACACAGCTTGCTCCTTCATGCTGGGTGGGTCTCGTCGTCGTCGGGGGGTGTCGCTAGCGAGAAGGAGGAAAGACGAACAGCCAAGAGGTCGCTGATCGTTGAATCGGACACACTGACGTAATGATTGACACTTTTGGAAATATCGTCAGCAACAATTGTCATCTGTTCCACCAAGTCCAGTTATGGACGTTTACAACCTTCTGCAATTAACTACATAAACACATCATCTCCGTCACCGACTGCAGATGCTCTCCTCGCACTATTGGGTCCCGGTATTGTGAGAAACAAACAGGGAACTTTACGACGTGATTATCGGCGGGTCCTCGGACGCGTTCACTGAGGCGGGCGGAATGAGCTAGTTGGAATTCTTCTGAAGTAGTAGGACACTAGACCCTGTAGCAGGACCAGATGAGGCCCTACTACAGTGGAGGAGGCGAGGCGCGTCTGCTTTGTCGAGTGGCACGGACGGAAGTGGTAATAAGCTCGCATTTGGGGGGAGGGACGTTTGATGATCACTGTGTCCGATTCAACGATCAGCGACCTCTTGACTGGAGCCAACTGGCCTCCAGAAAGTTGGCTGTTCTCCTCGCACTCGCGGTCCCCGTCGGCCGCGCACCCGCCCGCATTCGGTGCTTCAGCCCGCCCCACCACTCGACGCTGCCGAGTTCGAGAACGGCGAATCCCTCCAGATGATCTTCGGTGACACGGCGTACACCGACTCCTAGCGGCAGTGCGTATCTCGGCGCGTTTGTTGCGCGCCCCTTCGCCGTCCGCGCTCTATCCCCGCTCACCAGAACGTCGAAGGCTGCGCCTCCGCCCGCTGACCGGTGTGACCATTTCGCGTCCTATATTAGTCTCGCTTGATAAATTTCGCTGCTTAGCGCGTCAAACGAAACCACCGAGGGATATGTCGAGACTAAGGACTGGCAGCACGGAATTACATACAATGGGGTACAGTACAACAAATCCGGGTCGAAGGACAGGAGGGGGATCGCAGGATATCGAGGGATTAAATAGCTAGTACAGTAACCATAACGTCGAGACTCGAATAATGAGCGTAGGGAATCGATTGGAACAAAAAGGTATTACCAATCAAAGTTGATGAACTCGGAGAGCGACGGGCTTGGATTAGGGGCTGGAGGGGAAGGGCGTGCGGTCGGGGAAGGACGCCATCCAGCCGGTGAGTCGCCCGAAAAGAGGGACGCCAGGTCGACGGCTAAAACGATTTGTTGGCCTTGGTATGAGCATCGGCGTTGAGAAAGGGGGAACGCACCAGCACCAACAGAATTCCGCGGAGTCAGGGGACTTCGGGGCGGGAGCGTAAAGATGGGAGGGGGCATGTCGTCCGCGAGGTGGGTATACGAGAGGTTCTCGCCCGAGCGCAGTGACTTCGGCTGGTGCAGGGGAGTGTTAATGGACAGTGCCCGAGAGGGACTCGTTCCGCACCTTCGGGGAGAAGGCCTCGAGAAGTACGGGCGTCGATGTCGACGCATCGCAGATCGTCAAAACCGGCTCCAAGCCCGCTGTCGACAGCGACTACGGCGGAAACCACCAGATTACGGGCGGGACAACAATGGCAACGATGATCCATACCTGGGAAGAAGAAACCGGAGCGGAGGTGTTGCTAGCAGCTTGGTCATCCTCGGCTCGTGCCAGAGAGCGGTCGGACGAGGATGGAATTGAGAGAGTGGTGTCGAGCGCATCGGCCTTGACCTTCTCCGAGCTCTTACGCTTCGCGTGCTCCTGAGCCTTCTGCAGCTTGTGGAGACGCTCAAGGATGCGGAGCTCTACTCTGGAGTCAGTTTATGTATAGCGCGCGATAGAAAGAACAAACCAGCAGCGTACGTGGGTCCCATTTCATTCATCCGGGCCTTCTTGCTGGGACGACTAGGTCGCGCGTTGAGTAAATTAGAATCAGAGATGGAATGATACGACTCACAACGAGAAATATACGGGTAGGACCACTCGAATAACAGGCAAGTACAAATTCCTAATCCACGGGACGACCTTGTTGAGGCGTGTCTCCTTGCAGAGCCCGCCGACAAACCCGGACACGCTGTCGCGGGCACTTTCGCCTTTCTTGACAAGGCGGGGGACACCAGGCTGCTTGACTTTCAACAGGAGCTCGTGGAAAACCTTCTCTGAGAGGAGGCAGTTCTCGAATACCTTGAAAAAAGTGTGAGGAACTATATGCAATTCAGGCATGGTATTTACCCCATAGAGTCCCGGTATGCATTGTTCTCCAGAACCGCAGACTTCCATGAAGACCAGGGAAAAGGCGTATAAAATGCAGGACCATCCTTTGATCTGGGACGCCTCTCTAACGAGGTTGACGGGCGCCAACAGACCATCCCAGGACGATTCCCGCTGTAGGAAGGGTAGGAGAACTTTGAACGACGGGTGCTGGATGGCGCGGATAGCCACCTCGATGATGGCTCGGTCTCTGGGCAGCATGATGTACGGGCGTCACTGAGGGTGGCGCGGGCGTGGAGGGAGGAGGAGAGAGGGAGCGCTGTGTGACATCGTGACGTCACATATCAAACTAACGCGCCTCGTCGCACGTCGCGTCGCGTAGTTGCGCGTTTGATATCCCCATGTGTCCAGGCATCAGAGATATCGGGCCCAAAACGGTAATACGCGCTGAATCTACGTCGATAAAAATATCCTCCGAGTCCCGGGTAAGGTGCTGTGTTAGCTGCATCAGAGGTCGAGACGCCGACGTTATTCCGGCCGGTGGCGACCTTGCCACGCAGAGCCAATAATATATATTTGATAGCGGAACTCGTCAATATACAGATATTCACCGCCACCTCGGGGTCCAGGCCTCGATTTCACAGCCACAGGCAGATTATCCTCCCCTTCTTATCCCCAGCAGCAGCCACACCACATATTATAGACCCCAGTAGAGACCCTCACAGTGCCTCCATAGCACAGCGGTAGGCTTGCCAAATTTCGTGGGAGACGTTCCACATGCAATGCGGCGAGTAAACCACAGGTCGAGGGTTCGATTCCCCCAGGAGGCACAGTTGGGTACGGCTGCCCGCCAGCTGGGCCGTCCAGGCCCGAGGTCAATAATGGCAGCACAGCGCTATTGGGGTAGAGGTAGGTTTCGGCGGTCATCGATACCTCTACCCATCTTTTTGGCTTTTTATTTCATGTTTGTGTTTTTTCTTCCTTGTTGTGCCACCAGCGGTTTGTCGCCATTTTTATAGCTTCCTTGGTCTGTTATTTATACGGCTAGCCTCGCACTGCAGACCTTCGGCAGACATTTGGCAGTTGCGCGGTGGCCTGCGTGAATCGCAGGCAGGATACAAAAAGGGTATTAACCGTTCATTACCCAAGCCAATAGAATAAGTAAGTACTGGTATCCGTCGAGGTGCTGCATTTACAGTATTGAAGCAGCCCCGTTTTATGACCACTGCGCACGAGAGGATGAGCGACTTCACAAACATCAGGCCACAAAACGTACCGGATGACATTCGCCACCATCCCACGACCATACATGCGTCGGCACGCCAATGATCATCTTCGCAAACTGCATCCCGTTCCCCACCTCCACGTGATTTTACAGCTTCTCTCTCTCGAATGGTGGAACTGCGCTCATCCGAATCCAACAAAAACCAATTGGTTTGAGCCATAGCGAGATAGCAGTGCATATGTTTTACAGATCAAGTGCTAACAAGAAAGCAAATATTAGATATGGTGACGTAGAACTAGATCAATTCAACTTGCAGCCCAACACCCTCACTGAACGAAGAATTAGTGTTGAACGATATAAAGGCGGAGAAAACACTCACCAGTGCCATCAGGTTCCCCCACTCCATACAGCATTTCCATCGGATGGAATGCGAGCGAACTCGACCGAGGAATGAAAGGGGACAAGAGGGCGCGGGACGGCGGGACGGTCAACCCAGTGGACACGGTGACGCTGGACGCGGCAAGGGGATGCCTCAAGCTCTGGATCGTAACACGCTGGGTCCTCCAGTTCTTTTGAGATATCGCGGAGGTTCTGCGTAGGCGATCAGGACAATGTCGACATAGGGGTAGATCACATACGTTGCATATACACTCGCGGCAGGATGACAGTCAAAGGCAGAAAGGCCGTTGGGCTGCGCGTCCCAAGTCACGACGGCAGTGTCGGGACCACGAAGATCCCACAGCTTGACTTTGCCATCCAGACTACGCAAGCGTTAGATCGAGCTCAGCAAGTCGGGATGTTTCGCCTACCTTGCGGAGAGGAACTGGGAGGCTATCGTCGGATGACACCGAACGTTTTGGACCCAAGACTCGTGTTCGACGTAGTTTCTGATCACAGAGTTCTCTTCCTCCATGCGTCGATCAAAGACCTTCACTTCGCCATTGGCGAAACTAGCCGCGAATATCTGGGAAGGCCCAACATCGCAGACGATGGCGGTCACAGGGCTGTCCGAGTTCGTGTCCAAGTCCTGCCCCGAATGAGTATCCAAAATATTATTTGGAATTCTAAATCGCTTACCAGTGTAGGCGTCTCGGTCTGAGCATCCCATACTTTGATGATTCGCGAGTCCCCACCGACGAGAAGGATACCGGCGGACTGCTTCCAGTCCATCACAACGCCTGCACCCTGCCGGACTGGAACAAGTTCCGGAAGGCCACGGAACGCGCTGACCATCTGGACAGGTCCTTGGTCTACAGCCGGATCATAGTTGCGGTAAAGGCGGAGGACACCGTCCGCTAATGAGTGGTGCGTCAGTTTCCAACAGCCTGCCAACTGCAACAGCACTTACAAGAACCAGTCAAAATGATCCCGCCTACATCCTGATTGATGACCTGCAGCGACGTCACGCTGGTGCCCGACGGATTACCGTTGTGGAAGGAGCTTAGTCGCCGGCGTTGCGACCAATCCCAAACGCTATGGGATGCGTTGAGAATGAAATCGATCCAAGCGAGTATGATATTTACCTGACTACATCCGATTCATTGGCGACGAAAAGGTGCTTATCAAACGAGTGGAATGCCATAGTAAGAGGATGTCCCGGGATGTGCAGCGTCGCGACAGGCAGATCCCAACGGCGAGTTTCTGTCCAAATATGAGCACTCTCAGTATTATTCCGGCGAGAAAGGTTCACCTACCCGCGATCTCAATGTGCCGCTGCGTCTCGTCGATGACACCTTCGTTCCGAGTTTGGCGCCACAGCTGGTAATTGAACTGGATGCTTCCCGGCTCGTCGGCCTCCGCTTGCTATACGCGACAATCAGCCAACGACTCTTAACCGAACGGAACCTACATACCCTCATTTGCGGCTCAGTGAAGTACTCGCTGCACCAGTCAAAGAACGTGCTCTTCAGCGGCAGAACATCCGCCATGCCGACGCCCGTTCCCAAGCCGAGGATGATGCTGCTGTTGGAGTCCATGGACGAGAGACTGCTGCTCGGGCTCGGCGCCGATCCGCCATGATGATGGCCGCGCCGTGTCCCAGATCGCCTTCGCGCCCGCAGACGCTCCATGTCTTCCTCCACGAGCGCCTCAATAACGTTCCACGCCATAAAGTCTGCAGGGGCCTGATGGGGTGCGTCGAAGGAGGGGCGTGGCGAGGGTGGTGCGCTGCGGTGGTGGTTCTGACCTGAGGGATCGGAATAAGGCGAGGCATACCGGGCCAAGTTGAGGTTCGGTGACGGGGGACGCGAACTGTCGGATTCCGGTCGCGGTGGGGCATCTGCGGGCGCTGGGTGATGGTGGGTGTCGTCCGCAGCCGGAAAGGCGATCCCGTTGGCCAGCGACTTGAGCGCGTTTGCAAAGGACGACGTCCGCCGTATCGTATTAGTGACACCGTTAGAAATGGTACTGGTCATCGTATCTGCGCGGGAAAGGCCAGGTCGTGGGCCAGGGGATGGCGGAGGCGCTACAAAGGACGGGGAGGCGGACATCGTCGACGCTTGAGAACCTACTCGGGGACGAGATGTCCGCTCGGGCGTAAGCGGAGGAACATGCAGGGACGATGACTCCAGCCGCGTAAATGGCGACTCGAGGAGAAGCGCCATGATGTAGTCTAGGACCGTTTGCGCGTTGGTGGCGACTTCGTGATAGGGATCGACGGAAAGATCCAGAAGGAAGACGAACATGGTGAAGAATGAAGACAGATAGACTCGCTGCTCGGCCTGTTCATGGTCTTCAAACCGATCCAACCAGTCTGCGACAGCTTGGACAGTGATACTGCTGTCGTCGTCGTTGGCATGGTGGCCACTGGGCATCTTCCACTTGCGGTCTTCTTCCCAATAAAGCCACGCGCAAACGACGAAGAAGCCTCGATACTCCTTGACAAGGCAGCTCAATACGACAATGATCTCCTTCCGACACATCGGGCTTGCGTCGTCCTTCATAGCGAGAGTCGCGCCAGTGACGACGGCCACCTCCATCTTGAAGTGTGTCCGCTTTGACTCGAAGTGTGGCATGGTTCCGCTTCCCCCACCGCCTCTCTTCCGATCATTTGAGGATCCACTGGCGCCCATGAACGTCCCCAGGGCGTATAAAGCCGCACAGCGCACCTCCACCGAATCGTCCGAAAGCAGCTGTATGAGTTTGTCCTGCGTCCCGCGGTCCACGCCATATACCTTGTTCTCGTCGTTCCCATCCCAGATCTGCGCGATGCACAGCGCGCTCCACTGGCGGAGCAGAAAGTCGGGGTCGTCGAGCTTGTCGTAGCAGTGGTCGAATACCCGTGCGTGCAGGCACGCATCCTGGCCCGGCGTGAAATCCCGGGAGGCCGCTGCAAGGATGAACGAGCACATCGCCTTGTGTTCCGACGAGTTGGGGAGCGCCGGCTCATCTCGCGCGCCCAGAATGTTCGCAAAGTACTTGAACCCGTTCGTGTTGACCAAGTCGACTTGAACAGACGGGTCAACGGCGAGGATGCGGGCCCATATAAAGATCAGGACCGGACGAAGGTCCGGGCCCGCAGCCTGGAGGAGCTTGCTTATATACGGGAAGATTCCGATGGTCAGCACGAGATGGACGGCCCACGGGCCCAGATCGACGAATTGGGAGAGAAGGATCAGGGCGCGCAGCCGATGAGGTTGACACAGGAGAACCTGGAGGACGATGGGGAGCTGATCGGGAGGTTTGCGAGGGACGAGGTGCGATTCCTTGACGGGCTCCGTTTCGGATAACGCGTTCAGACTGTCCCCCGACCCGTTACCGTTATGATCCACCGACGGAGGAAGGGACATCGGACCCCGCTTAGTGAGCGCCGCGCCTCCACGCGAGATCCACACCTCGAAGGCGGTCAACTGGTCCGCGAAGAACCGGCTGGGTATATAATTGTAGCCTTTGTCGCCGGGGAGCTTGGCAGGCTGGTTCTGCCCAATCCGCCCTGGGCGCGATGCGATGATCACAGGGGAGTCGACGACGACGGCATTGCCATCAGGAGTCTTGTAAAGCAAATCCGGGAGCTGTCGCAGGCACGCATCGACTGCGAGGTCCCACGTTGCCCAGAGTGCATGAGTATTAGTGGCGGTAGGGGAGGATACGTATGCGGCGTGCAATGATAGTTCTTCATGATCCGCTCAGCGAGGAGAAAATTGCGGAAGAGCGAAGCAATGAGAAGATCGCATCGATACAGACGGGTGAAGACGTCGCGTGAAAACGTCGTCCAGGCTATCGTGTCGGTGATGGCGGTAAAAATCCAGTTCAGTTCCCCCAGCGGCGTTTTACGGTCCTTGAGGTCGCCAGGGAGCTGCATGACCATGTCGGCAGTGATGTTATTGGGAAGTTGGTGGTGCATGATAAAGTAGCGGAGGGCGATGTCGATGGGGGAGGTGAGGCACGACGTGAACAGATCCGCCGGCAGTTCGGGGCACGAGGGGAGCTGCTCGTTTGCAGCGCATGCTGCCAGCTGGAGCGACTGCATAAATGGCTGGGTGCCGTCCACCGGACCTCCGTGCATCAATCTCGCCTCGAGATCGCGCCGTTCGGCGAAAATGTTAAAGTTGGTGAGCAGATGCCCGGCTGCAGAGCAGTCCCATATGTAAATGCCCGGCGAACCGAGCCACGTCTGCACCTCCTGCAGGGAGACGGGAATGTATTGCGTGTAATTCCGATTGAAACACCACAGCTCTCCACTGGCCGTGGGTTTCGGAACGCCGTGCCCATTATAATGGAAGAGGACGGCGTCGTCTTTCGCTTGTTTGCGTAAAGACTGACACGACCGCCAGAGGTCGTCGTACGACGGATCCTGGACCGCTTTGTACATGATCTTGAGACTGAGGCCCTCGAACTGATGCTTGAGGTTGGCCGCAATCGCTTCCATGGCTTTCTGGGACGGCATGGTATGGGGATCGACCCACGCCTCGAGGACAGCACAGGGATTGGTTTTGACGACGTCTGGTGGGTCCACATCGATGTTCAGGCACAAGACGAGCGCAGCGTTCGCGGTCTTGAGTTTCCCAGGTGAAGCGCCGCGCCACGGAATGGATTTGGGCGACCATGAAGGCGGAGGAGTGGGGTTTCCGCAGCTGAGATGGCGCTTGGCCGACCAGTACGGTACTGGAGGTGAAGATGATTCTTCTGCGTCGACCATGTCGTCCGAATAATGCGTGCCATTCATAAGAAGGCCGCTGGGAGCTGGGCGCGAGTGACTGCGCGTCTGGGATCGCTCATCCGAGTGAGTACTTGGATACTCGCTCGCGCGCTCGGTAGAATCGGTGAAATCGTCCCTCGGCCACTCGGAAGCGCCTGCGACATATTAAGTCCCATCCAACGCTGTAAGAAATAACTTACCTGCAACAAACGTCGGTCTTTTCCGTTGGGTCTGCCGCTGGGCCGACATTCGATTCGGGCACGGGTGGTCCCTGAGGCCGACGTAAAACGGGCGGCGCGAACTTTGGCAAGCTCAAGATTGAACTAGCTATAGTCTGCCTCTGGGACTGGTGGGAGCAAAAGTAGAGGCTGAAAGCGGGAGGTACTGAAGACCTGTGACCGGCAAATGCCGATCATTGGCGACTCACGAGCGGCCTTTCAACCTGGCTTGGACCTCAAGCTTCAAGTTGGCCAGGCTCAATAACATAGGGAATGATCCAAGCCTCCTTGGCTCGGCCCAAAACGACTCAAAACGGCTCAGCACCGTTGGACTTCAAGTTTGACTGAACACCTATCTGATGCAGCACTCCAGAGCTATCTCTATAGCAATTATATCTCTACAGTAATCGATATACCAACCATACTGATACGAGGAAGACTGGGAGCCATCTTCGGAGAACTTTCCACTACTTCGTTCGAGGGGACCCGGGTCATTTTTTCCACAGTTACTTCTGCTCTTGCCTCATCTGCCAGTCGACATAAACATTTTCCCCCCATTATCACCGCCTCTGTGTTCAAGCCTGTCATGGTTCAAGGTCCATGTATTCTGAAGCGCATCATTACAGCAACACGCCGATTCATGAGCTAAACTTCACCACAAACCTCCCTTATGATTCAACCGGCCGCCGTTGTCTTCGAATCAAATGAACATCATGCAAAAATCCTGTGGGTCAACGGCACTGTGGCAAAACCTCGGAGAGAGCACTTGAGGATTCCAAGTCAATGAGAAGTGCTTCGAGATGATAAGACGACGAGGTAGGTTCCAGTGAGCCTCGACTCGGCGAAACCAGATGGATAACTTATTTTCTAGGTTCTTGTTGCCTATTCTCGGACCGAGTCCCCAAGAAGATGGGCTTTCTGGGTAAGACAGTCAACATGGAATGCTTTTTGATCGGAACCCCATGTTGGCCCCTGCCAGTCCCTGTTGCGTATTTTCATCTGTCTTTGACCGATATGTATTTTACAATTAGCGAGCACGTAATATTTCGGAGCATCGATCTGCGCTGGGAGCGGAAACAGAGATCCTTCTGCCCGAACTATCTGCGTCTGAATGGCTGCTGGAGCGAGCAGTGGAAAAACATAGAGCAATCACCCCGGAATTTTGCAGGTTGGTTCAATTCAAATTCGATCTGTGTGGGTACGCAGTCACATCCGAGAACATGCCAGTCAAGCGCCTGGAAGTGTGAGGTAATCTGCTATAGAATTTAATGCCGGGTCCTCGCATATTTATTGTACATGAGGCTCATCACTTATTAGCACCCGTAAAGGGCTGCCCGGGAAAAATAGGGGGGGTCCGAGGAGCAACGGGATCAGGCCGTATTGGGACATCGGACCGGTCAATCGCCTTTCGCCGAGGAACAGCCGCCGTCAGAACCAAATTCAAGGTGGGAGCGTGGGTTTTTTGGTACCAGTCTTCGGTCGGGAGGATACCAGACGGAACTGGGAGGCGGTCCCACAAAAAGGGATCATGCCGTACCTTCCCACTGAGAATATCTCAAGTGGCGGCGTTGCACCGACAACAGAAGCGAGCACACGGAGGATTGTCGGAACTTGTGATAGATTCTCCAGGAACCCCATTTCTCCGATCCTCAGTTTGCCTTAAAGAGCAAACCGATACTCCAGGGCGATGCCTTGCCGACTCTTGACCTTCCCCTCCCGCCAACGCGTCAGCCTACCATGGCAGCCCCTCCTATTCGCAAACTGCCTGCCAACTTTTTGTGGGGTTTCGCAACTGGTGAGCTGCAAAAAAAAAAACGCGGCGCGTCAAAGCGCGTTGACGCGTATCTCATCAACGGGAAGCTGAGACTCACGATGTTGTCAGCGAGTTTCCAAATTGAAGGCTCGACCAATCTCGATGGTCGAGGCAAGTCTATCTGGGACGATTTTTCGCGACTTCCTGGCAAAACTCTCGACGGTCGGAATGGGGACGATGCCACAGACTCGTACAAGCTCTGGAGAGACGATATTGCACTCCTTGCCAAATACGGAGTGAAAACATATCGTTTCTCCCTCTCTTGGTCGCGAATCATTCCCTTGGGCGGCAGGAACGACCCCATCAATCCCAAAGGAATCGAGTTTTATTCCAAGTTCATCGACGCACTCCTCGCGAACGGTATTATTCCTTTTGTGGTCAGTAACGCTTCTGGCCCAGACTGCTCTTGGCTCTTGGCTCACTGCGTGCAGACACTTTACCACTGGGATCTCCCCCAAGGTCTGCACGATCGGTACGGGGGCTGGCTTAACAAGGACGAAATAGTGCTAGACTACGTGCGATACGCCAGGGTACGTCGTCCCGCTCTCGCGAATGCCAGTGGTGTATATTACGCCTATTAGGTGTGCTTTGAAGCCTTCGGTGATCGCGTCAAATTCTGGTATTCTCCGCGCCAATACAATTTAAACCTGCTGACCATTCCAAGGTTGACCATGAACGAGCCTTGGTGTGTATCCATCCTGGGATATGGCCGGGGCGTTTTCGCCCCCGGGCGGTCAAGTGACCGCAGCAGGTCACCAGAAGGCGATTCTGCCACGGAACCTTGGATGTGAGCTCCACTTTCAGGCGGTGATTTGCCGCAGATCAATTTTCATGCTATAACATTTTCCGACATTTTTTAGCGTCGGTCACAATGTTATCCTGTCCCACGCCAACGCTGTCAAGCTGTACCGAGACGAATTTAAGTCCAAGCAAGGCGGTCAAATCGGCATCACATTGAATGGCGACTGGCAAATGCCGTACGACGATAGTCCTGAGAGTATGACTTCCGTACCATCGCATTTGACCTGAACAGCTCATGTCCGCATTTTTTCCAGATGTGGAAGCAGCCCAGCACGCCCTGGACGTTGCGATTGGTAACAATTGTTCTAACGTATATCCTATCACCCTGCTGACTTGTATCTCCGATGTTTTTGCCTGTAGGGTGGTTTGCAGTGCGTCGATTATTTTTGGCTGGGCATTTCTTGATGCCGTCCAATTAGGATCCGGTTTACCTGGGACATTATCCCCCTTACATGCAACAGATGCTCGGCAACAGGCTGCCGCAATTCACTGCCGCCGAAATGGCCGTTGTTAAAGGCTCATCCGACTTTTATGGGATGAACACCTACACCACAAACCTTTGCCGTTCGCCTTTGCCCTTCATTTCCAGTCTGTATTGGCCGTTGACTCCAAGCGCAGGGGCCGGTGGTGACGACGAGTTCCAAGGCTTGGTGGATTATACCTTTACAAGACCTGACGGCACCCAGCTGGGCACCCAAGGTACATTCTGAAACCGGCTATGCGCGACTCGGACTTACGCGTCACATACAGCGCATTGCGCATGGCTACAAGACTGTACGTGTCGATCACTCATGGATTGTCTACTTAACCCTAAGATGGTACACAGACCCTCAAGGCTTCCGCGCGGTACGAAAATGTCTACCGTGTTGAAAATCCGCAGCTGACTCGATTATAGCTTCTCAACTATCTCTGGAAGGTGATCTTTATTGATAATATAGCATTTCCGTTGAGCTGAAGTCACGCGCAGAGATACAAACTGCCTATATAGTAAGTTGAAATTGGCTGGCTGATATTCTGATCTAATAACCTGTCCAGCGTCACAGAGAACGGATTCGCGGTCAAGAATGAGAACGATATGCCGAAGGAAGTTGCTGTCAAAGACACCGACCGCGTCAACTACTACCGCGGTGTGACTGCCTCCTTGCAAGCTGCTATCAACGAGGATGGGGTCGATATCAGGTGCTATTTGGCTTGGAGTAAGTTTGACTAAGAACGTTTGAACTATGTCTCATTATCGCTCCTTCAGGTCTACTTGATAACTTTGAATGGTACGGTGATTTCGGTTTCGGAGACTATACTGACCCACTTGACCTACAGGGCCGACGGTTATATAACTCGTTTCGGTGTCACCTATGTCGACTACAATACGCAAGAGAGGATACCGAAAGACTCGGCGAATTTCCTCGTCAAGGTAACTACCTCATCGTGTCACTCAAAATATTGGTCACCTATGTCTTCCAGTGGTTCCAGGATCGGACTCTGACGACAGAAGACCTGACGCCGTCGCTGAAACAGCTGGTGACCAAAGCGAGCGACGCCATCAGCATCGCAAGCACGTTGTCGAAAGGAGAAGCTTCCCTCAGCACCATTCCCGTTTCGTGGTTTGCTCAGCTGAAGGCGTGGGTCTCGAGATACATTATCGCACTTCTTTCACTCGTTAAATTGAATCGCAGATGACCGGGCCCCGGGTTGCAGAGCTGTACATAGTATCTTTTTACGACATATATTCATCGTCCTTTGCTGGCTCGTCGTTCTGCATCGTCCCTCAGGATGAACAACTTTTCTCTGCATACATGCTTATAATACGAGAGGCACGATTGTCCCGATTCTTCTTTCTTGCAGTGGATCTCTGTCCAAGTCTCCGTCGTGCTTCTTCTTTGATATGGATGACAATGTGCATCAACTGATCCTGGAACTCTCCAGCCAGCTCCAGCCTAACATTCAGCTCTAACCATACACGAGCGCAGCTGCGACAGAATCCGGTAAGTACATGTACCCATCGGGAACCTCTATTTTTGGGGCGCCCTCGATGTCTTGGCGACAAGTTCGAGCAGATATTTTGACACTGATATCATCATTCGGCGAAATGCAGGAAGAACTTACGAGCTCGCTACCGGCGAGTTAATCTCGGTCGTGGTTAATATAGTACCCGGAAGGATCATGGAGAGTCCTTGGCGCGACTTGCGTTATATTTGTGATGCGCAAAAGAGCGAGAAAGAGGCGATTGTTTTGTACTCGAGTGTGCGACTTTTTTGCCTCGTATTTGGAATTTCCGCCAGAGTACAAAATAAACACAACTCTAGAAAGGAAATTTATTCGCCAGTATGATGTGCCAGCGCCTGACGTTCCCGCGTGGACCTAAAGCATCTGACCGAGGTGTCGCAGTATTGCGGGGAAAGGAAAGCGCCACGTACGAGCCCCGCAAGCAACGCGCAAGCTCGCGCCAACAACGCGCGACCAACTTGAAGCGCGACATGGTATCGTCAACCGTGATGCGTACCGTGACCAGGACAGTTGTGAGATCACGAGACGAAGTACCGCATAAATTCCCCGGAAAGTATACATGATTCGCCCACAGTCTACAGAGAGGACGTGAGCACAGCTGTGCGCTAAGTTGTCGCGGAGAAACCTGGGTTTGATTACATAGCATGATAGATGGGATCAAGCGATCAATCCTCCGGATTCGTCCGAATCTTTTCTGCTTCGTACCTTGTTCATACCGGTTCATACCGCACTGTGTCGGGCGAATTATGCTCGCATGTACTCTTCAAAGGACTGGAATCAAAAGGCCAACTTACCGATTTCCCTCAGCACCAACAAGACTTGGCTTGATTCAGGCTTTGCTATTCTTGCTGCGCGGGGTGTAACGTCCATTCATCGCCCATTCATCTCTCACCAAGAACCAATCAGAGATGGGACACCCCAAAAACATCATGATTCCTCCGTACTTAGCCGAACACTTCTTTATTCTAGGTCTTCGATGAATAAGCGTTCCGACAATGGCCGACTTGCACGCACGCGTACTTGTTCACGCCGTTTTGCCATGGCTGACTGTTCTACCCTCCAAGCGAACCCTGCAACTTGCAAGTTGACTGACAGTTCCCCACCTTCACGTGCGGCATCCCGGGGTAGTTTTCAGCTTTCTGACTCATTCTTTGGCATGCCCACCCAGTTTTACCTGCGCTCTATCACCTGACCTCGGGAAGGGACGACGAAACCAACCTTTGAGGATGTTGGCTGATTCAGAATGCCACGGCGATCAGGCGGGGCCGGAAGCCATCTACCTACCGCACGTGTGGTCCACTACTCGCCTGAGACCTGACTGAGCAGTATAAATGGCGTCGAAATTCTTGTTGCAACCCAGAAAACCCACTCCCCTCAGCACTAATGTCAAACATCCTCACACTGTACGATATCGCTTCCACTGTCCCTGGACAGGCTTGGTCGCCGAATACTACTAAAGCAAGGCAAGCATGGTGGCACTTCAGGCGATTAACATCCTCTAACCGTGTTCCGTACCCCCAGATACGCCTTGAATTTCAAGGGAATCCCATTCAAGACGGTCTGGGTCGAGCATCCCGATATCGAGGCTCTGTGCAAGAAAATTGGGGCGAAATCTACCAGCGCCACTGGCCTCCAGTATACCCTTCCAGTCATCCACGACCCCTCGACAGGTACATGTCGCGAGCGCCTTCTGTCCAGCGTATAGCTTACCTTGTTCATTTAGGCGCCGTAGTCTCTGACTCTATCGAAATAGCACAATACTTGGATGCTACGTACCCCAGCTTGCCACGCTTGATCCCAGCGGGGACAGCTGCCCTCCACTACGCATTTACGGACGCCCACGCCGCTACGCTGGGCCCGCTTTACGCCTACGCCTTGCCCGCCACTCTCCTGATCCTGAACCCGGCAGGCCAGGATTATTTCCGCCGGACCAGGGAAAAGCTCCTCTTCGGAGGTCGGCGCTTGGAAGACGTTACTCCCACCGGCGATGAGCACGTCGTTATGTGGAAGAAGCTCCAAGACGGGCTCGACCAGGTCGACGGGTGGATCAGCAAAAATGGCTCCGACAGCAAGTATTTCATGGGCGAAGTTATGGGCTACGCGGACATCACTATTGGGGCGTATCTTCGCTGGGCAAAGGTAGTGTTGGAGAAGGAGAAATGGGAGGATATTCTGAGCTGGAATGGGGGGCGATGGGCAAACTTGATGCGCGACTTGGAAAAATACGAGACTGTTCTATGAAACTCTAGCTAAAGGATACATCGTAGATATATCAAAATATTTACTCTCTTTCGCCTTATACTCTGAGAAAAATAGAGCCGATTTCCATTTTCGGAAAATCACTTCTCTTTCTCCTAACATACGACATCATCTCCGCAGAGCAACTGCATGACCCAGTACACACACGGCCACCATGAATCTGTTTTGCGATCGCACTCCTGGCGCACTGCACAGAACTCTTGTGCCTATCTCTTGACCTCGCTCTCGCCCAACATGCACGTTCTGGACGTTGGGTGCGGTCCTGGAACGATAACAGCCGATCTCGCGAAACTTGTCCCAGCAGGCCATGTCACCGGAATCGAGCGCTCCGCCGAAGACGTCCTCCAAAAGGCCCGTGAAGCAGCCGCGGCGCAGGGAGTAGCCAACATAACATACGCGCTCGGGGACGTCTTGTCGCTCGACTTCCCGGACAACACCTTCGACGTTGTACACGCGCACCAAGTCCTCCAGCACGTCTCTGACCCTGTGCGCGCCTTGCGCGAGATGGTCCGCGTCGCGAAGCCCGGCGGCATTGTTGCTGCGCGCGATACAGACTTTTCCGCGATGACCTGGCACCCGGAAAGCGAGGGATTGTCCCTCTGGCGCAAGACACACCAGCAGGTTGCGCGCGCGAATGGCGGCGACCCTGATGCTGGACGTCGTTTGTTGTCTTGGGCGCTGCAAGCCGGGCTCGCGCGGGATCAAATTACTGCGTCTGCAAGCGTTTGGTGCTACAGCACCCCGGAGGAGGTGGAATGGTGGAGCTCTTCCTGGGCTGAGCGCGTCCTCGCGTCTGAGTTTGCGTCGGGTGCCTTGGACCGCGGGTTCGCGACGCCGGAGGATCTGGATGGTATGTCGCAGGGGTGGAAGGCCTGGGGATCACATTCAGACGCTTGGTTTGCTCTTTTGCATGGCGAGATTCTCTGTAAGGTATAAATCGAGTGCGGAAAATACATGGTCGTGGTCCGCAAAGGGAATTTTGTGCTTCGAATGTGTATGTACATAATAAGCTTTTGACGCGTCCTGCGATCTTCTTTCTCTTCCTGCACAATGCACGCGCCTATCTCAGCCAAAGTGAGAACGAAACTGTCCTTGACAACTCCGTCACTAATCGCGACCTCAGAAACAAGAAGCTCGCATAGCTGCGCTCCAAGCTGAGGTCGAGAGTCTCCAAAAAGAACTTGGGTACTTGCTTTCTCGCCAGGTCTTTTCTTCACTGCAATTCAGCTCCCAGGGAGAACAAGGATGCAGAAGCAATCACCAAGAAACACATAAAGCTTCTTCATTGTTACAATGAGGCAAAGGACGCGACGCAGGTCAAAAAGCCCAATATAGACTCTTTCAATACTAACTTTTTCATCTCTAGCTTCTTATTGGCAAGGTAGACATACATTCCCAACCGCACAGACTATTGAATCCACCAAACAGCTTGCGACACTGAAAGAAACGACCGTTAGGCAGATACACGATGAATTGGACTTGCGGGACAGCGACTAACGACTTCGATGCGACTTCGATTCGGAATTAATTGTACTGGAGCTGTACGACTTGCTAATTACTGAATGACGATCCAACTCGTCCCCGAACCGGCCCAAATTCCGACCCGCCCACTCGGAGCTTGAGATAATTTTGGGGGCCATATCTTGGCTGGAAGACGCACATCCTCTGTGGTGCCAACCCCCAGATTCCCATGCTCATTCCATCCCCATCCCCAAACCTCCGTCGAGGAAGAAGCGCCGACAATAAATGAGGCGAGGACGTGCTCGCTCCCGCATGCGACTTGCAGCAACCGATGCGTGCTCGCAGAGAATGGAAACTCGACACGGGCGAAGACGCCCTCGTTCCGTCCGAGTTGGCCGTTTGCGTTGTTGCCCGCCGAAAATAGGTCCCAATTCTTATCATCGCCAGTCGTGATGTACGTTCCGTTCCAGGTGCAGTCTACGCTCCGGGCTTGCGTCGCGACGCCGATGCCTTCTAGCTGGTGCTTCTTATTCGCGCCAAGGCCGCATAGGGTCCCAGAGGAGTGAAGGAACACGGTGTGCTGATGACCCAGCGCAGTGTGTACAACTGCATCGTCAGTTCGCGGGGAAGAGACCACTGCTGGGGCGGACAGGAACGGTTTATCGACGTCCCCCAGCTGGCCGTGTCGTGAGGTTCCCCATCCGACGATCAAGTCCCCCGAGGCGGTCTTTAGTTTGACGACGACATGATGCTGTCCAGAGGCCAACGACTCCACGGAGACGCCCCCCTCGGAGAAGTGGTCAAGGCTGACGACGTGGAAATCCTTCGCAGGCAGTTTACCCGCGCGTTTCGCACCGATTCCCAAGTTCCAAAATCGTTTGCGCCCATTGCGATGAGGACATCCGACATGGAATTATATGACAACACGACGTACGTCGTTTCCCATGAAGCGCAGGCTAATCGCGGGAGGTATCCAGACAGCCCATTGCGTTCTAACGGAAGATCGAGGGGTCTGAAAATGGAGGTGCTCTCATTGCGGCGAAGGAGGGCCCGAGCTGCCCTGATCTACCATCCCCACAACCCCACAACTCGGTGACCTGGCCGAGCTCTAGGAGCGCTAGCGTATGGTTGGCGCCGCAGGCCAAATGAACAGTTTCCGGTTTGGTGGCAGAGCTCCCGGCGCGCAACCAAGGAAAAAACATGGCGAAAAAGAGTGAGAGTCGTCGAGGGATCCATTGGACAGCTGCCATGGCCATTCGACCCCGCAGACCACAGCATATCTGGCTGAAGCCCGAGATTCAGTGGATGAACGTCGGAGTTTGGGTCGGAGCTTGGGATAAAAATCGGACCGAGGCTCCGGAGTCTGCGATCTAATCTCTTGGCACCGAATCCACGTGTTGCAGGCAGATCGACCCATCATGCATCATGACCAATAGTCAGTTAGCAGATTTTCCCTTAGCTTTCCGCTGCTTTTCGCTCTTGTCTCTTTATGCAGGATGGATGGCGGAACATGAGCTATGCTACCCTACGGCCCCGCGCAGCTAAACCTGCTGCTTGGCTAGTGGCAGCTAGCAAACAACCGGGAATCAGACATGTCATTTCGCCCATTTTCTGGCTACTATCCTTCGCCCTCCCCATTCTCTTCCGGACGGCCTACATCACACTCCCAGTCTACCTCTTTGGTACATCTACAACTACTTCTACGACTACTGGCTGTTCTACTTTCCGCCGGAAACCGGACTGTTCCCGCCCGCATGGCCTGAACCACGGACGCGACTCGTGTTATTAATGGCGACCATTCCGACATGGGGTTCGGCCATGGCGGTGGGCGTGCTGCTGTGGCCAGTGCTGAAGTACCTGCTTGCGTTGGGCACTGGGCGGAAACGTCGGGGCGGAGACTATGAAATGGCGATTCAAATGGAGGATGTACGTTCCAATGGCTCGACGCAGCGTATGCCGAGGGTGCACCGGTGGCGTCCGAGAGGTATGGGGTGCAGCTATCTCGGGATTGCAGCTTTTTTGTCTTCGCGGCCATGGCACTCAGTGGGGTGTACATGCTCCAGACGTATGAGCTCGCCGGCGACCATCGGTACAAGCCGGACATAGAACTTGCCGTCAACGCACCGAGGCCAAACGGCTACTACGACGGAAGTAAGCGAACAGGATTCTAAACACTGTCCCTCAACTAATCGACTTGCAGCCAAGGTCTTCATCGCCGTCATGTTTAACAACAACATCGAAATTCTTCCTCATTGGATCAAGGAGTTCACCAAGGTTATCCATTACCTTGGAACCGACAACATCTTCATCTCGGTCGTCGAGTCGCATAGCTGGGACGGCACAGCCGAAATGCTGGACGAATGGAAGGGCACGCTAGACGGGATGGGCGTGGCGCATCTTATACGTACCCGCGATCAGACAATCCCGCGGCCAGCAGGTGCGTCCCTTATATTGCTAGCCGGTCCATGAATGCTAAGTCGTTTGGGACCAGATATAGGTGGAAAGTTGAAAATAGAATTTCTCTCCGCCACACGCAATCTAGCCATGGCACCACTTGTGGAGCACGGCGGCTACGACGTGGTCCTGTTCAGCAACGACGTGCTAATAGAAGCGGAATCGGTCGTGGAGCTCTTGAAGACGAAGAACGGAGAATGGGATATGGTATGTGGACTTGATCTGGCGAGATGGGGGTGAGTTCTTCGTCCCTATCGTGTATTTCAAAAGTTGATGGGCCACTCCAAGCATGTATGATGCATGGGTCGTACGCGATCGTCTGGGTCGCCTCGTTTCATCGCTCTGGCCATACTTTCTCGAAGACGCCGGCCTGCATGCCGTCATGGCGGACGAGCCCGCGCCCGTGTTCACATGCTGGAACGGTATCGTCGCGTTCCGGGCAGACCCCCTACTCCCGATTTCACTGCGCACGCCCGGCCGGCTGTCCACATTCCCACATTCCCACCCGCTCCCCGACACGCACCCCGCGTACCCGCAGCCCGCCTCGCTCACGCCCGCGCTGACGCCCCCGATCTCGTTCCGCAGCACGGGCCCCAAGGAGCCGTGCTACTCGTCGGAGTCATTCAACTTCCCGTACGACCTCCGGCGGCAGTTCGACATGCAGCGCATCTTCCTCAACCCGCGCGTGATCAACAGCTACGAGTGGAGGTTCTACGTGTGGTACAAGTACATCACGCGGCACTGGGTGGTGAGGTGGTGGATTAAGCACGTGGAGGCGGGGAACGGGATGCAGTTTGCGAAGATGGTCATTGGCGTACCGGCGCATGTGTGGTCGTGGGATGGTGGCGAGTGTCATCCGGTACGTTTTACGACCTGATGTTTGTGAAGTCGCTCATCCTCTCATGCGCAGTGGTCATAAAACGGGGTTGCTTCAAACTGTAAATGCAGCACCTCGACGGATACCAGTACTTGTAGACTTACTTATTATATTGGCTTGGGTAATGAACGGTTAATACCCTTTTTGTATCTTGCCTGGGATTCGCGCAAGCCACCGCGCAACTGCCAAAGGACTGCCGAAGGTCTCACCGGGCAAAGCCAGCGCATGCGGAACGACATGCGTCAGGCATGTCTTTCGCACTGTCGGTCCTCGTCAGTGATTACAAAGTTCAATCACTGATCCAGACGCGACCAAGTGTGACACATGCGCTTGACGCATGTTGTTTCACATGCGCTGCTTGCCGGTGTCTGCAGTGCAGCTACCGTAAAATAAAGACAAGAACTATAAAAATGGCAAACCGTGGTGGCACAACAAGAAGAAAAAACACAAACATGAAATAAAAGCCAAAAAGATGGGTAGAGGTATCGATGACCGCCGAAACCTACCTCTACCCCAATAGCGCTGTGCTGCCATTATTGACCTCGGGCCTGGACGGCCCAGCTGGCGGGCAGCCGTACCCAACTGTGCCTCCTGGGGAATCGAACCCTCGACCTGTGGTTACTCGCCGCATTGCATGTGGAACGTCTCCCACGAAATTTGGCAAGCTTACCGCTGTGCTATGGAGGCACTGTGAGAGTCTCTGCTGAAGGCTACAATATGTGGTGTGGCCGAGAGATGAAGAGGCGAGGGGCGGGCTAAAGTGGCCGTGTTTTTTTTTTTTTGCCGGACTGCGGAGCGGTACACAAGTTGCTCAGAGATTGGGGGTAAGTCTACGAATGCACCTCAAGCTTTTTGAGCGAGGAGTTCTGGCTCCCCCTGTTGAAGTCAATGTCGAAGATATAAGTAGAGATAATGTCTGTGGGTCCGCAGTTCAACCCAGAGCATTCACCGCTCGAGACCGACTGGCAAACCCACTCATTACTGCTTTGGGTTCGATATCTCTGATCCGTGAACCAGATGGGGATTGAACCTGATTCAACGCGTAAAGATCGACGCGCCGCGACGCGCCGTTGATGCATGTCACGTGGTCCAGCGTCAACATTTCTCGCTATTTCAGATTTCTCGCCAGCTCTTTCTCTCAGGTCCCGGGGTCTTTCTGCTGCATACTCTCTCGTGTACTGTACCCGTTAAACATCCACGCCCGCCACCATATGCGCGCATTTATTGCCTCACTGCCCAGCATGTTGTCCAGAGAGCGTGGAATTATAGCTGCCGCCCTCGCGGTCATCGAGGACCCAAGCTACGCGGTCAAATTTCCTGACCATATCGCCAACTGGGATCCCTTGGTTTCTTCCATCTCTGCTGTTCGCGAGGCTCTCAAATTCAAGGGAAGACCTGCCCTCCAGTTCACTTTCATGCTCTCGGTCACCGCCGTCTGCGGAGGTCCCTTCACGCCCGGGATGTATAGGGTAAGTAGCACACTTCCCCTCATCTGTCTTCCGGCTCCCGCTCACCCTTCCCGCTCATGCTTTTCTGCAGATGTTGGAAAGCTGTTTGCTTTCAGAAGAGATACTTTTAGCGATCACCAAGAAGATTCCGAAGCGCAAGGGTGTCGGGCTCGTAGCTACCTCCAACGATACTGTCAGCACTGCCTGGTAAATATTTGTCAGCGCGTTATTCGAAGCGACGGGCCTCACCGTCATAACGGAATGCATCAAAGGCTTGTTCATCCCTCTTACCTTGTGAGTCTTGTCATTTTATGTCTCTTCTCGTTTGCTCAGTGCGCGGCCTAGCCCCCGGAGTAGAAAACGGGTGGGACGACCTCGCCTGGTTAGTTTCTCCACACCCAGTTTCGTATCTCAGCCTGACCCAGTAGAGGTGCGCGTATTGCAGCGGCTGCGCAAGACGCTAATGGGGCAAAAGACCCTCAAGGCCCACAAGTCGGCAAAGAACGACGCCCAGACCCCCAGCCTCGGACACAGAGGACGAGAGAGACGACAAGGAAGGCGACGATGATCTCGATGCTGTGTTTGCTCCGGGTCATTACAAGTACTTTCGCTAACATATAGTAATGTGTTTCTATTAGTCGCCCTTCCCAAAGCCGTCGCGATGATAACTTCGCACATGGACTCTGAGGCGCCTCGGCTCTAAAGGTGCCGAAGTAATCCAATCCGCCTCAATTTTAATGGCTCCCTCAACCAGAGAAAAATGGCCCCGACGACGATGTCTCCCCCTCGCCCAGCCACGTTCCTCTTTGCTCCCTCGATGCCTTGTTTATCCCTGCGACTCCTCTGATCGTTCTCTCTCTATGCCTCAAGACCGCCCCAGCGGCTCCTCGTCACTCTGTATCCTCTTTTGATCGCAAACTTCATCTTTGACTCGGTTTCTTTACGCTGCTCAGGCTGTCTATCCTCAATCTTCCATACCTCAATCCCTTGCGGCAAAAACTCTTCTTACCTTATTTTCGCGCTCAATTACTCGATCAACATTTCGTACCCTTATTTTCCTACACTACCTATAATGATGATACCTTCCCCATTGCTCGCTACGTTACCCAGATTCTAGTGCAGTATGTTCCTTCGGATTGTGTACATACTAGAAATGTAACTTGCCCAGTATGCGATTCGACATCCATCTGCTTGACGCGGCCAGCCTATGTAGTCCTTAACTTCGAACGCAAGCAGTTCGTGCAGCGCCGCGAATCCGACAATCATGCGTGTCTGCTTCGCTCTCTGCTTGATCCATTCCTAAAAGATCCTCCTATTTGTAGTGTACACAGGAACGAGAGGGTACACAGTGGCGGCGCCAAGAAGCAGACTCTGACAGACATATTTTATTTTGCAAACGATGCATTATCTACGTATACATGCAAAGAGGAAATAAGGGAACATATTCGAGTACTATCAACAACCAGGTAACCGGCCACTTAAACATTAATTGTTAGTTTTTGAGAGTCATGCTGTGCCTATGCAATCAACTGTATGTTCAAATGATGATAGGTATCCTGTGAATGGTTCAAGACCATTTCCTCAAATTTACATGAAGTGTTGGTGGACCGGTGAATTTCTTTTCACCAGCATCCCCAACGAGGGCAAATACCAGGTAACCAGCCACCCCGTCAATTGAGTTCTGCAGGCGTAAACTTGCGACCTCTTCGTTCAAGAATGATACATAGAGGGACTAGGGACTATTCTGCATAATTGGGGTGTACATACATACAATGGGACGGGAAAAAATAAATCCGTGTGATAGCAGCAGAATCTGCGGAATCGCAGATCCTCGACTACCAAGGCACCTCGTCGGGACCAGCCACTGCGGCGGCCCAAAATGGGGTGTATATCATTTCATACGAAGTATGTAGACATACCAGGATGCCCACCCTCATGTCGAGAACTCACTAACTCCCAAAAAAAATCAAAAGATCTCGGGCACTAGATTCCAGTGGTTTGAGGTAAAGGAAAGCGGTGAGAGGGGAATTGAAGGAAGGAAGAGTTTGAGGACACACCAAGCTGGAGTATTCCCGATCTCAAAAATCTTTGCCAAATTCCAGACCCATAGCGTGGACGGGTCGCACGATGTGAACATGGCCGGCGTGAGCCACTGAAGATCGAAGTCACGGTGTATCCGTGCCATAGCAAGAGTGTGTGAAGAGAATGCATGTCGTATGCTATCAGGAATTGAAGCCCTGCATCGTGGGAGCAGAACGAGCCCAGGAAGTTGTTGAACGACGGAGGAGTGGCAGAGAAAGAGCGAGGGCAGTCGTACGGAAGGAAGGAAACGGTGT
>JARKIE010000930.1:0-19825 GCA_029378255.1 Mycena rosella
TCTCTAGGCCTTTCAAGGCGATTCGGACTCTATGTCCATGCTGAACCTGTCGAGTCCTTTTTAGTCCTGATATGGACCTGGTCCTGACAATTTCTGTAGGACAATGTCCCGAAGATCGATGAGCAACTAGAAGACGTGGGATCCGAGATTTTGCAGGTCGGACCAAAGCGTTAATCGCGTCGGTGACCGTCTCGCCGCTTACCACGAGGCGGTTTTTGAGGCTCCCCATCCCGCGCGGAGTCTCCGACGATATTCTTTGCGTTGTGGATCCCGTAGGTGTTAATATCCCCATTTCACTGCGGTATTGCCATGTATACTCGGTGAGCCACATTTATCGTGATTCTTCGCATATTTGAGGTGATCAATACTTAACAAGGATCTGGATCGTATCATCAAGGCATATCTGAATAATCGCCAAGAGGCCAGGGCTCGTTATATTCAACGCGGAGACTACATCATTGTATCCAGCGAAGGCAGTCTTATATCCCCCATGGAGTTCACTGAGACGGTTAGAGCTGGTATGCAGGTCGAGATGGGTATAATAACACGGCACCTTCAAACTTGGACAGACGATCGAACCGAGAATACCCGGTTGCCGATTTTACATAGTAAGAACGCACGCAAAATTGGAAACACCGATTGGTTTCACTGGTATGCCAGTTCAGCATGTAGAGGCTTTCTCTGTATATCTGAATCCGGTTTCTAGCGCCAATCCTGCATGTGGACGGAAATATCAGATCAACGAACATAATAGGATGGCAGTGCCAATTACGGATTCTCGAGACGCGTATGTAGCGATCTCGGTTCAGTGTCTGATTGTTTAACCAGGCGGGATAGTTTTGGCGCGGAAAAAGTTCTGCCAGAATCATTTCGGCTGGTCCAAGAATATACTGCACAGGTTAAGACCTGTAAGACTATTTGAGTATCCATCTAGCTTTGCGTCCTCAATGCATTTTACAGGTCATGTGACGCAGTTGAACCACTGTACTCAAGTCGTCGCGACCTCTTTTATTCTTTTCAATGATTCTTGATCAGACATTCGGTGCCTAGCAGCATGCCATGCTCTGACCTGGAATCAAGCCACCACAGGGCCCTCCCATGAAATCAAATGGACAGTCCAGTGCAAATGTACGATCACATATATTAACGCTCTTTTCTGCGCTCACCATGAGCGACGACACTCATCGCAGTTTACGGCGAGGTCAAAGGCACGCACCATATATCATCTTTGAAGGCATCACAATAGCTCAAAGGTCGGTTTTTCGCAAGGCACGGGTGTTGCGGACACGAAAGCTGCGGCCAAGGAAGAGGCGGCGAGGCAAGCTTTCAAGTTGATAGTGGGTAACATACAGCAGACATCGGCCCAGTCATTTACTTCATTTTTCCTAGGCTGGCGGAAATTGGCAGAAGGAGACCTGCGATTGTTCTGAATTCTCTCTTGAGGAAAACTAAACGCAACTTTTGATGTTCACCATCTGCGCCGCGGCTACCCATTTCTGGCTCTCGCTTATCTCACTGCAACTGAACTGGACAATGGAATTCGGCGACCTGGAAGGGGGTTCGTAGGCTAGGCGAATTGAACGTCCCAGACAATTTTTATCATTCCTTGCGAACACAGTGCGGACGGCGGCAGCGTTGCCGCAGCGATATGTTGGAAACGCCATGAGTGAGAATCAAGCACCCACATCCCTGCGATCGTAAGGACACGCACAGGCTGAACTTCCTCGCATCCGGTAATAAAGTGGCCTTTGATATTGGAGGTACTGAAATTTACTACGGACAAGTTACGGATTCAACCAAGATTCAACTAACTCGGGCGTCGGACCGATTCTTGGTCCGGTGGTGATGCCATCAGGAAACTTTCTCTTCTGACTTTGAGCCTGAGGCTTGAGGATTGAAGCTTGAAGCTTGAAGTTCCGAGGGACCCAGTCCACCAGCGACTTGGCTTGTAAACGCTATCGCGTGCAGTTTTCCACTCTCCTCTCTGAGTTCATTAGGATTCCCCAGGACTCACATGGAAACATCGCGTTGCCCGGAATGTGGGGCTTCGAGTGGTGTTGCCTACATCGCCCCCATCATTCTGAGGGCGTCGAGGTGCACATCGCTGTACCAGCGCGTTCATCCGGCGGCGCCGCAGCCAGGGCGGGGAGCTGCAGCTGGCGTGGGCGAACTCGGGGACGGGAGAGGTTCGCTCTGGCCCGGGTTCGCTAAGAGGGTGTGGAGTACATGAAAGTCGATTCGGATATCCCGCCAAGAATGGCACGTGCATAAGACTCTTTCTCTCTCCGCATCCTTTGCTCTGTTCTAACCATACTCAGACGCCATCTTTGTCGCCTTCGCGTCGACTCGTAACGTTCGACGTCGCATCAGATGCTCTGCATCCCGGTCCTTTCGCAAAGCCTATCCGACGCGGCCTCCGTCCCAGTTCCTGGTATCTTCCGGTCGTCATCGGGTAACCGTCTCCCTCCTATTTCTGTTCCGCGCTGACCGCCTTACCCTCACCCGAGACCCATCTACCTCGACGACGGGGAGATCACCATGGGATCTGGTTTCTGCGATACTGGCACCACAGACGCCTCGACACATGCATGCTGTCATTCCCCAGGGGTCCTCCGACTGCCGAGTCCGGTTGCCCGTGCACTACCGACCTGACAACTTCCCGGTCTGCCGACCGTAGCTCAGCGGCGCACCTCGAATTCAACGAACGCGGTCTTCGCTTCGCAGGGCGACTCTCAGTCGAGGCCGTACGTTATAGGAAACATGTTGCCCCTGTTCTGCATCCGCGTTTATGTTTCTCTGAATCATATCCCGCGCTTGCGCCGTCCTTCTGTGCCTTTCCAACTGCGTCGCTGCGTACCTCCCAACCTCCCAACTGCCCCTCTGCATACACACTCGCAGCCACCCCCCTTCGCCTCCGCCTCGAATTCACACGGACACGGTTTCGAAGGCCGGGCCGTATAGGAACCATTTTTTCTCTTCTTTGTGTATCTGCGTTCCTCCGCGTTCCTGTTACCTCTACCTCTCTCCCTGGGAATTGCGCTTGCGCCGTACCTCCTGGGCTACCTAGCCTTTCCACCTGCATCACCCCGCAACTGCCTCCGTAACTCCCCCCAACCCATTCCAAACACTGAAATTTGTTAGACGCGTTCGATCTGCACCGGAGGCTTGACCTTCCACCTGCAGGCCTTTCCCGCGGGATCTCCGCTGATTTTTGCTCGTCATCGTCATGTATCATTTTCCTCCGCGTTCAGTTAGTTTTGGCCACCCGCATTGAAATTCAAACCAATCTCCAATCCTGCGCTGTCCCGAATCCGCGCCAACATTCGAACGCCGGAATCACCCTCCCTCCCAGCTTGAAGCTTGAATTCCCAAACCATTGACATCGGACTCGGACTCGATTAAGCAGCAAGTTGCCGTGAATCTACCATATATATTACATATGTCGCTTCGCTCGCTTCACTTGCCTTCATTACGCCCAACTAATATAATACACTTGTCCACAGAGAATAAACCAGCCTCTGCAGCTCGACGGTCGCACCCCAGGAGAGTTAAGGCGCGACGCCCACCGGAGGCTACGGCTCGGTTTTTTTTTTTTTTTTTTTTTTTTGTATCCAAGTTTTATTCCCCTTTGTGCCTAAGGCATATGGTAGGGATGATGTCTAACTAGTGTGTTGTACTGCTATGTAGGTGATCGTCCAGGTAATAATTTATCGTACTTGCTCGAAACTTTGCCGCACCGCGCAAGGCGGGGGCGAAGCGGAAATATCCGCGGTAGTATAGAAAGAAAAATTTCTACGGGTGGTGAGTAGATGAGAACGTGAGGGTCATGAGGGGAAGAAATGGGATAAAAGGGGAAGATCTACTGAGCATTGTCTGGCAGCTCGACCTTTTTGAAATCTCCGTATACGGCATGGAATCTGCCAGACTCTTGGATGTATGTAAACAATGCGGGGAGGAGCTTGAGTGTGTTGAGGAGATGCTTCGTGTACCGGGCTGGTCGACCAGCGGCGTGCAATCTCGTCCGAGCGGCTTGGTGGCGGCTCGTCATTCGCGTGTCGTGTTTCGTTACTTTGGACCCCGCCACAATCGAAACACTTATTAGTCCGGCTCCCAGAACGCGAAAAAATGACATCAGATGAACTTGTCACTTTGCCTTACTTTGCACGACAAGGTTGAACCGAGGTACCGCACGCCTCCTCAAAAATATCTGTGTTGAGGCGAGCCCGTGTTCTCCCCTCGTGCCTCTCCGTAATCTAAATCCAGCACGTACACACAGAAATAATCCCACCTCCCGTCGAGCTTCACCAAATTATTTCCAAGTCCCGCGCGCATTCCGACCAGCGTGAGTGATCATTAGAATAAGAATATTCCCACGGTTCATTTACAATTTCCAATCTACCAGCGCTTGCCGCTTTAGAGGATGCTGCGAACCGACACCACCATGATCACGATACTTCAAGGACACTCCCTCGTTCTTCTACTTCGCACTGTCTTCCCGGGTCCGCGACGTCGCTGATGCTGTTACTGGCGTTCGTCGCGTTCAGAGCGTCGCCGATCACGGCTCTCGTGGCCTGCCTCTGCCTGCTGGTAGGGGTGTTGTTAGGCTCCCAGTTTCTCGTCTGTGGCGTCCTGTGGGTTACGAAGAGCGTGAAGAAGCTATTCACGTTCCTCGTTCGCCTCGCTCCGCGAGCCACAGAGGGGCCGTAAATCGACGAACGTTCAATGTAGGTGGAATCTAGAGGTTCGATTTGTAAAAGCGTCCTTTGGAAACATAAGCCGGAACAAATGTCCCTGCCACAGCTGTGGACGCTCGTCACAGGAGCGGCTTTAGATCGGTTTCTCACATATAGCAGGACACCGCCTCGTCCAAGCCTTGTCAACTTCGAGTGTACGCATCTCCTTTTTGTCTGTTCCTCCACGGCCCTTTTATTAAAGCCCCTCTGTCTATTCACCTGGATCTATTGCAACATTTCTTGCAGCGGGAGGCTGGCCAACAAATGTCAAAGGCCGGGATTTTTCGATATTATTAGCACACCGCTTTCACAGCTTTAATTGTCAGTACGTCAATGTTCTGTTTCAGAATCTGTACCGCCTTCCGGCAGTGCTGCGTACCCCTCGCACTGGGTTCTCCTTCGACATCTCTCCGTCTACCAGTAATGTCTTTCGCTCTCACCTACGGGTCCTTCGGCGACCTCCTCGAGACAGCGAAGCTAGCCGTCAAGGTCGTCAAGCTTCTTCGAGACGGGGCCCACGGGAAGCTCTCACAAGAACGCCTTGCTCTGGCCGTCGAATTGCAGACTCTGAATAGCGATCTCATCACCCTCGACTTCATCGCGTCAGCTTTCCACCTCGATACATCGAGCACTCGCTCCCTCGTCGTCCTCCGCATCCGGTCAGAGGTCGAATCATGCCGCATCCTCTTGACACAGTTTCTCGCCAAACTCAAAGCGCCGAGGAGTTTTTTGGGCACGATAATTGGGGCGCTTTCGGAAGAGAGCGAACTGGCTGAATTCAGAACGAAAATCTCTAGGCCTCTCAAGGCAATTCGGACTCTCATGGCCATGTTGAACTTGTTCGTTGTCCGCTGGGTTTGGTAGCTATCGCTGACGATGGATGGTCTGTGCAGGTCTATGTCACAAGGAATCGGAATGGAAGTGGAACACATGGGATCCCAAATTCTTCAGGTCCTGGGATCCCAAGTTGTTCAGGTCGGGGAGAGGTTTGACCATTTCGGAGACCGTCTCGCAGCATATCACGAGGCAGTTATGAACCGCCCTATTCCCCGGGCAGTCGTCGACGATATTTTCTGCGTCGTGGATCCCGCCGGGGGTGATATTCCCATCTCCCTGCGTTATTGCCGTGTGTACACCGTGAGCCGCATATGTTTACGTTCCTCTCGTTACTAACTGCGCCCCAGGATTTGGATCGTCTGATCAAGGCACATTTGCTAAACCGCCCGGAAGCAGGGGCTCGCTATATTGAACGCGGAGACTACAACATTGTGTCGAGCGAAGGAAGCGTCGTTGCTCCCGTCGACTTCACTAGGACTATCAGAGCTGGAATGCAGGTCGAGATGAGTATCGTCAAGCGGCAGATTCAAAACGAGAGGAACGAGACCTGGAATACACAATGTCCGCATTGTCATCACCAGAACCCAAGCAATACTGGGAACGATTGGTTTAAATGGTATATCTTCGTTCAATATTGCGCTGTGTTTGTGGTTGAATTCGGGATTTAATTATTCAGCGTCAATCCTGCGTGCGGGCGGAAACATAAAATCAACGAGCAAGAAGTAGAGGAAATCATGTCCCCTCAAACCCTGTATGTACTATCCCGCTTGCCATTTCTGACGATGACCTTTTTTCCTAGGCATGAAGTTGAAGCCGAACCGGAGTTGTTCCGTCTGGTTCATATTTACACTGTATATGTACGCCGGCGCTTGGTCTTTTTCTCCTGTTGCTCACTTGGTACTCTCCCCGAACCAGCCTCCTCTGTGGCTTTTGAATGCCATACAAGCTATCAAAGCAGAGTGGAACAATGAATTATTCGAAGTGATACTCAAGAGCGTTGCAAAGTCTCCAGCACAATGGCGCATCAAGTGTTTAGATTGTCCCGGGAAGTTATATATTACTGGCCCAGACAACACGCTTGAAAACTACAAGTGGCACTTAAAAAATCGCCTCCATCGTCAGCGTGTAAACGATCGCATCGAGTCCCGAATTGTTTAATTACCGCTGACTTCTGCATGCCGGTTTTACTCTTTCCTTGGCGTACATATTCCCCAAAAAAGGCATAGCATAAATCCAGAGTAGGACGAGAGTAATTATAACGTTCGTCTAAAAGATGAATCGTTCTTGGGCGTTTTCAATTTCTGAACTCGGGTCGTCGGACCGATTTCCGGTGGTGATCCGAGGTCGGATTGCGTGCAGCGCGGTCGACGACTCGACGCCCACTCGATCGCGTTTTTGCTCTTGAGGGAGGAGAGGCGGCGCTCGAGGTCGGCGAGGTAGGAGAGCACCAGGAAGCGCAGGGAGGCGAGAACCTGGGTGGGGGATGCCGGGGAGAGGTCGAGGGCGTCGAGGGAGAGCGGGAGGGGGCGGCACGGCGGCAGCCGCGGCGGCGCACACCGCTGCACCGGTGCGCTCATCCGGCAGCGCCGCAGCCGGGGCGGAGGGCCGCTGGCGCTGCCACTGGAGTCGGGGGACGAGAGGGACATGGTGGTTGCTGCTAGGAGGGCGTGGAGCACATGAAAGTCGATTCGGATATCCCGCCAAGAATGGCACGTGCACCAACAAGCTCTTTTTTTCTCCGCATCCTCTTTGTGCCGTCCCACGTTGCGCTCCCTTCTAGCCAAATTCAGATGCTATATTTGTCGAGTTTGCGCCGACTCGTATGAACGTTCGACGTCGCATCAGATGCTCGTTCATCCCGGACTTTTCGCGAAGCCTATCCGACGCGGCCTCCGTCCCAGTTCCGATCGTGGTCGGGTAACCGTCTCCCTCCTCTTTCTGTTCCCTGACAGTCCGCGCTGCTCGCCTTACCCTCGCCCAAGACCCATCTGCCTCAGAACTCCGCCCGACGACGGGGAGATCACCGTGGATTTCTGCGATACCTGATCCTGGCCCCACAGACGCTTCCGCACATGCACGCTGTCATTCCTCGTTCCCCAGGGGTCCTCCGGTTGCCCGCAACTATGACCGTACACTACCAACCTGACACCCTCCTGTCGACGTACATACACCCACTCAAACCCCTCTGCCTACCTTAACTCAGCGGGAGCGCCTCGAATTACTACAAACGCGGTTGTTCCATTTCTATTTCTAGAGGAGACGTGGTAAACTCGCCAGTCCCAGGGGCAGGATGACAGTCGTTATTCTGCTGATCGACTATCATCAATTTGCTGAATATTGAATCACGTACGACTAGGTCGGGCTGCAAGTATCGGGGCATCCTTTCTTTCCTTTTTCTGCCTGCCTGTCTCTGCCTCCTCTGAATTCACTTATGTTACCGCCGAATCATACCCTGCTGGTCACTTCTTGTCTTTCCAACTGCGTCACCCAGCTGCCAGCAACCAGTATACACCTCCGTAGCTCAACACTCAACCGATTCCCATGCACACCGTCCTCCCACCTGTCGCTCTCTGTCCCTGTTCTCTGCTCGTTATCGCCACACATCGTTTTCCTCCACGTTCATCCGGTTTGTCCAGACGAGCGGGTGAAATTACTCTCTGATCCTGCGCCGTCCCGAATCCTCACCAACATCCGAATGCCGGAATCAACCTCCCTCCCAGCTTGAATTAATTCCCAAACCATCGACATCGGACTCGGACTCGATTGCAAGCAGCAAGTTCCCGTGGATGTACCATATAATGTATTACATTTACATATGTCGCTCGCTTCACTTGCCTATATTACGCCCAACTAATACACTCATCCACAGAGAATAAATCAGCCTCTGCAGCTCAGGTCGCATCCCAGGAGAGTTGAGGAGCGACGCCCATCGGAGGCTTTAGCCCATCATTCGTGTGACGTGTTTCGTTACTTGGACCCCGCCAGCCTGAAAGATAATCGAAATAGTTATTAGTCCGGCTCCCAGAACTCGACAAACCACACCAGATGGCCACATCAACTTTTCCACTTTTGCCTTACTTCGAGCACGCCTCCGTTCCTCAAAGCATTCGACGTTTTGAGATGGGCCCGCGTTCTTCCCCCGTGCCTCTTCGTAATTTACATCCGCTTCCGCTTCCACTGGCAGTACGCATTGGCACATACAGAAATATTACCGCCTCCCGCCTTCCTGCCAGCATCACCAAATTCTTTCTGAGTCCCGCGCGCATTCCAATCAGCGCGATCATTAGAATATTCTCACGGTTCGTTTACCATTTACAATTTATCCAGCGCTTTATTCTTTCTGAGTCTTTGGAGGGTGCTTACACCGCAGGCCAAGGTCGCCCTGCTCCATGCCGCGCAATCCCAACGCAGCTCGCCAAACACGTGTGTTGGTGTTGGACACGATATGGGGCGCCCTCGGATTCAAACTTCACCCCGGGTCTGGGTCCGCCCCCCCTATGTTTAACGTTCCCGTGAATCACACCCCGTGCCGTCCCTCCTGCGGACACATACACACACATAATACCCACTTCCCTGGAGCTCAACTGTGTCCCGGCACGGCCCTGCGTCTCTGACGGGAAACCTTAGACTTACCAGGCGGAAGTTCAAAGGAGTCAGTGTGATCAAGGCCGCCGCAAATTTCAGATTTTAAAATCAGTATCCATGGTATGGGCAGACTGCCTTGGCTGCCCCAAAACAGGCTGTTAGTACGAAGAAGATGATATGATAGGCAGCCAGCCGCGGGTGGGATCACATCGGCTTCGGAGTGCTAGCAACAGAGATCAATCCCGTAGAGGGCCTAGGACTCAGAGTCGTCCAGAATTAATTCAAGAACGGAGGCCAAAAATTTAAGTTTAAAAGCCGCTAGGCTTTTAGCGAGAGGTTGCTATAGGATCTTTGGGAGGTTGTTGTGCGATTCCTGTAAAATGTTGTATAGTGGAAGAGTCGTGTTGCCACTGTAACTTTGGTCCTCGTTGCGGGAGGGCTGCTATAATTAATAGAGCGGTGAGGGGTATTATCACCGCGAGAATTCTCCAAGAGATTGATTCGAGAGAAAAAAAATTGGGCGAACCGTCGACACTCGCAGATTCCCACGAGTCCCCGTCCGAGTCACAAACTGAGCACCAACACCCTCGAGGGGCGGGGTATTTTCTTCTAATGTGGCAAGTTTAATGCTTGCATCGAAACCGTACACGTCAATTACCGCCCATGTAGGCCCTTGCTTTCATCTTGTTTGGCCAAAGTCAAGCCCGGCCCGAATCCGATCGGTGTTTACGTAGCCAAAGTGAAACGTGGGAACGTCGGCGGGTGATTCACTGTGAGTTCTTTACAGACGAATTATTGGTAGCTAGTCTCTCTTGACAGAAATTTTATCAATTCTAGCTTGCACCTCGCTTGATAAATATTGGTAGCTGAGTATGTCACAAATTTTGACTTGTTTTCCAGATCTTTGGAAGGACACCATGACATTTAGAGGAGCTACCTCAGGGAACACTAAAGAGTCCGCGGGAATCCGGACTGCAGAGTTTAAGGAGTTGTGAGTATCTAAGTTACCAAACTTTTTCTAACAAGTTCACTAAATAAAAAATGGAACACAATGTCCCCTCGATTTTTCACCTCCCAAGTAGTCAATGATCGAGACCTGCTACTGACCCCAAGTTTCTTTAATTCAATCTGCAGCTCGTTCTTCAATGATGTATGTCGCGGCTTGGGTATGGGCGGTAGGGATGAAGGGCTATGGATTGTCAGAGAATCAGCGAGATGTGAAGTGCCGGTAACTTACCACCACTGAAAGATCAACAATTCTTAAACCCCTTAATCCTTTCACTCTCAAGTCCGGATCCACGACACCCCATGTTGCGCTCTTCGGAGACATACTCGCCGTACCCACCGGGTAAAACATGGTACCAGAATTAGCTTGAATGAAGTTGTCGAGTTCAGGTTCATTACTGTTGAAATCGATGCCGACAGGGGAAATGACATAGCCCGCCCAAGCTGGTGCGGAAGTAAAGCAGAGGGAACTTCTAAGAGCCTCTTGCATGATGAATAAATCCACCTCGGAGCCGAGAAGATTTGGGTTGATTACTGGATCTGCAAGGCTATCGTTGCTGTTCAGCATCACCGAACCACCTGGTAAGCAGGATCAGTACATGTCTAAGTCATGACGAAGTCAGAACATACGCGTGGTAGGGGATACTACAGCGGGAACAACACTGAGATAGTTTCCGGTGGGGAGGGGGAAACCAAACAGCTCATTCGAGACGATAAGCTCGTAGTGCGCTGTGTTGGGCCCTGCAGCAGGGTCGGGAAACTGACCGGCAAGTCCTGAGACACGGAGCCAGTTCATTTGACTCAAAGGGTTGTCCACATAGGGGCCACTGCGAGTGGTATTCCATTGGGCCAGCTGTTCCGCCGCCAGGGTGGCGTTACGCTCGGCCGTGTCATATGTATCAGTCGAGTTTACAAGGAAGCTCACGGATAGCAGGGCATGATCACTGAGATTTTGTCCAACCGAAGGTAGATTAACCAGGGGTTGGATTCCGAGGGAAGTAAGCGTCGAGGAGTTGCCAATACCCGAGTGCAATAATATATTGGGGGTTCCAATACTTCCGGCCGAGAGAACGATCTCTTTCACCGCAGTTAAATTAAACCGTGGTCCTGAATTAGCGTCAGAGTGTTGTCAGAGGTACACAGATAAAGATCACCGTTAAGATCTTGAGTAAATTCAACAGTGCGGAATGCTTCGGTTGAAGTTTGAAGAACATGTGTCACCTGAGCATTCAACAGAACGTGTAGGTTGGAACGGCCAATGAACTGTGGGGCAAGATAGGATGTCGCCGAGCTGCTCCTCAACCCTTTTCTTATAGTGGCTTGTGCCCAGCCTGGCCAGCAAATTATTAGGTGTGGTAGATCATCATTTGTATCGTCCGCACCAATCCCAAGCTGATATCCCGAGTTCATGTCGAGGTTGAACGGAAATTCCTTCAGTTCAGCAGTGGTTTAAATGACCCGAGAGTCCACCGGACTGGGTAATGCCTCGAGTGAGACGGTATTTATACCGCCAAAGCCGTGAACTGCGGGGTCAAACTGGTCCGTGATATTGCGGTGGTCTGAAGGAGGAGTGAAACATTCGTTCTGGTGCCCCAGTGTCAGGATTTCAGTCACAGATGTGCAAGTCGATCTTCACCTTCTTCATATACGGAACCAGGCTGTTCCAAGACCAGCCATCGTCCTCGGTGACTTTTTCCTACCTGTCGAAATCTTCCTTCGACCCATGAGTGTAAATGAGGCAGTCTGATAATCTCTGGTAAAAGGGAAATCGATCAGAACACAGTTACTCACTGACAGAGCTGCTACCCCCGAGAACGAATCCACGAGGGTACGCCGGTGAACGGCCATTCAAAGCCGTCTGCGGTGTCGTAGTGTAGTTCCGGTCCTGGGCCGTATTTGGTGTGGCACGAGTGCAATAAAAGGGACCTCGAGATTCAAGACGTTGGCATTTCTGGGTCAATAACAATTTCTGCGGAACGGTGACATCGTAAAGGAAAACTTGCGAGCCACCTGCTTCCAGTACCAAAACGGAGTGGTTAGGATTTTCAGACAGACGATTAGCGATGACATTTCCAGCAGTCCCGCCTCCTGAATATCAGTTGCCGCTGCTCAACTCTTGAAAGAAAACCTCTCACCACCACCCACGACGATAAAATCATCAATTCCATCAAATCCACGACATTATTGATGATGGCGCGGCCGAGCAATCTGGGATTCCTAAAGCAAGAAGAATAAAATTGAACCAGGTCATTCTGGGTTGGTAAATACTCGCTCTGACTCCCTCGAGTATTTAAGCAATGCGGTAAACGGCATCCCGGCCATGGCATGGCGGGCATTTGGAGGATTACCTAAACAGAATGAGCTAAGGCGGGAATCCGAATTCTTTTTACGCCTTGAGTACGCCGGCTCGCTGAGTAACCGGATACTTAAATCACGGTTAGACCACAATACGAACCGTGTGAAGGACTTCGGCAACTTTCCTACCTAGATTGAGGTGTGTCGCGAGGGACAAAATAGATCACCGAGTTGAAGCTCGCGCCGAGCCTTTCTGTGCCATCCGTCCGTTCAGCTAAGCGAGTGGAAGCCCTCTCGTAGATAGATGGAACGAGAAAATAGCTTTAGATGTAGATGTTGCAGCCTGATGGCAGAAAATGTGCCTTCAATTAATGTACATCTCCGAACAATTGTACTTGTCTTCGTGTACATGTTTTGTTTGGAAGACATACATTATCACAAAAAAAATGAAACACCAGTCGATTGATACCACTACGGATATCATCAATTTGGAGCATTCCACATTTCACAAGACTCACCGAAGTTCGATTTCACAAGTCTGGCGCACCAATGTTTTGGGCCTTCATAAACACGCCCCGGGGATCATACATCTTTTGAAGGCTCGCCAATCGACCATAATTTTCCGCGTAGTATTTATTCCGCCACCCAATGAGCTCTGGGTCCAGATAATTCGCGTATGCACCGAAAGTGGTACCCTGCATGCTATCGTTATCGCACTGACCATACTGTTGACGAAGTCCGTGCCCTGCGCTGGCCAGGAGGTTGTGGAACGAGCATAGAATTGTATGGTCCAGAGGTGCGCACGGTGAGGGTAAGCGGTGGCATTGGCAGGGAGAGAGGAAATGACACTGTCGCCGCCACCCCAGAGCTCAAATTGGATGAACCAGGACATGGTATTGGGTATCTGGGCATTGGCAAAATATTGCGCGAGCGCTGAGAAGGCGGTATTGGTGAGGGGCGAAAGTGTGGGCACAACGAGCGACTTCGCGAAGAACGTGTCATGCTAACATGCCAAATCAGACGGGCCGAATTTCAGGAGGAGCATACGTACGACGTCTGGTTTGCCTAGGGTGGACAGCGGAGAACCTCCATTGACCTCAGTCAACGCGGCGACCCAGCTACGTTGCTGAACATACGTGGTGCTGGGAGGCCCGGTGGCCTGAAGTAGCGACGCAGATATACGGTTGAAATCATTTAGGTTTCCCATGTAATATCCGCCTAACTCCACCAACCTCCCTCCGTTCCAAATGTTCGCCTCGATTCCGAGTTCTTTGGGCGCAGTACGGCCCCATGTTTGATACGAGCTCAGGAGCTTGGCAAACACGTCGGAAGAGAGATTGGGGTTATTAAAACCGTACGAGTATCGAACCACATTGGCGGGGGCTTGGTGCGTGTGCAAAGTATACCTCGTGACTATCCCAAAGGATGAAGCAGCACCTCGGATGGCCTGCAAAACATTATTAAAACACACACAAAAGTAATAAGTATAGGCGGCGTACCCAGAATAGATCGGGATGCTGTGTGGCATTAAGGTCAACCACAGATCCGTTGGATAGAACAAGGACCGCGCCAGCGACTTGGTCAATGAGAAGGCCCCAATTTCGAGACGCGAATCCCCATCCACCGAAGGCGCCGTGTCCCCCTATACTGAAGTCTTAGATGAGCGACATTCGCGAAGGGAGGGAAGAGGCTAAATACCCAACGTATGGGCAAACACCGTGGGCCAATGCGCGACCATTGTCGTTTAGTTCCAATGCAACGTCACCCAATCGAGCTCCCGGTTCGACGGCGACCGTCCCGTCGCTGGGACTATAGGTAATTTGTGCCATGTCCCGGAACATGATAACGAGCGACCCATTTTGAGAACCGTAACCAGAGGCGGAATAGGAGTGACCACCTGAAAGGGCGGAGACGTGGATTCCAAATTTAACGGCGCACTTCACGGCCTCGGAGACGTCCGTCGTCTGGGTTGGATAGATGATGGCGCTGGGTGAGTAGCTGAATCTTTTATTGAACCTAGAAAGGCGACCATCAGTAAGATCTTGCGGGCTGCATACAAAATGTGTCGTACGGAGTAGTAGAATTCGTCCAAGTGGCATTCTGAGGAACCTCCGTTTTCAGACCACTGTTTTTCAAGCACGAGACAAAGGTGGGAGAGGCAGTGTTCGCAAGGGCGAGGGTGAAAAGTGTGAGGCACACACAAATGAACATGGCAACTCACTGCAGGGCGTGCTTCACTCGGTTTCATGGGGTCCCAAGGGCTTATAGATGCTTGTATCGTACGATTACTGTAGTGGCCCAGCGTTGTAGAGACGTAAAGAATGGATGTCGAAGCAGGAGTCCATAGTGCAATACGCCAACTCGAAATGGGGTTCTCTACGTATTTTATGACCGCGCATCGCCAGCTGGCGGCCATCATGATGCCGTGACTGCGATCAACAGCGATCTCGGCGATAGTTTTGTTTTCCCTACAACACTAGCGAATGAGGCCCGGAGTCCAGTCTCCTACCCAGCGCACGTTACGGGCTTGGGAATCTCAGTTTCCTTTTGATATCAGTAGTAGTCATACCAAAAGACAAATCCATCACGAAAATTTAGCGATGACAGTTTTTGTGATGACTACTGGATCTCGCTGCCACCGGGATTCCCAATCCCCGTAACGTGCGGTGGGAAGGAGCCTGCCCGGAGTCCGGCAGTTTGCAATTGAGTGTGACAGGTTTGGATTTAAATCATTTGTGATAAGTACTACCTAACGTAGGGTGCGGGCGTGCATACCAATTCGCGCCGAATGATGCCGAATGATCCGAAGTTCCATCAATAATGCGCCATCCGCAAGCGCATCAACGTCGATGCCGGGTAGTCGGCCAAACAGCAGCGGGAAGGATATGCGGCCCGAATGTGTTATGTATATGAATATTGGTCGTGTAATACATAAGATGGCGCGAATGGCGGACGTAGGGCTTCTGTGATGGGATCGAGTTGGCGTATTGCACTCACCCTCGTCGAAGCAGGTCGATGCACTTGACTAAACAGACTCTTGCACCGCGGGGAGCGCCCGAGTTGGGCCCGGCAGCCCGAGAAAGCCGCAGGTGGACCACTAGCCTACATGAATTCAACCGTGGTTGAACTTCGCCCAGAAACTCAAAATTGTGCTTGCAGAATGCCAAATTGAGAAAAACGGAAACTGCAGTAATTAAACATTGAGTATTTGTACAGACACATTCTAAGCCTAAGCTAACTTCGAAAGTACAATGTTGCGGGTATCAAGTGGATGGGGAGGCCAGCTACTGACCCCAAGCGGCTTTGATTAAATCCGCAGCCCGTTCTGCGATTATGTATGTGGCGGCTTGTGTATGGGCGGCAGGGATGAAGGGCTGCGAATTATTAGCAAATGAACGCAGTCGTGAAGTGCAGCAAGTGACTCACCACGACGGAAAGATCAACGATTCTCAGACCGGTGACTCCTTTCACGAGTAAGTTGGGATCGACAACGCCCCATGAGGCGCCTTTCGGGGACATGCTAGCAGTACCAGCAGGGTGGAATACAGTCCCAGCATTGGCACTCACGAAAGCGTCGATCTGGGCGTCGGTGCTCGTGAAAGATAGGCCGTTTGGGGAGATGACGTAGCCGCGAAGGCGGGTGCGGAAGCCAAGCGCATCGCGCTTTTAACAGCCTCTCGCATGATAAAAACATCGACTGGGGTACCGAGAAGATTTGGGTTGATAACGGGGGCGGCAAATACATTGCTGCTGCTCAGCGTCACCGAACCACCTGGTAGGCGGATCAGTGCGGGTCCATGTGAGAACGAAAAAATCGACACATACGTGCGGCAGGGCCACCACAGCGGTAGAGATGCTCATGAAGTTTCCAGTGGCAGGAGGCGCACCAAGCAAGCCATTCGAGACAATAAGCTCGTAATGCGATGTGCCGGGCCCTGACGCGGGATCTTTGAACTGATTAACGAGGGTCGGAACACGGAAGAACCCCAGATGGTTCAACGGAAGGTCGACAAGTTGGCCTTTTTTCGAATTGGTCCACTCGGTCATCAGTTGGGCACTCAAGGTGGCATTCCGCTCCCAGGTCTCCCATGTGTTGGTCGAGTTGACAAAGAAACTGAAGAATAAGAGGCTGTGGTCACTAAGGTTTTGACCGACCGACGGCAGATTAACAAGGGGTTTGATTCCGAGGGAGGTGAGCGTCGCGCTGTTGCCAATACCCGAGTGCAGCATATATTGGGTGTTCCGACACTCCCAGCTGAGAGAATGACCTCTTTCGTCGCGGTGATAGTGAGTGTTCCTGAGACAGCGTCAGAGCGTTGTCAGAGGCGCGAACAGGAAACTCACCATTGAGATTTTGGAGATATTCGACGGTGCGGAATACGTTGGTTGCAGTCGGAAGAAGACGCGTCACGCGGGCATTTAACAGAACATAAAGGTTGGGGCGGGCAAGGAACTGGGGGGCAAGGTAGGACGTGGCCGAGCTGCTCCTTAATCCGTTGTTGATGGTCGATTGACCCCAGCCTGATTGTGCGGAATGGTTAATATGAATTGTTTTTAACAAAAAAAATCGTGCGTACCAAGTCCAAGGGTAGATCCCGAGTTCATGTCGAGGTTGAACGGAAATTCCTTGAGTTGGGTAGTGGCCTGAATGACCCGGGAGTCGATCGGGCTAGGGAAGCCCGCGAGTGATACAGTGTTGATACCGGCAAATCCGTGAACAGTGGGGTCGAACTGGCCGGTGGTATTATGACCATCTGAAGGGGGGATGAAGTGTTCATTCTAATCCCACCGTCAGAATTTCGGAGAGAAATATGCGGTTTGACCCTCACCTTCTTCATATACGGAACTAGGCTGTTCCAAGACCAGCCGGGGTCTCCGCTGACCGTTGCGTACCGGTCGAAGTCCTCCTTTGACCCACGGGTGTAAACCATGTAGTCTGATTGTGGTTGGTAAAAAAATACTCGGTCAAAACTCATTTACTCACTAACGGAGCTGCTACCCCGAGAACGAATCCGCGAGGGTAAGGGAGTGAACGGCCTTTCAAAGCGGTCTGCGCTGTCGTCGTGTAGTTCCAGTCCTGGGGTGTGTATGGCGTTGCACGAGGGGCGAAGAAGGGGACCTCCACATTCAAGACGTTGGCATCACTGAGTTCAAAATAAATCAACTTCTTTATGGTTACATTGGAACGGGAAATCTCACGATCCGCCGGCTTCGAGTACCAAAACCTTGTTGCTAGGATTTTCCGAAAGACGGTTGGCGATGACATTCCCCGCCGTTCCTCCTTTAGTGCCAGCAGCGATGAGTAGATACTCGCACTGGAGGGATAGTCTCTCACCTCCCACGACGATAAAATCAAACGTGAGTTTCAACTTGGTCAAATCGGCGACATTCTCGATGAGGATGGCCGAGGAGAGGGTTATTGAAAGAGCGAGGACAAAAAGGGTGTTAAGCCACTGACAGGCCATAGTGGGTTGTTCGGTTGGTAGCCATTCACTTTGCGTTCACTCTTTAAGTAGCTTCGCTGAATAAACTCCGGCGGCCATGCGGCACCATTAGCCTCCATGGAAATGTCCGATGTGCCGCTTAGATTTCCCGATTGTTGGTAGGTAGGTCAGCATCACCGGACCGAGAACGCATGGTAGTCTTCCAGCCGAGACAGCCAGAGACAGCGGCTGATCAGGCAGGATCAGCCGGTCGCATAAGTCCGTGGAAACTTCTACCCGGAAAATCGCCGTCACGTGCCTGTTCCCGAATGTTGCCGAGCAATTCCCGACCCGCTAACTCCGACCGATTCATTGGATGAAAGCGAAGCTTGCATTATTAACACTGTGGCTTCTGGGGATAAAATGATGCGCCCGGGAAGTCTGGACACTGAATCCCGACACCTCGGCCTAACTCGGCAATAGGCACGTGACCGCGCGAATTTTTTTCAGGACTTATGCACTGTTACAGGTTAGTTCGTTGTGGTAATCAACGCACTATTCTTTGCTCGTTTTTGACAGCTGTCTTGAGCTATTTAGCTGCGGAACTGCCGGACAGGCCTTTACTAGCCTTTACTTATCGGCTCGCTCGCTTGGAATTTGGAAATGTAACCATCAGCATCAAGAAACCGCATTAGGTTTACACAAGAAGCGGCATAATATGGGTGGATAGTGGAATCCCCAACTCTGGCCCCCGAAAGCTATGGAGTAGACTCTCTGGCTCTCGTGTGTGGGCCTTCAGCTAAGGCGTAGGACATCAGTATGGGTCCTACCCAGATTTTGATGAAGAAATGATTTACTATGTGCTGGTGCCGCGGGTTCGGGCGCTTTGATACGAACATTGATTTGTGGAGCCATTGCAGCTCATTGCAGCCGAGTTCGTAATCTCGGCTCTAGATGTTAGGATGGTGGAATGAATGAAAAGATCAACAAAAACCGCCACGAGATCACCAGTTCCGCGCAGTGAATCGCGATCAATAATTGCTTCGGATCATATTCCGAGGCTCCGAGGCTCTGATATCTCCGGATAGATTATATGGTTCCCGCAGCAAGCGTTCGCGATTCTGAGGATTCACTGCCCTTAGAGAACCTCAGGCACGAGACTACCGAGTTCGAAGATGATGGATTGATGATCGATGATGGGTCCAACGTTGATCATTCTATATTTCGTTCCGTCGATCGTCGGAGTTCGGCCCATTCGCGATTTGCCGGCTTCAACAACTTCAACAACTCAACAACAGCCTCTCGCCTTTTCTTTCGTTATCCCTTGAGGTTCCCGGATTCAAGCACAATCCAGCATCTCTTTTTCCTCTCAAATGTACAATATTATTTCCCTATCGATGTGCCTAGAATCTGTAAATCACTCATGGCGACTCGGAGCTCGAAGCAGGATGGTAGGGAAGGGTCTGGAAGGGTAATAGGGATCACCGACGCTTCGAAAGAAGCCATCAAGGTTAAGAAGAAGACGTCCGAGTCATCGGTGTATGAAACAAACACCGAGGTAAAGTAGTCTCTCTTGACAGACGATTTAGCATTCCTAGCTCGTACCTCGCTTGATAAAAGAGCACCCCAAGCTCCAAGATAGGTTAGAGAGTTTAGTGTAATTGCTTGTGCCCCGGCGAAAGATTAATAACCACACTGACACAACTCGGTGAGGTGGAATTCATCTGTGATTACAGGCACCAACTGGGAGCCTAGTTCTTCCTTTCTTTGAAATTATTCTGTGTTCCTAGCGAATCGCGGCCAGCTGACAGAGCGCTACCGCGTCCGGCCGGAAAGGCCGACAGACCTCGGACAGGGTTTAGCGATAACTTTACTAAGCGGTCGCGATGCGATTCAGCCGTAGTGTGGCGTCACGAATTCCACTCAACGCTCGACAAGTTCCTGCCG
>JARKIE010000931.1:0-19801 GCA_029378255.1 Mycena rosella
CGCCGTCGCTTCGCTCACCGGCTCGTAATCGAAGAAGTCTTTGGCACGGTTCAGTCCCATCCTGAGGCGCCAGTGTTCGCGAACAATCATCTGGCGTAAAATTCAGGATCTTTACTTCGGAAGTGCTCGAGCTCGAAGTAGACCAACCTTCCACCTGTTATCATCTTGCGGGTCCAGCTGCTGCTGTTGTCCCCTTCGGGCTTGAGTCAAAGCAGCCGTCTTCCCAACCTTAACCTTCCTTTTCTTGCGGGGGCTTTTTTTCGGGCTCGCTTGACCGAGCAATGCTTGCAGTTGCTGTACTGCAAGGGGTCGCTCAGGTCCAGTAGCTGCGGGACCCGTGGGGTGTTCTGCTCGGAGTCACGGGCGTTGCCGCCGAGGGTTCTGGCTGCGTTGGAGCAGTCATGGAGATCACCGGGAATCGCGAGACAGGTCCTTGACGTATGACCGCCTCCACTCGGCGCTCCTCCCGAGTCACGGGTGGGACGAACTCTGGTGTCCGCACCGGGGGCGTGTCTGGGAAATGGCCACCGTTCATTCCATTCTGTGGATCATGGGCGCTGCGTCTCTGGGTGCTAAAGCGTGCATGGAACGCGGCCATCTTTGTCTCCTGCTCCGCCTGGTGCACCGGTAAATACGTGTTTCGATTGAAGACGCAGGAATCTACCTGTTTCTTCTCTAGCTCAGCGCGAGCCGTTTCTTGATCCTGCCGATTCTTGGCTTCCTAGAAGTTCATTTTCAACACCGTCCTTTTAACAACAGTATGGGATCGCCACTCACCATATCCGCCATCTGTTTCTGGTGCTCTGCTTCGCGCTTAGCCTAAAAGCATTTTACTGCCCCCTCCGCAAACACACTCATAGAGTCCAAGACGAGGATGCACACCGCCAAGAACTCGCCACTTTTGTACGTCTTTTCATTTTGAGCTCAAACCTATAACTGACGAGTCAACGAAGAACAGGAACAGAGATCTTTCGAATGCGGCCCAGAGCTCAGACACAGCTGTGGTATGTCCTTTTCTATATTCTTTTCTCGACATGTACCTGATCTCCAGTCTATAGAGCGAAGTCGCCGAAACGGTAGCGCATCTTGCGATCCCCGGAGACCTTGCGAATGCGGCGCAGAACTCAGACCCAGATGTGGTATGTATTTGAATACCCTGGTCTCGCCCTGTACCTGACTGGCGTCTGCAGACAGAAATGCATGCTGTCATCTCCGACCCTCTTGCTTCTCGGGACGCCGCGACTAGTGCTCAGCGCGCAAACCTCCACGCGCAAGACGACCTCCGCTATTCCGAGCTATTGAGGCTTCCGTGGTGGGATCCGACCTGCATAATTACTATTGACCCCATGCACTCTTTTTCCGTAGGACTACTGGCTTCGCATGCCCATGATGTCGTCCAGTGCGAGGTAGACATTAGAGCGAATTAGATTGCTTTGGCAAATCGACATGTAATGTAGCCATTGAATATAAAAATACAATAAAATCAAACTAAGCGGCGCGTAATATAAGCATTGTTGTTGAGCGCACTGCACGCAAGCTTAAGAAACGCGCCTCGGGAATAGAGCCAAAACGAGGCTGTGACTCGTGACCCGTGACCCCCATCTTCGCGACCTACTACGATTTCCAGGTGTAAACCACCGGGTAATCGCATTCCTACCTCAAAATCCCCCGACAATCGCATCGGCCATCGCACGTTCGCATAGTCCTCGATTTCCGAGGGTAAATCCTCTGGCAATTCTGGTACCTTGCCTGCTACCGCGCGAACGCGCTCGCATGGTCCTTGATTCCCGAGGGTAAATCCTTCGGCAATTCTGGTACCTTGCCTTTCGAGCCGTCCGAGAAACGCCTCTGCTCTCCTGTGTCTGCTACGATTGTGAAAAACACCGCCTCAGTAAGATAAACGTTCATATTCCCGTGTTCCAAGCTAACTCTACCCAGATCTCCTACCAGATGTCTGTCTCTGCTTGCGCACCACGACTAACTCACCTTATGCTCTGGTAGGTATCTCTGTGCTTGTCTAGATGAAAATTGATATTTACCCGTTTTCCAGCCCGAAGGGCCTCTTCACGGACACTACTCCCGCAACGGTCAGCTGTACACCATGCACAACGGCTCTCCAACCTCATACTCAAGACCCCCAGCCCTGCGGAAGCTCCGGCCATTGATAATTACACCAGAGATCCCCGCTTCCGCGAACCGCGGTATCTTAGCCTCAGCTATGCATATTTGGCTTTTATCCCAAAGCGTTATGTGGCGCGGCGAGTTGTTGGAAGCTTTTGATATTCCTCGTCACAAGCTGCTGATTATAGAGCTCTATGACGGAAGTTTTCGCCTTGCTCCCGAGGTCGCCGATCATTGGTTCGATATAGAGAACTGCCTCCGTTCGTTGGGGCGCGAGATGCTTCGGTTGTGGCCTGAGAACAGCTGGTTGCCAAGGATCACAAGCCCTTGGTTCTTCGCCTCCCGATTCAAGTTCATGCGAACGTTCCCAAGCGAGGCAGCGGCGCGCTATGCTGCATGGAAGTCGAGGGAGTTTTTCCTGCCTCTTCTCGGCTACGTTTCGATGGCACTCTGGTGCAGGGGAAGTTGGGAGGCCGACTGCCATGCTAAGGATGTCCCACTTCCGGATTGGCGCGCCATACTGAGGGAGAAGTGCAGTGTCATTCCGTCGTTTTTGGACATGGTTTGAGAAATCAATCATGAACAGTTGGAACGAAGAACGCGTCGGAGCGTTTTATTGCATCCAAGCTCCCCGAGACATTCACCATAACGAGCGTGGGAAATATGAAGATATCGAGTGGATGTTGTCGTCGATTTTACACTCCAATTACCCCATCCCGATCTATCTTTCTTGGGGGCAATTGCCAAGACAAATCAGCGAATTCGATGTCACCAGGGAATTTGTGGAGTTCGCGCCCGACCCCAGGAGCTGGAATACCTTGCCTCACCGGATGGGCAGATGATATTCAGCCGATGGGCTATCACACAGCGGCGAACGTTTGGGTTCGAGACCCCTACATGCCGCCTGTCGTGGCTGCTATTCCCTTCCCGCCAGACAACGAGGCATTATCCACACCAACTGTCCCAGCTATCGCACCTGCTCCCTTCCCTCCCCTTCCTCCACACAGCGCTCAAAAGGAGAACGAGACAGTACAAGACTTCTTCGCTCGACGAACAGCGAGAAACCAACGAAAGATGGAGAAAGAGAATTCCGTTGACCGGCAGCGACGCACGCAGCGCGCAACACACGCGGAAAAGGGCGGGATCCCATCAAAAGCTCGGGTTTTCTTCTGGGAGGAACAGGACGGGCACTACATCCGCCAACCCGGAGGTCGGGGCAGCTACGCGGACCTCTGGCGTGAATACCCACGTCGACAGCATCGTTTTGATCCATTTTCCAATGAATGGATCTTTGCGAGCTCTTCGAGGGCAACGACTCAATATTTGGGGAAAAGTCCTGGCAAAGTTTCAGCTCGCGACGACGACGACGATGACGACGACGACGACGACATCTACAAGAATTTGCATACCTCATGCCCCGGCAACACAGTTACCTCGGGGGGGTGAGCCCATGGAAGTCGTACAAAAGCAGCACCCTCACACGCCGAGATGGAACAGCACCCTCACGACGTCGAGATGGCGCCAATTGAGGAAGTACCCGAGGAATATGATCTCGGCCTAGACTTCAAGGAATCCGAGCTACCGAAGTGCAACCTCGCCGAAGCCTCGCAGAAATGCGTCAACTTGGTGTACCGCAAGTTCGGTCTTGTTCCCAGAACGGAGGAGCCAGTTTATGAGTCGAGCGCTCAGAATCTCCTAACCACGCTCGAGAAGCAGGTTGGGTTTGTTATGCAGGCATCCCCCGACGGGTTCGTTCCTCGCGATCTCCCTCAAGAAACTTTGGCCCGCAGCACCTGGCCAATGTCGTCGGCATGACAGATATCGGCGTGCAATTGGCCTCACTGAAAGGCCTGGAGAATACACTGGGCATCTTTTTCGGGACAGTGTATCGCAGCGCGTTCCGTAATGATATCGACAAGGCCCTCCTCGACTATCATCAGCCTGAGCGTTTCACCCGACCACCGTCGTCCTTCGAGTTTCAACGGGAGCTTCTCAAAAGCATGCGCAACCCGTTAAAGCACATGCATACTATGTGCTTCGCAAGATCGGCAGCGGGATCGGAAGCGAGGTTATCTTGATCCCACGAGCAACAGACCTTTTAGAGGTCCTTCGGCAAGGGTGGGGTCCAGATATCAGAGACGTCGCAACCCACTTTCTCGCCCGAGGTATACCATTCTGGCTCGCCTATATCAGCGCCCAAATCATGCCCGAGACGTCAGTCGAGCCCACGCTAGTTCATCGCACCAAGGGCTTCAAACGCGACATCACTTCGGGGCTAGGCTTTCGCCCCAACAACTACGAGTTTGATGAGCACGACTATAAGGCGTACACCACTCAGCGCGATTTTCAGCTCCTACATACTCCGCGCGGTCGCGTTGCGTTGCAGTACGGCGGGATAATAGCGCGGCTGGCAAGGTCAGAAGTCTTAGACGACGACTTCTTCTGCGGGTTCAGCGATGACATCTACGATCTCGGCGACTGCCTTTGGGATGAAAAGTCACCACATGCATATTGGCACGACATACTTTCCGATCGCGAAATTGATCTCCTCTGCGGTGTTTATCACCTCGGCACTGGTATGTAACATTGTCCGTTTCGCTCATTTCATGCTTATTGATTTGTCGATTCAGGCCAAAAAAAACGAGGGAAAGAGAAGGGAAAAGCATGTATGTATCGTCTACCCGGCGCCTCTTATCTTACAAACATACGGATTTAGCAGGTGAACCAGAGCAAATTGATGATCAGACCGGTATCGTCTCATGGTGGCCTAAACCGAGTGCGTGGGCGCGCGAAGTCTCGAAAAAATGTGGTGGACGCCGCAATGCGAAACCGATTTCTTTCAGAAACGTCTCGGCCACTTCGCGAAAGGTGTTTACAAATTACCGCACCAAAGCCGCTGGAGGCACAATCTCAAGTACCGCAAGGAGGTTAAGGAATGTTGGGAGGGTTACGAGAGGGTTGCTGTCAGCCTTGTTGAACGCCTATCTCGGCGCTCATGATGTCCATGTCGTCTCCGTCCTCATTCGTCGTCCGCCGTTTGAAGCTGTTGCTGTATTATATTCATTGCATGTACCGCATGAATACATTACTTCTCTATCATTCGTACGCGGCGAGCCACATCTTGAATCTGGTCCGCGAGGTCTGTATATTTATCATGTTCGTTGGAAGCTTAAGGAATGAGTTGGTAGCGGGCAATCAGAATTAGGGTAATAATTAGACAACATATTAGATTACGTCGTACAGGTCATAAAACACAAAAAAACAATTAAATGCAGAGAACGAAAGAAACCCTCTGGGGTACTCCTCCGCCAGCTGCCTGTGCCTGTTTGTCTTCGTCGTCCTCCCTCCCGCTATCCGTCGCCATGAGTATCTTGTCGCATGCATACTTACACAATTGCACGCGCACTTGGCGGTGGAATGAAATCGACGGAATGGAGGGGAATTTCTCTATGTAAGTTCCGCTCCGAGGTTTGCGCCAGGTCGATGATGCGAAGCTCCTGGAGGCTACATCCCCAGCTGTCAACAAGTACGCGTAAGTCGTCACATGAGGGGTGACGGAGGTAGGTCTCGGGTATTTCCAGGATGCGGAGGCAGGGAGTTCCATCATGGAGATGGGGAAAATGTGATGAATTGGATTTTTTGTCGGGCGCATAGAGCGAGAAAACCAGCGACTCCAAGTGAGGGAGCGTGATGATGTTTTGTCGCTCGTCGGCCCACGCAGCATGTCATCGATCATGCAATGAGAGAGGGCAGATGTCTGCTCTAAGATCTTTTGAGCTGGCGGTATCGATATAGTTGCATTTTGAGGTCGTTAATTGTTTCCACGGTAAAACGAGAAGTACCGAAGGGATGGTAGAGGATCTCAAGGGAGCGCAGGAGGGGACGGCCTCCGGCGACATGACCAGGGGCACATCATCTTCGGTATGCAAGCGGTCCATCCATAGGGTGAGGTGTTTGAGTTTGGGCATGGGATATTGTAGGAGCTTGAGCGAGGCGCCTGACGAATGCACCCCGACGTCGAGGTGCTCCAAGCGAAAGAAAGCAGAATGATCTCGTCAATGAACTGCAGAAACTCTGCTCCGAGGTGAGTTATTCCACCGAAGTCCGGCCATATCTCAGCGAGATAGAAAGGGGGCGGGCAACCGGAACACGTCAACCAGGTGTTGGCCATCGCCAACCTGTTCGTGACTGTTGCCCGGTTCAACTTCAGGGAGAGGGTGCTCCAAAGCGCGGGAGAGACAATGCAATCTCTCTCCAGTGGCCACATACTTGGGCCAGCACCGTAGGAGCCGGAGACGGGTGTTCAGTGAGCGAGGATCAAGGGCGTGCAGGAAGATTTCGGACACGATTCGTCGGGAGAGTAAGGACTGTGTATTTGCGGAGGTCGAGCTGTGCGGTCAAAGACCCCTCTCGCGCTCGAGTTGTTGGATGGTAGCGTCGATCCGGAAAAGACGAGCACGCTGTACGAATGCATGGGCCGTTTGGTCGAGGTCCTACAGAAAGACAAAAGGTGTGAGATTCTTCCTGCTGCTCAATTGCTGCTTACCCTTGCCCGTTGCTCGTATAGCTCCATCTCTTCCTCTTCCTCCCGCTCGTGCATCGTTCTTCGACGGCTGAACGACGGGCTGTCTGTTCGCCGGCAGGGATTGAGCGGGTCGTTTGTTCGAAAGACGGGCGTTGAACGCGCCAGTGGTCGGAATGCGGGGGCTGGGATCGCCGTGTGTGGACGCGTCGCACGTGGCTGGCACTGGGGTCGCCGCGTTTGCGAGCGTGTGGCGTATTCTCATTGTCGCATCGAAAGTGAGGATAAAAATTGCAGTAGCCTTTCACTAAGAGAGAAGGTCAGTAACCTGGCGTCCTTAGATGATTGACGCCACTGACGCTGAGGACGTGCAAGGAGCAACCACGAGATGAAACGCGTTGGGCGAAGGGAAAGAGGAGAGGTAGGTAGCGCCCGCGCTTTCCCGTCCTTATATACGACCTCGACAAAGCAGAAGCCCATTCGCAAAGGGTTCTTTGTTGGCAATTTTGTTTGTACTAAGGGATCAAAAATTTCGGATCCTTTTACTGAGTTTAGCATTTGTAGAGCACTTGCACCCAAGCTCATGCGCGCCAGCAGTTGGCCCTGCACCCAAGACACCCGGCTAAGCAACGGAACTTGAGAATACAAGTCGCGGTGAGATACAATACAACGTACCATGGGAATGAGTCTGTCTCAGTGAGTGAAGAACCCGCGCATATGTGGAGCAAATTACACTCAAGAAACGCGCGTCAAGGGGTGACCCTGCAGCGGCGCCAGTGCAGCCAAGAAACGCGGCGGGAGGTAGCGTCAGTGCGGCATTTATTGAGCGCCCTGAGGCATTTGTTGGGCGACCTGCGCCCAAGAAACCTGCCGCAAGGGTTGCATAAAAGCGGGTCCATAAGGTGTTTGTTTAGTGACCTTGCACTCAAGAAACGCGCGCCAAAGGTTGACCCTACGCAGCGGGGTACTTAGGTCAAGAGATACGTCAGCGCGGCATTTGTTGGGCCCAAAAACGGCTGCGAGCGCTGTATGAAAAGGAGGTTCGGAAGGCGATTCTTGGGTGACGTGCACCCAAGAAACGCACCCCCGACCATGGTGGTTAGAGGCAGAGTTCGACTTAGCGAAATTGAAATCACCGTGACACGTGATCCGCGACCCGTGACCTTGATCAGTCCCAATTCACCAAGTCGACCACCACCACCCTCTGCCTCGGTGTAAATCACCGAGCGCAGGAGGCGGCCAGCGTCCCCTCAGCGTAAATCACTGAGCGGATGTTCCCCTCGGCGTAGATCGCTGAGCGGACGCACAGTTCCCTCACAAATCGCTGAGTCTAAATCGCTCGGCGCGAGTCCCACTCGCTTCTCAAGCTGCGAAATCTATCCTGTTGGCCTCCCCAACCTCCGGCTAGTCGCGCGCTCGTGGTTATAACAACCATCTTATGCTTTTGTAAGTCCCCTGAAGCTCTCGCCCGCTGCAACCCGAGCTGATGCTTGCATTCTCAGTTTCTCATAATATGGATCATTTTGTCAAAGTCCACAGCACCAGGCCGTTATTTGAGGCTCATGATGACCAAATCGCTCTCCGCGTCCGTCCTGAGCTGCACGAGACTGCCTAAGGTAAGTTTTTTTCATGACCCGATTTTGCCCGCTTTTCGACCCTCCTCATCCAGTTCTATCAACTCTTATCAGAGTGACTCAAGGCCCTAGGATACCATGTCCAACATCTATCCCAAGCTTCTGGTAAGTCGCCTTCGACTCCCGCCTGCCACAAACCGGCCTGATGCTCGCATCTTCAGTTTCTCATAATATTTGACATTTTGCCCACGTCAGGGTTGGATTGATAATTGGACTCTGCGTCTCGGCGGGAATAAATTTTATCTTTTTGTTCTATCTACAGAGGGTTTGTCGCAGTACGATAGTTGTTATAGACCGAGCGCAGGAGGCGGCCAGCGTCCCCTCAGCGTAAATTGCTGAGCGGACTTATGTGTGTCCCCTCGGTGTAGATCGCTGAGCGGACGCACGGTTCCCTCGGTGTAGATCGCTGAGCAGACGCACGGTTCCCTCACAAATCGCTGAGCGCATGCGCCGCTTAACCCAGTCTAAATCGCTCGGCGCGAGTCCCACTCGCTTCTCAAGCTGCGAAATCCATCCCGTCGGCCTCCCGTTCTCAGTTTCTCATAATATTTGTCATTTTGTCAAAGTCTGCGGCGCCAGTCAACGGAGGCTCCACAGTACTCGGGACCCTCTGGACTTCTTTCCTGACTCACCAAGGACTGTGCGAGGTCACCTTTTCTTATGACTTGGCTTTGGCACATTCTGATCATCCCCTCATCCAGGTCTGTCAACTCTTATCAGACCACCCGATGGCTCTCGGGGGCAGTGTATAATAACTATCTGAAGCTTTGGTAAGTTTTCTCCAGCTCCCGCTTGCTACAAGCCAAGCTGATGCTTGGATGTCCAGTTTCGCCTGCCTTCGGCATTTTTTCGCTGACTGACGGCGCGGAATGTGCTCCAAATACCCGGAGCTGCGCATCTTACACACGGGGAAGAACAAGATGTGTGTCTCCCGCTCGGCGCGACACCATACGCGTGTCTCATCCACCATGCATCTTTCCTGCTTTCCGTCAACCGGTGCCCGGTAAAGAGAAAGAGAAGGAAACGCACCCGGCCGATGCCCGTCCACAATCCGGTCCAGATTCTTGCACGCGTCGTACCAATTCAGCCCTACACAAAATTCAGTCCCGCTCCTCGGCAGTCGCGAGTACGAAAAACGCACATATCGTATCCGTCGCCACATACGAAAAAATCAGCGGGATCTGCACGTCTGGAAACGCCTTTGCCGCCAGCGTCCGCCTTCCTAAATCGCCCGTCCCCACAAGGAACCCCGAGCGCACCATATCTCTTTGCCCATTCCGTAAATATGAGCCATTGCGCGTGAATCTCCACCACAGCGCGCGCGCCGCGGCTCGGCCTGCCGCTCGCGCTTCCACGCCTTGGTCATGTCACGCAGCTCCGCTTTTTCCACTCCGCCGCGGGCATGGTGACAAGCTCCACTGGCCCTGCGGGCTCTTCGACTTTTGGCGTGGATAGGGCCGGCAGGATGTCCGGCGGGAGATGCTCGATCCTGCGCCTTGTCTGTGATCATGAGCGAATGTGGTACGGCCCATGTCCGTCGTCGGTGGCGAAGCCCTCGCTCTTGCTCTCCGACTCTATCTTAATCGCGGGGAATGTGGGGCTGCCGGAGAGGATACTGAAGTTGATGCTCGAGCCGTACCTAACGGAGCCATCTTCGTACAGCCGGCGCGCCGCCTCGTACTCCATCTTCTCCGAAAGAAGAAGAATGAAATGAATTGCTCTACGTCGACCGGCTGAGTTCATCCTAACGTCCTTGGCCGCCTGCGAGCGCCGCTTATAGGGCCGGAGATAAGATGAGATGACGTCAAACCTGCAGAACAGACCGATGCACGCCTCCTTCTCCTCGCTGAGGCTGGCGTACTCCTGGCCGGCCTCCTTGGCATGGCGCGCAGAGGGCCGCGGGGACAAGGGCGTGCGCAGGTGGCTCGGGGACGCCGAGGGCGGCGCGTCTCAAAGCTGGTCTGCGTGATGATGATGACGGGCACGTTTTCGTCGATGAGCGCGAGCGGGCCGTGCTTAAGCTCGCCGGCGAGGATCCCTGGGGGGCGCGCGTCAGCGCGAGGGGACCGGGGGAACGCAACACACCCTCCGAATGCATATAACTAATCTTCAGCGCGCCCTCCAAGCACGTCGCGTACTGGTACCCGCGGCCCATGAGCAGCAGGTTCTTGTTGTCCTTGATTGTCATCGCGAGCTGCTGCAGCGCGGCGTTGTCCTCGAGCACGCGCTTGATCATCGCGGGCATTGTGTGCAGCCCATTGATGATCTGGTTCCGCCGCTCCGAGAAGGAGCTACGGTTCTCGGAGAGCGCATGTCCCGCACGCGATGAACACGATGCGCCGGCAGCGCCGCATGATCGGCAGGTAAGCGCGCAGCCCGCCCAGTGTGATCTTGTTGTCGTCAAAGTTGACGATGCCGATGAGCAGCGGGGAGCCGCGGCGGGCGGTGAAGATCTCGTTGGGGTAGTGGATGGACTTGAACACGAACGGAAAGACGGCTTGACGTCGAATGTATTGCAGTGTTAAGGGCGAGAGCTAGAAGGCGTGCCAGCCTGGGCTAAAGCGGCCGGATGTGAGGCGCGAGAAGGCGCCAAGGAAGGAGACGCCCGCCGATAAACCTCGAGATTGGGGCTGGCGGTGAACGCGGCCTTCGCTGTCGTAGAGGGAGACACCGATGCCGAGGAGGACGACACGGCGGGAAGAGGCGGGAGTGTGATCGGGACAGCACAGCCACTCTGGCCGCAGCAGCCACCATCAAACGACATCCAGCGCTTGCGCCGTCCAGCAGCCTTCCTCGCCGCTCCTTCTCATCCACCGCCGTGCTTATGCAAGAGGGCCGCCGCTGACCGGCAGGCCTCTCTCTCTTGACTTCTAACCACCACCACCACGCCCAATTTCAGGTGAGTTTTGTGTTGTTTGGATTCGATTCTTCTGCTAAGGGTTCCTATAGTTCTGAACGTCGTGATTACTCAGGTACGTCGTCCTACGGGCTTTGTTAGAGCTGATGTCCGCAGTCCTTTACCCTGAATGCAGCGATCAACGTCACGATGGACGCCGCCATCGACGCTATCCTTACCTCCAACCCGGCTCTCTGGCGGCCCGGAGGCGTCTATACTTTCGAGATCGCGCCCCAACCAGCTCCCACCTTCTTCCCCGACTGAGCGCGAAGCCAAAATTGGGTTTTCTGGCATGCCCCGCGGCGTAAGCGCGAATGGATGCGCCAATGCCGTCCCCAACAAGCAGGAATGGCGATTCTATTACCATGTCCCAGACGCACGGCGATTCAGTGAGTTTATTTCATCGCAACGACGTGCGCTAACTTTTCCTTGCAGAGGCTCTCATTCACCTCCACTTCCGACTTCACCGGCGCCTGGATTCCGCCCAAGCGCTGCGAGTTCTGCGGCATGCGCCACCAAGAAAAATTCAGCCTCGCGCGTTGTGGTGAAATGGACGGTATCATCGCAGTTTTCGAGTATTATCTGTGGCGCCTCAATTGGCTCAGCATTAGGCAAGTGAATTTTAGTGAAGTTCTTGCATCTCGACTGATTATTTTCGCCCAGACACGAAATGTAATTAAATAATACGACTGTAACACGGGTTGGGCTTAGCTGGTTCAGGTCTGGAACCGAGAAAATAATGTATGTTAATCCTTAAACACCGATTGTATGTTAGGAGCGCTGACGCGCTTTTGCAGCACTTACCTCCACCATGTCGATGTCGGTTGGGAAGGTATGTGATACTTCCCGCTTCTCGGAGCTGACATATACTTCCTAGATCGTGAATCTGCTCGAGTGGGACTTGACAGCGCAGCGTTTGAAGATCTAGACGCCCTGCCGCGCGCCACGCATGCAGAGGCGCCCGTGATTCCGCGGAGCGTTGTGCATGCGTTGCTCGCGGTGCGGGGCCGCCCGGCGAGCAACTGTAGGCTAGGGCGGATGGCTGGGCGCTGCAGGAGGAGACGCCGATGCAGTTTTGATTTTTGTAATTCAGGGTCGACGACCGGCGGGTGTACCTGCAGGTCCACCTACGGGTACACCTGCGGGTACACCTGCGGGTACACCTGTGGGTGCACCCTGGGGTTGCTCGGAAATATGCTGTTTCCGCAATGCTTTCCTAAATTTAGGAAAGTCTTTGTTTCCATATAGCTGAAAGCGCCGCCGAAAGAATTCCTTTCGGTGCGGCTTTCAGCTATATGGGAAAGACCTTCTTTTGTTCTCACCCGAAATGGCTGCTGAAAGGCCCTCTTTCAATAGTCCTTTCGTACGCTCGGGACAATGAATGAATTGGTGTCTTTGGAAATGGTTATGGATTGTAGCTACTTTTGTAGCAGTTTTGTACCAAATGAAGTTATCAACATTTTATTAAACTGTATTTTGCTATGGATTTATATAGTTTTGGATAGGATCTTCACCTAGGTCAGAATTTTGCTTTCTACGGTGTGAGTGACACGAGGGACATCGCAGGAAGGGGATAGGTGCCTCAAATATAGCGCGCGAAGGACGAATGAGGTTATCTAGCGGGTGGCTCGGAGGCGTGAACTCAATGAGATTGAAGAGCAGAGACAGCGCAACGCGCGCAAAAAACAAGAATCCAACGAGAATCGGTCAGAAATTAGAATTTCGCCAAAGCATTTGTCGGAGTCCGAGTCGATTTCTTGGTGTTGAGTTGTGAAAATGGAGGTTTTAGATGTACTTGGCTGGCCAGAAACTTTCGAGATAGGAAGAGATGCGAGTCGGCTTGTTGTGCCAGAAGGCAGGGGACGCTCACGCGCAACGGTGATGCTCGATTTAATTTGCGAGCGCAGTGTGCGAGTGCTTGACCTGGCCCGCGAGTCGCTTCACGTGCGACGAAGGCTTCCTTGGGAGTTTTCTTCCAGGACCCCCTGAGGATCAATACAACTGTTGTATCCACCGAAAGTACTCAACTGAACATGTTGAAGACGCCCAATCCCACAATTCATCGAACCTTATCTGTCTAATCATCTGTGGCGGCAGTTTGATGCAATCCCAAATCTCGAGATAATCGTTCCGTGTTAACTTTGCGACTGCTAGGAACCCAGACACTGGCCTAGGATGTTTCTGGAGGGCTTGTCAGGTGAATTGATGACTAACTGCCCAGAATATGCTCACAAAAAATATTTTGGGTCAAAAATGTTTTGGTTCAAAATTTTGAGGTCGGCTCCTGTTCAGGTTCAGCAGGTTCGAACCGGTTCAGCGAAATTCAAGAATCTCGGAATCTCGAACTGAACCTTGGGTTCGGTTCAACGAACGTCACAGCCACTGAACCCGACTTTTGGTCCGGTTCAGGTCTGGTTCAGGTTCAGCGGCGGTTGAGAACCTGACCGCGGCAACACTACGTGGGCGCCTGGTTCCTGATCCGCGAATCTCACAGCTCTTTCGCCACCGGGAGGGAGTGAGTCAAAAATTTGACTTCACGAGGACTCGTTATCGCATTTCTGCGCATGAATCGGTAAAGATCCGGCTGCGACCGGGGGTGGTTTTTCAGATCAACTATTTTATGACAGTTCAACCATAGATTTGCTAGCGGGAGATGTATAAAAAAGGGGGGAGGGGGAATCCGGGTTTTCCGTTCCGAACTCGGATGACCCGCGGATCATGCTTTGCAGTTCGCCAATACCAACTCGACATAGTCGGCCATAATCTGATGCGTCTCCTTGGAAGGGTGTCTGTTCCCAACACGCCGCATCAGCGACGGTGTAAATCAAATACAAATACAGAAACGCGCACGAGGGAAGCCAATAAAACGAGTTCAACGGCGTCGCGCATTCGCCTGCCAAATTCGTCTGGTCCGCATTGGGGATACAATCGCCCGAGTTCTTGTACCCAAACGCCGCAAAGCCCGGCGTCGGCCCCAGCACGGCGTCCCAGAATGGCGCGAAGTCCACGAACGCCACGTTCAGCCCCTGCGCGCGGAGGGTACTTAGCCCGGCGAACACAGTCTGCTTCCACTGGTCGCCGATGACCGCGTGTTTCCCGAAGCCGTAGTCGTCCACCACGAGGATGTTTTTGGCGTTTGTGGGCGGTGCGGCGAGCTGCTGGATCTGCGCGAGGAGGTCGGCGGCGGCCTGGGGGAGGTGGTTTCCGTCGGCTACATCATTGTCAGCCAAGAGCCAATGTACTACATGCAGAGTGCGACCCACTGGCGGTAGCGCTGAAGTCGCTGGACAGAAATTAAATCTCGTCAACATCTAATATACGAAGACATATTACAAGGCGTACTTGATTCCGAAGAACACAGCATAGAGTGTTGTGGTCGGATCCAGGACGTTCTTTTGGCTGAGGAAGAGGGCAGCTACGATCATCCAGGCGTGGGGATTTTTCTCAATTCAAAACGCAAGGCCCACCTTGATGCAAGAAACCAGACTGGCCCGCTTTGCTCGGCCAAAGCGTGACATTCACGACTGCGCCAGCCACCTGCGTTGCGATGCTCAGCAGGGCGCGCATAATGTGTAAGAAGGGAGAAGATCGTGCGCACGGCGTAGTCCTTGATCGTCGCACTGAGGTTGCTTGCGACGTCCTCAGCCCATACAGGCCCGTCCGTAACACGCCCGCCTGCGCGTGGGTTGGTTCCAGTAAGCACGGCGGGGGGCAGGGTGCCGTCATCACTGCGACCACCCGAGGTGTAGGAATCCTACTTCAGCGGTCGTCGGAGTGCATATAATGTAATTTATTGCCGTTTTCACTAAACTTGGCGCGCGTGACATTCCGTGATGTTTTTGCGCATTTGATCAACTCAGCGTCGGCGGCTCATTTCTCCACAACCACTGCACCAAATCGCTCAGATCTAGTAGCGTTGGAAAGCCCTCGTCTGGGGCTAGGGCGCCCCAGGTATTTTGAAAGGCTTTAGCATCAGCAAATCAACTTTTTTTCTGAGACGTGAAAATGCATCGGCGGCTCGCAACACGGAAATGAGATGCCCAGGTGCATAGATATCTCGCATATAAATTCTAGAGACTATTTATAAGAGTGCCCCAAGGACAGAATGAAGTGATTTGGGTGTGAAAACATGGAATAGCTAGTAAGAAGGTTGACCAAATTCATTCTTCGAGATTGCACCGCTCCACATGTTGTCTGAGGGCAGCGGGGTGGGGGAACCTTTCGGTAGGTTGGGAGACCTTGTTCGATGTGTCAGTTGACCAGCTCAAGCCCAGATAGAGGGATAAACGCACCTGTAACCGTCAAATGTCTACAGCTGTCTCATCGAATGTCTGAGGCTACGGAGGCCCCAATGACTGTCGCACATTGTTGAATGAAGTTATTCAACATCGTTGGTGATTCCCTGGGCCATAGATGTTGTGGGGAAGACAATAGGGAGTGGAACCATGACGGCCTGGAATGACACACCAAAAGCAGCCTTTATCAACTATCTCCAACATATGTTTTCAATGGGGGCACCCGCGGAGAGCCGTATTAAATGCTTAATGACATGATTTGGGGTGGAATAACATCTTGCTGCATCGCTGAGGCTCGCCGACGTGTCTGGAAAGCATCGGGCAAGGCTGCACAAATAACTGCACTGGTCTCGTGGAAGAACCTGGGGCGCCCTAGCTCCCAATGAGGGCTTTCCAACGGTACTAGATCTGAGCGATTTGGTGCAGTGGTTGTGGAGAAACGAGCCGCCGACGCTGAGTTGATCAAATGCGCAAAAACATCACGGAAAGTCACGCGCGCCAAGTTTAGTGAAAACGGCTATAATTGACACCTACCCCAAAGGCGACGAGTGTTTTGATCCCTGTCGTTACAATGCCCGCATTTACGTTGGTGAAGTTCCCGCCCAGCTTGCCACAGGTCGGCGTGATAGCGAGGTGAACACCGTCGTTTGTCTGCCGCGGCAAATTTATGGCCGCGACGACGGACAAGAGTACGAACAGTAGGTACAAGATTGACGTACCATGGTGTCTTGGTGGTTCTGGGGTCGCATACATGATATTTCGGGCCCTAAATCATTTTATTTGAGTAAGAGTGCTCATTGTCTCTTCTTAAATGCAAGTCCCGACTGCAACCGCCAAGTCACCATGGCCTGGGCAGGTGATCGTCACGGTCCGCAGAAAGTGCCCCAGCGCCGGCCCGACCGGGCGCTTTTCGGATAAATAGCTTGGAGTAGCAGGAGTCGCCATTTTGAGGATGTGCATTGGCACGAAAGATCGAGGAAAAGGTCGTCGATGAGGAAGCGGAAAGAAGAATGTCAAAAATACATCGGCTGGTGGTCGACTTCACTCTAAGGCTATGTACAGAGGAAACCGGTTTATTATTCCGGACTCTGACCCTCGCAAACCGCCTAGATCATGCCTGACAGTTCGCCAATATCAACTTCAAGTTGACATACTCATACAATGTCACGTGTATTCGAGATAAGTCTTGCGAGGCAACCCCCGGTCTCCTACCCAACCGCGGTTTCGAGGCTCACAAGACAGAGTATCAGTTTTTAGCACTGGATCTCAGGCGAGAGTTATAATTGGGGAATACACGAAATAAAACAGAAAATTGAGTGTGACAATTGTGACCTAAGTTAAGTATAGCGGAATAGCCTTGAGAATACCACAGCGAGGAGGGGAAAAAAGATTGAGTTGTTATGCCTCCTGCCCAAATTCCTTTATGAACCTATCGCAGTGGGCACCCGCGACTTCTGGGTGACGTTCGTCCTCAACAGCCTTGAGATTTACAAAGGGACGTACTCAAGACGTACTGCCATGCTATTTTTCGGCCAACTATTCCCACGTTACGTGTTACGGCAACTTTCAAATGTCAATCACACGGGAGATTGAGAGGTTTCTGGCTGCCCTGAAACGTCCTGAAACTAATAGTTTCAGGAACATTTCGGGGCGGCCAGAAACTTCTCAATTTTTGGTGTGAATGTCATTTTCGGCAATCACATCAATATTCCCATATATGGTAGTTCGGCATCCGCCGCGTGCGAATTGTTCGAATTTTTCGGCCTAATTGGGACGCAAAAGCCGGTTACGGGTGCCTAAAGTGTTCAGTTCAAAGGGTCGTGTTAAGTGTTACAGTGGCGCTATAATGTCCTGCACATGCTCGTTTTGGCTCATTTCTGGGCCAAATGCCTTCAAGTAAAATTTGAGCATGAACTATTCACAATTCGAAGCAGTTTACACAGTCTAAAGCCATACCTTCTTTGCATGGTTTCTCCCAGGATAAAACAATTGGTGTTTTGAGGAAAATGACTTTTTTGGATTCACCTTCAGCACAAAATGTTGATACTGGGCTGAAAGTATTTGTAAAATGATCCTTATTCACATTTTAGTTGACCTGAATTGATGGGGTTTTGAGCTGAGAATGTGAGGCACAAGTGGGCAATTTTTAGCATTTTTGAGTCAAAATGGCCAAAAATACCCAAAATGGACAACTTGAACGCACCGTTGTGAGCCCAAATCCCTATCAATTCATGTGAACCAAAATGCCAGTAGGTCCATTTTCCAATTACTTTCATGCTATGCAGACCATTTTTCAGTATATGACGAAACCACAGACTGGGTTTTTCAGAAATGACTCAAATATTTTATTGTGAGCCGTCTGACGAGGGAAGGTATGGGAAACTATTCAAAAACCTCCTAAAATTACTCTCTGTTCATGCTAGTATTTTTTTTGAAGTCATTTGGCATCGAAACGAGCTCAAACGAGCGTGTGCAGAACATTATAGCGCCACTGTATGTGAACACGCGGTCTGAATAGTTCGATAATGATTCCGTTGATTTTTCTTTCGCGTTTGATTCAGAGCCACGTACAGAATCGCTCTCGGGTGCGGAGCAGACTGCAGAGCTATAATCAACCAATCCACGAGAGTATATGGATATCTGTATCCAGGTTCAGATCCCACGCGAGAAGCGCTCTCGGGATTAATTTAGGATCTGCTCATAGTAATCCTTCGCCACTTATACATTCGCAACGGTCGAACCTCAGAGGGATTACAGCCACCGTTATAAACCCTTCGCACAACTCATCAATGTCTTCTCCACTCCACTCCATTCCTCCGGTATTTCTGAATTGGGTTTGGTTTTCAGCTGCATCCGTTGGGGCGATTCGACAGGCACTGCGTGGCACATTGCCCATTGAGGTTGACATTGTGTGCAAACCCCGAACCGAATGCCACATTGAAGCAGTTCGCGAAGATCTGGTTCACCGCGGGGAACAAAAAGGCCTCCAGCTAGTACAGCACTGGTTGCTGCCCTGCCCTATGCAAACAGCGTGCGGGGCATTATCAATGGTGGTCCCGACATTCAATGTATCGACGAGCTGGCGACAGATGCTGGTGGTGGCGAGGTTTACTCCCGGAGCAGGTCACATCGTTGGAGCCGCACTGGCGCGGGCGTGAGGGTGGAGTGGGCACGGTGCGGGGGTGTCCACCCCCACAAATGCACCTCTCCAAAGTCACCGCAGTCCTGCAGCTTGCTGTCACGGCCGGACTCACCTATGTCGTGTCTGCTGCCGATGGTGACACCTACGTCGTGTCTGCCTGTCGGTTGCTCGACACACAGGAAATTGAGAGGTTTCTGGCCACCCTGAAACATTCCTGAAACCATTAGTTTCAAGAGCATGTCACGTGAATTCCATATAAGGCAATTCACGTGACCTTAGCACCTGAAACTAAGAGTTACTCCGGCAGCGGATTTGGATTTGGATTTGATGGCAGATTTGGATTTGATGGGGGGCGATGTCCATGACAGTACTGTTACGGACGCGATTAATGTGATTACAGCAGGTTGCGGAACTTAGGGGCGCGCCAAAATTCTTCCATTTTGGGCTGTTTTGGATGGTTTTCACCGAATCCCTTGCCCTGAGCTCGTTTCTCAGTATAAATACATAAGAATTATATGGGTGGATTCACGTTGCAATTACGCAGGAGATGTGGCGCTCCGATTTTGTTTATTCATCATTTCATAAATGTAGTATGGGTTGAGATTGGATGGAGGCATGCTGAGAGATTGATTACAGCCGGTTGCGGAACTTGGGGCACAGCCAAAAATTTCTTCCGTTTTTGGGCTGTTTTTGATGGTTTCACCGAATCCCTTACCCTGAGCGTATTTCTTGTATAAATACATAAGAATTATATGGGCGGATTCGCGCTGCAATTCTGCAGGAGATGTGGCGCTCCGATTTTGTTTATCATCATTTCATAAAATGTAGTATATAATTTCGTAGTTTTTGTTCAGGTCCCCTCCTGTATGGGGAGGACATCTTGAAGCATGTATTATACCGCCTGAACAAAAACTACGAAATTATATACTGCACTTTATGAAATGATGATAAACAAAATCGGAGCGCCACATCTCCTGCAGAATCGCGGCGCGAATCCGTCCATACAATTCTTATGTATTTATACCAAGAAATAAGCTCAGGGTAAGGGATTCGGTGAAAACCATCAAAAAACAGCCCAAAACGGAAGAAATTTGGCTGCGCCCCAAGTTCCGCAACCGGCTGTAATCAATCTCTCAGCATGCCTCCATCCAATCTCAACCCTCGGGAGACTGCCAGATGGTTACCTTGCTC
>JARKIE010000932.1:0-19775 GCA_029378255.1 Mycena rosella
GAACGTTTTCTGACGAACAGAACGCGACCGACTGCGGACGCTGCGCGAGTCGCTGGCGGAGCGCCGGAGGACCCTCGCTGCCGCCGCCGCTGCCGTGCCGCCAGGCGCCACCCCGCAGCGCTCGCCGCGCCCCTCGCGGCGCTCTCGAATCTCTCCGCGCACATCGCGCGGGCGCGCGCAGGGCTCGTGCAGGAGCTCATCGACGTCTTCCACGTCGTCGAGGTCGGCGGGCGCCCGCCGCTCGGTGGCAAGGCCGGGTCGCAAGGCGAGTGGACGATTGGCGACCTCATCCTGCCCGTGCCGGGCGACGTGCGGCGCTACCCGCCGCAGCACATCAACGCGGTGCTCGGGCACGCGGTGCATTTCGTCGGCCTGCTCAGCTTTTACCTCGGCGTGAAGCTCCCGTTCGCCGTGCGCTGGGAGGGCGGCAAGCTCGGCGTCGGCATCCCGTGGATTGGCCCGGGGCCGTCGGGGAGGTGCGTGTCTTATTCATTCTGCCCCGTATATTCATTGACTTGGACGCAGGAGCCACCCGCTGCACCTCTCGCTCTCACCCGCGCCCTCGCCGCCGCCCGCACCCGCTCCCGACCCCACACCCCCCCTCGCGCACTCCCTCTCCGGCTCACTCTCCATGTCGCAGCTCCCGGCCTCCGCGCCCCCCCGCCCGACACGCCGCAGTTCACCACCGCGCTCGCGATGCTCCTGCACAACGTGCTGTACCTCGCGCACACGCAGGGCCTGCAGATCCCGCTCGCGCGCGCGGGGGACGTGCTCGCGACGCTCTGGGCCGTATGCTGCGCGCCGGGGCTCGGGCGCCGCGCGCACGCGACGGCGTCGGCCGCGCCGCTGCCGCCGCCGGACGCGGACCCCGGGTTTGGCGTCGAGTTTCGGCATGTGCTGCAGGCGGCGGCGAGCGGGGGTGGGCGGCGGGCGGCGTTGGCGCGGCATGTGTCGTTGGGGGGCCGGGATGCGGCCGTGGATAGGAAAGAAGGAGGGGAAGCGGAAGGGGGAAGGAGAAAAAGGAGGATGACGACGGGTGGGATTTGGTTAGTGAGGAGGGGTATTGAGCCCGTGTATACGACTCGGAGCGCGACTTGTAATTTGCTCACCGAATAATAATGCGACATGTAAAATTTTGTAAGATGAACTAATGCCCATCCATTCATTGGGAATACCTCCTTCCATTTTATAGGAATTGCAAAGACGCTACCGACGCCCCCTGTGCTTCGATCAAAACGGATCTAACTCCCTAGAGTGGTGGCTGTGCTAGTCTCTCAGAGCCAGACGCTTCAACAAGATCAACCTCGTACCTCGGTTTGTTGAAGTCTGTTATTAAGCGCGGGGGTCCGATCAGGGTTCGCTCTTGTTACGTAATCTTCGCTTAGCTGCGTTTTGGTCGTTTTCGCTCTGCGGTACCCCTTTCCCTGTTCTCTTGGTGTGGAACTCGAAATTAGAGCCTTTTGAAGATGATCTGCCGCTTTGAATTTTTTTAAATGGTGCTTGAATCCACGCAACAGCTATACTTCAATGTGATGGACATCACGTGCCAAAAACCCATCAACTTCACTTCAATAGCTCGGCCCACGTGCTCGAAAAATCTGAGAAAATTGGGTGCCCAGAAAACACCTCTGAATTCTGCCGCGGATATATTTAGGTTCAAGACTGGGGCAAGGCCTCAAAACGTGATTATGTAATAAGGCGACCCTGATCGACCCCGCCTTAAAACTAATGGCTGTGCCACTCATCAATCAAAGCAAACAAGGCCAACATAAAGTTAAGCGAAGCCACTGGCAAGTGGCTGACGATTGCAACTCTCTCTTCCGCTCCACCACCATCCCACCTTCCCCCTCCCCAAGATCTTTAGTATGACTGGTAAGTGCTGTCTTCGCTCTCGACGGGGAACTTGTGCTGACGCACCTCGTACCCGCCAGGATCGACTCACGGCGCCCAGCCCTTCCGCTCGCGACTGGACGCGACGTCGGCGCGTTAACGGACAGAGCGAGTGCCCTTTTGGTGTTTTTCTTCGATACAATTCTACTAGACGATTCCCTCACGAGTTCCGAGAGCACCGCACGCCACACGCCATTCGTCGACGTCAACTCGATCCGACTTCAGTCGTTCGTTCGTGCTCAACCAAGTACGTGCCCGCCTAGTGTCTTTTCACTGTATACCCATACTGATGAATGTACTGAGTGCACTGTAACACGCGACGGCGCTCGTGAACGTCGCCGACGCCACGCGACGGGCCGACGGCCAGCTTCAGTTGGCGGGTCCTAGTTACGTGCCCATGGTCCCGCCTAGCATTGTTTCCGTCCACTGGCGCTCCGATCTATCCTCACTAGTCTCCTCCCTCTCGACGCGTCGCGTATTCATCTGGTCAACGTCTCAAGTGTCAGCCGACCAGTTCGAGCTTTGATATCCTGCCGCTCTGTTCTGCACCTTCGTTCCATTCCTGCTGGCGATACCTCCTGGTCCGGTCTCTCCGAATATTCAGTCTACGATATCTCTCCTGGTCACCAATCGTATCCACGTTCTGAATCTGGGTCTTCTTTCTGAGCATCACCACGTTAGCTTCAGAGTCGAGCCTCGAGCAGCACCGTGTAAGCCTCCCCTTGTTCTGGTTCTGGAGTCTCGTCTCTTCTTGGTTTTTTTTGGGTCTCTGAGCATCACCGCGTCAGCGTCACTTGGCGTATACGTCCCGCGTTGTGTCTGGTTCTGGTCTGGGGGTTGTGATTCGTGGTCGTCTCAATTCTCTCCTGTCTCGCTGATTCGTCATATTCTTCTTGTCGATTTCCGAGGATCATCGCATTAGCCTCGAGCATCGGCGTATCAGTCTCGAGCAGCACCGTGCAAGCCTCATCTGGTTCTGGGTTCTGGTTATAGGTGCTCTTGCTCGTCTTGGGGCCTCTCTTGTCTTGTTGTGATTCATACTCTTCTTGTTCCTTGAATCTGTGGGCATCACGGTATTTTGAGCCTTGGTCTTGCTGGTATTCGTGCTCGCTTCTCTCTTGAATTTCCCTCGGAGCATCACCTCAAACCTCACCTAGCGTCTAAGCTTAGAGAGCGCCGCTGTATGACCTCTAGTCTGCCTGGGGTCCCCGCTCGTCTCGGTTCTCTTGTGGAATTATTGTTCACGCTCGTCTTTTTTTCACTTGGCGTACTTGGAACTCTCCAACGGCGCTGTTTCTGGTTATGATCTGGTTGTGATTCGTGGTCGTTTCGGTTCTTGCGGGGATTCTAAGTTGCGGTCCGATTTGTAAAATTCGCGCTCGTCCTTGTGTTTCTGTTGAATTTCTGGTCATCACCGCGTTCGCCTCCAGCCTAGAACGGCGCCGTGCAAGCGTCGTCTTTCTCTGGCTGGCTGCTACTCGCTCGTCCTGCTTCTCCCCTAGCGCTACAGTCTTGCTCATCTTATTCTCTTCCTGAGAATCACCGCATTAGAGCTTCGAGCAGCGTCACCTTTACTATGCTGGCTGCTCCCCGTTCATCTTGGGTCTCTTCCGGAGCTGCGGTCTTGCTGTTGGCATTCGTCTCGTTGTGTCTCGACTCTCGTCTCCGACCTGGGTCTCTTCTGAATATCTGAGCATCACCGCACTACTGTCGAGCGGAATTGTCTAAGCTTCACCGTTCTCTGGCTGGCAGGTACTCGTCCTCATCTTGGTTCTCTTCTACAGCTACCGTCTTTTTGTTTCCACTGGCTAGACATTTTGGGCTTTGTATTCTCTTGGGGAGGTTTCTATCTGGTACCGTTTCTGAACTGTTCTGCTTTTCGCTTGATGGCCCCACTTTATCTATTGATCTCCTGGGATCATCGCTCTCCGTTCGTCTGGTTCGTCCTGTGAGCGCCTCTCGGGTCTCCCGATAATCTTGACGTTATTCTTGGCCTAGCCTGGTCCCCCCTCCCCCCGACTATCCGTGCTCGCTTTGTCCCTTTAATTCTGCTCGGGCAGTTTATGGGTACCGTTTTCGCTGAGCTTGGTGTTCCTTTCTGATATATTTTCTGGGATTCTTTCTTTCTCGCGTCGTTTTCGGTTAGTTTGGTTCTGGCTTGGTTCGTTGTCTGAACGACCCCATCTTGTGTCTTTGGTTCCTGTGTTGTTCCTTTCCTTTCCTTGCTTGGGTCCTCTGAGTCTCTGCTTCGGTGTCGATCCTCGCCTGGAGCACCAGAATCATGTATTGCTGTCATTCTGGGATAGCACCTCATCCCTTCCTTGTCGCTGTCCTGAGCGTATGCCCTGTCTTCTCTTGGCTGGGTAGCCGTTCTATCTATCTGGTTCCTGAGTCCTGCCTGGGTGCCCCAGTCTCGTGTCTCGACTCTTGCATCATTCTTGTGTCGTTCCTTTTTTGCTAGCTTGTTTTCTGGTCTGAGCCTCTGTGTTAGGCCCGTCGCTGGTCTGCATTTTATCTTGCTTGCTTGTGATCACTCATCTTTTACCTCGGCTGGCTGGCTCGCTACTGGGATTGTTTCTTTCTCGCGTCTCTCGGTTAGCTTAGTTGGTTCTTGGCTTGGTTTCTCGCCTGATCGCCCACGTCTCGTGTCTGCTGCTCCTCTTTCCCTGAATCGGTTGTGTCTTCGTCTCCGAGTGTCCGTGCTTTGGTCTCGAGTCTCGTCTGCGATTTATTCTGTCTCAGGGCGCGCCAATCGTCTCCCCGATTATCGTTAGAGCTACAGTGTGGTCTAGGTGAGTACATTTTCCCCTGGGAAAGGTTGGAGCACTTTCGCTTCATCCTCGTGTTCCCTTGCCGCGGGTCCCAGGCTTAAGACTCGCACTTCATTGTGCGGGTCGACCAAAACACGTTAAATATCTTTTTCCTTCTTCCATTCTTTCATTTTCTGCCTCTGCTCTTACAAAATTGCTCCCCTGCTCATTCCTAACATCATTATTGAATTGACGCTACGCTGAATGTCGACTACAAACTATTATTGTATACTGTAGATGTACGAGTCCCATGGTTCGGAGAGGGATGGGACTATGGGGATGATGGCGGAGTATTGATGGCGGACAGTCTGCCGGAGCCCGCAGCCAGTTCCCCGCGGCCAATTCTCTGGGGCCAATTCCCTGCGGCGAAGTGTCTGTGATGATTCCCCCCTACGTACTTCTCCCCGTATAATGCTATTCACATAAAAGCGGGCAGTGGTTTGTGCCTGCATAAATTACTGGAGCGAAGTCTGCGCAGCCCTTTCTGCCTGGTGAATCCTTTGCACACAGATTACCACGGCCGTGCGGCATCAGCCATCACGGTTCGGCCAACGACAACAACCACACACAACAACGCCGGTTGACGCTTGCCCTCGCCTCCCCCTCCTCTGCTCCGAGTCAACCGCCCGCTTGTAATTTCATGCATCCACTACAGGGCCTCGCCTACGCGCCGCCACACTCGCCGCCCGACTCGGAGAGAATTGACGGTGGATCAAGCAGGTGCTCTCGTCATTTTTTTTATCTTAGCCTCCGTCGGAAGCTCCCGTCTCCACCCTTCGCTACTCATTGGGGCTATTGACCGGTAAGTATTTCGCTGTTCCTTTCTCTTGTTTCATTTTTGTAGTTGACGCTCTATAGCCCTTCCTCTCGTGGAACCGCGCCCCATGGACCTCCGCTGTAGCAATATCTGGAATGCACCTGGGAGTCCGCTGCAGCACACTCGCGGCACTGCCACAGCAGGCGGAAGATTTGCATGTGCGAATCTTCTGTCTCTGTTGCGCCCTCTGTGCGCACGCGCCGGCTGCCCGACGCTACCCCTGCACCTCACCACGCAGTTCGAATATGCTGCTAGACCATCCCGTACGTCCGTATCCGCCTTCGTCGTTCGCTGCTCTTGCTACGCTTCGGCCCTCGGGTGCGCCCCAAGTTGGTACGTCTTTAGGCCCCGCCGCTACCAACAACAACACTAATACATGTTCCGTAGCGCAGCTGCATCCCGATCACTGCTGCTGCCCGTCCCGTCCCTCTGTCCACATCAGCGCGCATCTATTCACCTGCGAGGAATTCCTCCAGCAAATTGTGCACGGCGGTTCGTATGTGGGGGATCCTCTGCGACGGTTCGCTTGCGGCAATTCGGCCGCGATGCCTTCTCTCCGGAGAAGGTTCTGTGGGTATATTGCCGCGAGTACTTCTACACGATGTTTCGGCCACACAGGGTGACTCGCGACCAAATGGGCACAACACTTAATCTACGAGGCCCTTGTCGCAATGGCGCTCGGGATGAATCCCTGCAGGACAATTCCTGTGGCGACTGCGCTGCTCAATAGTCTGCAGGGATATCTTCTGCGCTCGAGGTCTTTTTTTGTGCAGCTACTCGGACCCAATGTATACCTCATATACCTACCTGCTTAGTTAGGATAATTTAGTGAAGCTTTTCATAAGTATGCCGCGTTTGAAGCCGTGCTGCACTAAGAACACCGCCTGGTATTTTGGGACTTGATCGTCTATACATATGCGGTGCTTAGCCGCCAAGCAGTCTCTTACCTCCGTCGCTGCATGCATGGCATTCGTAGGGGAGGAATATGTACACATTAATTGCTAGGCAGCATTAGCTGCGAAGGATTGGCAGAAGCGCATGAGGTGGGGGGAATACCCCAAAGGGAATCTCCCGCAGGGATGCTCCGGCGGAGTCCGCGGACTCCGGCCTCCGCCATCATTCCCATAGTTTCAACCTTATGATGGTTCGAGAGGGATGGGACTATGGGGATGATGGCGGAGTATTGATGGCGGACAGTCGCCGGAGCCCGCAGCCAGTTCCCCGCGGCCAATTCTCTGGGGCCAATTCCCTGCGGCGAAGTGTCTGTGATGATTCCCCCCTACGTACTTCTCCCCGTATAATGCTATTCACATAAAAGCGGGCAGTGGTTTGTGCCTGCATAAATTACTGAAGCGAAGTCTGCGCAGCCCTTTCTGCCTGGTGAATCCTTTGCACACAGATTACCACGGCACCGTGCGGCATCAGCCATCACGATTCGGCCAACGACGACAACAACACGCAACAACCCGGTTGACGCTCTGCCATGCCCTCGCATCCCCCTCCTCTGCTCCGAGTCGACCGCCCACTTGTAACCTCATGCGTCCACACAGGGCCTCGCTCACGCGCCGCCACACTCGCCGCCCGACTCGGAAAGAATTGACGGTGAATCAAGCAGGTGCTCTTTGTCATTTTTTTTCTCTTAGCTTCCGCCGCAAGCTCCCGTCTCCACCCTTTGCTACTCACTGGGGCCATTGACTGGTAAGTATTTTGCTGTTCCTTTTCCTTGTTTGATTTTTGTAGTTGATGCTCTATAGCCCTTCCTCTCGTGGAGCCGCGCCCCATGGACTTCCGCTGCAGCAATATCTGGAATGCACCTGGGAGTCCGCTGCAGCACGCTTGCGGCACTGCCACGCCAGGCAGAAGATTTGCACGTGCAAATCTTCCATCTCCGTTGCGCCCTCTGTGCGCATGCGCCGGCTGCCCGACGCTACCCCCGCACCTCACCACACAATTCGAACATGCTGCTAGACCGTCCCGCATGCCCGTATCTGCCCTCGTCGTTCGCTGCGCTTCGACCCTCGGGTGCGCCCCAAGTTGGTGTGTCTTTGGTCCCCGTCACTACCAACAACAACACTAATACATGTTCCGTAGCGGCGGCTGCATCCCAATCACCGCTGTTGCCCGTCCCGTCCCTCTGTCCGCATCAGTGCGTGCCCATTTACCTGCGAGGAATCCCTCGCAGTGAATTGCGCGTGGCGGTTCGTGTGTGGGGGGTCCTCTGCGACGGTTCGCTTGCGGCGATTCGGCCGCGATGCCTTCTCTCCGGAGAAGGTTCTGTGGGGATATCGCCGCAGGTATTCTACGCGGCGTTTCGGCCAAACAGGGTGACTCGCGACCAAATGGGCATAACATTTCATCTGCGAGGCCCTCGCCGCGGTGGTGCTCGGGATAAATCCCTGCAGGACAATTCCTGTGGCGATTGCGCTTCACGGATAGTCTGCAGGGATATCTTCTGTGCTCAAGGCCTTTTTTTGTGCAGCCACTCGGACCCACCGTATACCTCATACCTACCTGCTTAGTTAGGGTAATTTAGTGAAGCTTTTCATAAGTATGCTGCGTTTGAAGCCGTGCTGCACTAAGAACACTGCCTGGCATTTTGGGACTTGATCTCAACTCAGTTGTCTATACATATGCGGTGCTTAGCCGCTAAGCAGTCTCTTACCCCTGTCGCTGCTGCCTCCAGAGATGAATCTGTTTTCGTGCTGACAACAGTAAGAGTATGCGCAGTTCTAGCATATGATAATTGAAGGTATTTTTTTAGAAAGAAGAAGCACATGCATGGCATTCGTAGGGGAGGAATATGTGCACATTAATCACTAGGCAACATTAGCTGCGAAGGATTAGGAGAAAGGTATGAGGTGCGGGGAATATCCCGAAACGTATGTCCTGCAGGGATGTCCGGCGGAGTCTGGCGGAGTCCGGAGTCTGCCATTACCCCCATAGTTCCAACCTTTTGGAGGTCATGGCAGCAGAAGATGTATGATTCAGAGTTGTCATTGTCATCAAAGGGATTTATGTGAGTTCGCTGCAGAGATTCTCATGTAGACATTTGGCTGGACAGATTTAAGTGCACAGATTGGGCCGCGGCGAATGGCCGGGAGGTTTTTCGCCAGAGATGAATCTCTCCAATTATTTCCGTGCCGACAATTGACTTAGAGCAGATGCCTGCACTGGTCTGACTGGGATGAAAGTAGGTAACACTAATTGGAGGCACTTTTTGGAATGAAGAAGTACATGCATGTTAATCATAGGGGCGGAATATGTGTGCATTAATTGCAAGGCAATATTAGCTGCAAAGGATTGGCAGAAGCGCATGAGGTGTGGGGAATACCCCGAAGGTTATCTCCCGCAGGGATGTTCCGGCGGAGTCCGCCGGACTCCGGACTCCGCCATCATTCCCATAGTTTCAACCTTATGGATGGTTCAATCGACTTTTGAACCGTGAGAATTGGACATACGATCATTGATCTTTGATCGGACGCCGGAAGCCGCATCAAAACCAACGCGATTTTCGTCTTGACTTCCACAACCTCCGTTCTTGCTCCGTTCCGCCAGTGCTCTGCGGGTTAGGTGACCACAGTCTTTGTTCGACGACGGCGAAATGATCCGCCCAGGATGTACCTGAATCGGACACACTCCGTGGGTTTCACTTCTGCACTGTGACGCGCGTGGAGTATTGTGAACACTATCCGCGGAAGCGATCCTTTCCATTCAATGTCTGTGGGGCTCTACCGCGGCTTTGACGGCTGGACCGCCTCGGAGGAATGAAAGAAGGACCAAATGTTTACGATCCCCCGTGGAAAAACCTGTATATAAAGCTCGTGGCAATGGTGGATTTTTATCGCTCAAATCGCTCAAATGGTCGGCTCAGCAAACATTCTATCGTTTTTCAGTGTCTTGTCTCTGTCCTCCGCGGCATGGATCGCTGACACCAGGAGCGCGGACACTCCATGCGAAGAATCGTCCATCGTGCCCCGCGCAGCTACTACGACTCTCAACAACGGAAACAGCTTTGTCCTTGGGAAGGTTGGGAACATGACCTGGGCGGCATCAGGTGATTTTTTCCTGGTATGAGATGCGATTTGGTTTGTTCAACCGCGTTGCAACCAGGAATTTTCACGAAGGGCTGCACCTCCTCGAGCATTTCAAACTGCTACGGGATGTACCTCACATCGAACGCATCCGCCATGCTCGACACAGACCACCTCGACTCCCCGCGCCAGCGCAACGAGTGGCACTTCCCCGCCGTCGCGTCCGGTCAGGCGTTCTCCTACTCCTGGAAGCAGTACCTCGACCAGACCTCGTCCTCCACGCACTTCTTTCACCTGATGCAGGTGTTCGGCGACACGGAGGGCGGCCCCCTCGTCGCGCTCGACGCGCTCGGCAACAACCTGCAGATCGTCGACTTTATCACCCCGTCGTGCGGGTCGGCGTCGTGTCCATTTACCCCGCTCTCCAACTACTTCGGCAAATACACGACCCATACCATCTCGTGAGTGCTTCGCTCCCAATAATCCATCAGCACGCACTCAACCGTCGCTCTCATCCAGGGGGAAATTCGGACCCTCGGGCAGCCTAAAGTACTCCGTCTCGGGCCCCAACGGGAAGATTCTTAGCTACTCTCGTACTGGTGGTCTGGGTGCGGCCGGCGGCTAGTAAGCCTATATCTCCTCCCAAGCACGCTGGATACTGATTTATCTTCTCAGCATAAAATTCGGAACGTACCGACTAACCTTCACTCCGATGACGGCCGTCAAGTGAGTCTCCCTCCTCCTACTGTATGATATGTATTTGGGCGAACTGACTGGTTGCGCAGTACAATGGTCGGAGATTGGCAAACTTACTAACCGCTCTCATGCAACATTGTACTAACTTATAAACCAACATCTTTTTCTTGTAGACTAACATACTTACATCTGTTTCGTTCATCTTTTTCCCTATGACATGTGCTTGTCTTCCATTGTATATTATGTTCTCGTTCTCCGAAGAAAACGTTAAGCTTCGCTGCGCCGCAAATTTTAGTCAATGGACCTCCCAACTCGTGTACCGCAAAACCTGTCAGCGTAAACGCATGCCGCATCCAGGAACCTCTTAATAGACTAGCAGATATCTACGTATGTAATCCTCCAATAATAATAATATATTTTATACAATACTCTAAATCCGTCACACTATCTCCTCCACATCCGTTGCCCACGTCAGATCCAAATTCAGCTGGCGCTCATACCTTCTCCGCCCCTCATGCAGCGCGAAGCTCGTCCCCGCGAGCGCGAGGATGATGGCAAGGTCGCCCAGGTCGAGCGCCGCCGTTTGGAAGATCGCCTGCATGAACGGCACGTACACGAGTGCAAGCTGCGAAATGGCCGAGATGGACACGGTGGTGACGAGCATCTTGTTCTGCAGCAGCCCGCACCCGATGCCGCGGTTCTGCACCGCGGATACGAGGTCGAGGAAGACGAAGCAGGTGAATGTCTGTGAGGCGGCAGCGGGTCAGTCGGGGACGGAGAGGGGAGGGTGGACTCCCACCATAGTCTGTTCCCTCCGCGACATGTTGTCGTCTTCTAATGCGAATATATACACGAAGAGCGTGCCCACGACGATGATCGACGCCGAGAACAGCACGCGGTATAACAGGCGGTGGGTGATAATGGGTGCGTCCTTCTTCCGCGGAGGTCGGCGCATTACCGCCGGGTCTACAGGATCAACGCCGAGACTCTGACTGGGTGGTCCTACATCTGCGTGAGAAACAAAAATCGAGAGAGACGGGACACGACACACCGTCCATGAGGATGTTGATGAACAATATCTGCATGGCATTGAGCGGGTTGCTCAGCCCCAGCATCGTACTGAGCGTGATAAGCGTCAGCGCAGCGGCGGCCGTGCTCAGCTGGAACGACAGGAAATTTTGGATATTGTGGAATATGGATTTGCCTAGATAGAACGCAATGTTAGCAGGGATGCAGACAGGGTTACAGTAAGAAGACATACCCTCCTCCACCGCAGGCAGGATCGTGCTGAAGTTGTCGTCCACGAGAATAACATCCGCTGCCTCTTTCGCGACGTCCGTCCCGCTCTTGCCCATCGACACACCGATATCGGCCATCTTGAGCGCAGGCGCATCGTTCACTGCATCAATCCAATCAGCATCGTCCACGCCGGTCGAACAGCGAAACGTTGCTCACCGCCATCCCCAGTCATCGCAACGACAGCCCCGCGCGACTGGAACGCCTCCACGATCGCCATCTTGTGCCTCGGCGTCGTCCGCGCAAAAACGGTCACCGTCCCCACCCGCTCCTTCAGCTGCGCCTTGCTCATCTGGTCGATCGCCTTGCCCGTCAAGCAGTAGCTGTTCCCCGTCCCGCTGCCGGCCAGCGCGCTGCTCCCCAGGTCCACCGACCCCGCGTGCCCGTTCCTATGCCCATGCCCGCGCCCGTGTCCACGCTGCGACCCAACCTTAAGCCCCAACGCGCGCGCAATCGACAGCGCCGTCTCCTCCGCGTCGCCCGTGATCATGACGACCTGCACCCCGCCCGCCTGCAGCAGTGCGATCGAGTCCGCGACGCCCTTCCGCGGCGGGTCGAACATCGCCTGGAAGCCCGCGAAGACGAGGTTCCAGTTCTCCCGCTCCTCCCCCTCGCTCGACGGGCTGCGGCTGCCCGCGGGCGTCCCGCTCCCCAGCCCAAACGCCATCGCAACGACGCGCAGCCCGCGGCTCGCGACGCCCTGCGCCTTGGCGAGGATCACGCCGCGCGTGCTTGCGTCCAGCGCCGGCGTGCTGTCGTCGTTGACGTAGTAGAACTTGCAGCGCTCGAGCACCGTGTCGATGGAGCCTTTGATGTAGTACATCTCGCGCGCACCGGAGCCGCCTCCGTTGACTGCCAGGCTCGGCGCGTCCGTGTGCACGCCGCTGACGGACATGTACTTCTGCTCCGAGTTGAACGGGCGCTCGGATACGCGCTTGAATGTCTAGGTGTGCAATTACTCATGATAAGAGTGGTGCCTTTAAACGTTGGTGGAACGCACCGTCCGCCGGTCAGGCAGCCCGAAGACATGCAGGATGTTCAGTAGCGCGACATCTGTCGACTGGCCAACGAAGATCCCCTCTTCGTTCCGCACCATAGACGCGTTGTTACAAAGTGCGCCAATGTCAAGCGTCTTCCGGATTGCGGTAGGCAGGGTCGCTGGTGGCGGATCGAGGTGGACGATCTCATCCACTGTGTACACTTCGGTCACGGTTTGTTCGTTCTTCGTCAAGGTTCCTGGCAAGCAATCGTAAGAATAGCAATCTCAGAGATAAAATACGCATACCCGTCTTGTCTGAGCAAATAACGGACACGCTCCCGAGCGCCTCCACGGAATGCAACTTCTTGACGATCGCTTTCCGTTTTGCCATCCTCAGAACACCCAGCGCGAGCGTCACCGTGGTCACAATCGGCAGCCCTTCCGGAATGGCCGCCACCGCGAGGGATACTGCACGTCGTCGTATTAGCGCTGCCCGAGAACGCCGAGAGCAGCGACACACCTCCGATAGTGAACATGTCCAGCCACGACCGATGCTGCAACACCCCGATGAGGCAGATGACGCCAATAATGCCAAACGAAATCATCGAGAGCTTCTTCGCGAGCTCGTCCATGCTCAGCTGGAGCGGCGTCCGCTTCTCCTCGACCTGCGCAAGAACTGATTCAGCAGCGGCAGCAGCAAACGCAGCGCGCGACGCACATCCTGCATCATCGAAAAGATGACGCCAAACTCGGTGTCGGTCCCCGTGGCGATGACGATGCCCGTGCCGCGGCCGTTGCGGACGAGCGTCCCCATGTACGCGATGCAGGCGCGATCCGCGAGCGAGACCGGCTCTCGCACGCCGCGGCCGCCCCCCTCATACACGCACGTCTCAGTGCCCTTCTTGCGCGCCTCCGTCTCGCCCGTGAGGCTGCTCTCGTCGATCTCGAGGTCCACGGCGGCGACGATGCGGATGTCCGCCGGGATACGGTCGCCGGTCGAGAACGTGACGATGTCGCCCGGCACGAGCTCGTTGGCGAGGATGTGGATCGTCTGGCCTTCGCTGTGCGGGCTGTCAGGGGCGGCGGAACGGAATGTGGGGGAACGCGGCGTACCGCAGGACGTGGCAGTGGTGGGGCACGAGCTTGTTGAGTGCCTCCAAGCTCTTCTCGGAGCGCTGCTCCTGCACGAAGCCGACTGCGTTCGGTAAGTTGCGGAATATGGGGCGGACAAGATTCGGGCTCACCTGTAAGCACGATCAGCACAGCGACGGCAATGCTGATCGCGTCGTCTACGTTGCCCATGAGTGCGCTGACGGTCGCGCTGGCACAGAGGAGCAGAATAAGCGGCGACTCGTATATCGTTTTGGCGAATTTAATGAGGACGTGCTCGGGCGTCGAGACGGAGAACTCGTTGTATCCGTGGTTAGAGAGAAGGGTGGGGATGTCGGAGCGAAGGAGACCAGAAGTAAGGGAGGTGCGGTAGTGGGCTACTGTTTCCTGGAATTTCATGTTAATTACAAGAATATCTTCGCATTCCGCGGGAATAGCAGCACAGAAAGTACAAACGAGAACTCACCTCGATAGAACAGTGTGCAAAACGCGCCGACATGGTGTCACGGACTTCCTGCCTCGCCGGCGGCGTCGCCCGCCCATCTTCAACACTCGTTTCCGGTGGTTGGCCTGTCACCACACCCACTGCTCTGGACCACAAGCTGGATGCCTCTGCATTTACAGCAGATGCGAAGTCCGTGGGAGAAAGAGGCAGACCGTCGGGGTGGTGTCTCCTCAAGGTGGTGCTATAAGCAAAATGGGACTCTGCGTCCGGTGTTGGACGCAAGCGCGCGCCGGTGTCGCCCGAGAGCAGGGGAAGTAGGTCGAGGCCGGGGGCGAAGCAGAGCGTTGCTGGTCGTGCATAGCGAAGGTATGGCGAGCAAAGGACGAGAAGTGGATGCGGCGGTTGCTGAGGATGGGCGCTTTCGCTCGTGTCCCATACCAGATGAGTTCAGGCGAGTCTGCGGGGCATATGTCAAGAAATGTCGTTGACGTGGTCGATACACATAACCACACAAACAACCTCCTGCGTCCCGAATTGGAAATCCGGGTCCTTTTAATCGAAGGGTCAACCAAGGCTGAATTCTGGTTGAATTTCCCGGTAGTTCGAAGAAGCTAAACTCTCTCAGAGCCACCGTTCATAGTCCTTAAATTTATTGTCGCACTTCAATTAACTTCGCGTACAGTGACAAACCCCCTAGCGAAACGCTCAAGAAAGGCGGCGCTTGCTACTGTTGTGTAGACTGTAATTGATCGGGATTTTTGTCTGGAATGATAGGCTGCTTCCGGCCTACCTGTCGCTATAAAGAAGTCTGTGATTCGATGGGTTTTGGTGGAGAACGAGCGTGCTTTGTCCAAGAGGCCAAATTTGGCCAAATAACGAGCAAGCGAAACACTAGGAAATACCTGCCAGAGCCTCAACTGGGCTGATTGAAGCTGCTGAATGGTGATATTTGGTGTCCCAGCCCCTGAAAACCCTCGTGCAACATGTTGGAGAGCCAATAACGGGCGACACAATGATGCGCCAATGCTCATGAATTTCCAGGAAAATGGGCCAAATAACAGGCACAAACAAAATTAAATACTGAGCATGCCACAGGGCCGTTTGACTCAATTCCTTTTGTGAATGGGAGTTTTATAGCGAGGATGTTCAGCTCACAAAATTTCGGAGCTGTCAGAAACCTTTAAGTATGTAAACAATGTAGTGTTTCGCTCGCTCGTGGCATTTCGCTAGGGGGTTAGCCACTGTACTTGATACTCATAGGATCATACATACAGTATTTAACCGGGAAGCGAAACATTTAAGGCATTTCGCAAAATACGGCAGAATGAATGCCGAATTGTCACGGATCTTGTGGTACATCTACAGCCAGGCATTTCGCTACATGCCCACTCAAAACTTCATGAGATTTGGTGTGATATCCATGGTGAACGGGCGGAGTCTTTCTGGAGCATCTATTTTGGGCAATTCACGTGGAAGCGAAACATGTTATAATCGCTGGGCACACATTACTCTCAGGATTCGAACCTTCACAACTGTCCTAAACTTTGTCGTAAATAACTCAGATACCATTCCGACATTGCTCACCGACTTTCTGACCTGCTACATCTCGGAACATTATGCCAGAAAACCAGTCAAATAGTGGGCCAAACAAAACGGCGCTGTGTCGGCGCAACATGAGGTTTTGGCAATTCCTTTTGCAAGCCGAGCTTTCATATCCAGGAGAGTAACCTGACAAAAATTTGCTCTATCTGACCTCGTTAAGTGGTCAGCAAGCGCAGTGTTTCGCTTCCACGTTGTGTTTCGCTTCCCGGTTAAGTACTGTATAGAACTGAAACATACAGAACGGTACACAAGTACTACTAAATACCAATGTGAATAAATGGCACCAACGCTCATACGGAACACCCTGGTCTCGCAGCTTTCTTACCGCAACCTGCAAGGCCTCTGCTGCATCTGTCACTTGAGGGATCCATCATTTTGAACAAGCGTGAGTATACTGTTTCAGCGATTACGGCCCATCCTTGTCCAACATAGACCACATTGTTGCAATGGCCCCCGAAAGCCGCAGCAATGAAGCGCCTCCCAGGTGAAATGATTCATTGACCAGCTGTGCATTGCCCTTGGCAGTTTGGCATGCCACAAGAAAACCAACTCAGCATTTGGAGAGGCATCTGAAGGATAGCGCCCAACTCAAGAGTGCCTTTGTACAGCCGAAGGCAGCTTCTTGGCGGGTCGTGCATGTTCTGCTCTCCATGATAGGCCAGATGAATCCAGGAGCAGTTTTTGAGCTGATTCTGGACTGCATCTACTGTTTCTTGTTCTCCGACAAGACTCTGACCTGTTCTCTGCGACAATGGACACAACATTGTGATTTCTTGTTGCACTCCAGGAGTTTTGTTCTCTGCCTGGACCGGTGTGTGTAACCCCAACAATGCCAACTCTCGTTGACTGTTTGTTGGTTTCCTGGAATATGCCTCAAGAAGTGGTCCCAAATTTGATGTATATGAGTGGATAAATTGGTCCGAATTATCTGCAGCATGCAGCGGAAGTCCGATGAAAGCACCCATGGGCACCACCATAATCTCCCTTTGAGAATATGATGCTAGTAAGACAACCAGTCAGTCCTGAACAACATTCCTAAAGTTGAATATCTTACCAATTCCAGGGCCTTGTAAATGTGCTCGACTATATTAGTCCAAATCCAACTCAACAGAGTTGAAAGATCTAGCAGCCCTCACGACTATAATCAAGCCTGCAAATTCCTGTTCTCTCATTATAATGCCCGCCCATGAATAACTCTTGAGAATATCTCTATGAGATTTGAGACTTTCCAGGTAGACATCCGGAAGTGGAATATGGATCGGGTCAGAAGTCGGGTTGAGAATAATGATGCATCACAGTGAGCAGAGTGAGAATTCAGAATGACAACAGGACCATTTTGAGAGGCTCCGCAGAGTGCTTTAGGGTTCGGATGCAGAAAGTATTCAAACCAGGACGTTTCGAATATCTTTGAGCAGAGTCTGTCGTTCTGAAGCTGTAAGACCCGGATTTTCGAGGTGCCACTATAGAGCTGAGAAGAAAGTAAGCTGTAATTGATTTGCATCTGCCTGGGGAAGCATGTCAGCAGGTGCTTTCAGCTGAAGGAGTTGCTGAAATGTGGTTGCCAACCCTTGTTCAAGAAGCTCAATTGCAAGCACATAATTTGATTGCTCCACACAAGCAACAACTGCATCAGAAACTGTCTGGGCAATATCAATGTGCCGCATAACTTCTTGTCGTGAAGTCAATGGATCCCCATGAAAGAAGTTCAGGCAAGAGACCACTGGCACTGGACAGAGCCCTCAGACATTCATCCGGATATTTTGCTCGTTTGCCACAAATGCCCAATGCAAGGCTGCTTTCCAAGATGCTGTAGGGTTTGAATTTGAAGAAGTATCGAAAGAAATTCTGGAGTTCAGGAAGAAGGCCTCCAGATCCTCCAGCTGCTTCAATTTCTCATAACGCATGGAAAAAGAGAAGGCCAAGCTTTGAAGTAGGGCCTGAAGCTCTGGATGGGTTGGGTTGCTTGCTCCACAGCTTGTTTGTTAATTTCCAGCGCAGCTTCTAGGTCCTTCAAATCTCCGGAATGTTGATACCGATCTGTCAAGGAGGCTGCCCAGCTTCGAAGACGAGCAGGAGCTCTGTATGATCTTTGGGTGTTTTTTACAGCAGCTCATCGTTTTCCACCGCCTCTTTAAGGTCCTCTTCAGCACCTAATTTCCGATATCGTCTCTGAAGGATGAGGCTAGGCTCTGCTGATACCCAGGAAGTCTCAACTGCATTCCCATGGCAGCTGTTTGGGAAACGGCCTGTTGTTTCATGGAAAGTGCAGCCTCGAGGTCTTCTAGATTTTCCAACCTCAGATATTGATCACTTAATGCCCTCGCTAGCTGTTGCTGTACATGCGGAAGGCCAGGATGATTCTCAGGTGTCTCCCCTACAGCTTTTTGATAGTGGTCTACTGCTGCTCCCAAGTCATCCAAATTCTGTAATCTTTGATACCGCAGTATGAATGAATCTGCCACGCTTTGGAGACGTGCAGGCATGTCTGGATGTCCTCCCGGTGTCTGTTCCAAGGCTCTCTTATCGGCCTGCAATGCCTTTTCAAGCTCGTTCAGGTCACCAAATCTTTGATACCTGGAACTGTGGGAGACTGCCAGACTGTTCAACAGACGAGGAAGGTCTGGATGACCCTCTGGTGTCATTGCTACAGCTTTCTGATAGGCTTTGTAAGCCTCTTCGAGATCTTTTAAGTCACCCAATTCCTGATACAGATCGGTCAAGCATGCTGCCAGATTCTGCAAGCGCATCACAAAATCTGTATGAGTCTTTGTGTATGTGCTACAGCTGCTCGAAGACTCTCTGTAGCGGCCTTGAGGCCCCGGACCTTTCATACATATCCCTCCAAGATACTCCCAGGCTTTCCAGACGTCCAGGAAGATGTGGATGTCCTGCTGGTGTCTGATCAACAGCTGCTTGAAAGTTTTGCATTGCAGTTTCCAGGTCCTTCAAGTCTCCCAGCATCATATATTTATATCTGTATGAAACTCCCACACTTTGCAGACGAGAAGGCAGTTGCGGATGACCTTGTGGTGTTTCAGCCACAGCAGACTGCTTTTTCTCCAGGGACACTTCAAGATCTTCCAAGTTACCCAACCGTTCATAGCGATCTGCAAAGGCTATTCCCCAGTGCTGCAGATGCTCTGGACGATCTGGGTGACCAGGCAGTGTAAGAAGGACAGCTTTTTCAAAATATTCCAGAGCCACTTCAACATCCTGCAAATCCCCCATCCTCTGATATCTGTCCTGGTAAGTCATTCCCAAGTCTTGCAGCCATATGTGAAGATCTGGGTGCCCATCTGGTGTCTGGGCCACAGCTTCCCGATCATTCTGAAGTGCAGACTCAAGATTTTCCAGTTGCCCCAATTGCAGATATCGGCTTCTAAATGCTAATGCCAAGTTATGCAGGCATACCGGCAGATATGGATCTCCCTCTGGAATCAGAGCCACACCCTTTTGGTAGCTCTGGAGAGAGGCTTCCAGATCAGCCAAGTCTCCCAATCTTCGGTATCTGTATGTGAAGGCTGAGGCCAAGCTCAAATAGCCAAGATAATCTTGGTTGTCCTCAGGCATTAAAGAAATGGCTTTCTGCTGAGTTTCCAGTGCTGAATCAAGGCTTTTCAGTTCACCCAGTCTCTGGTATTGGGCTATGAATGATCCGGCCAAATTTTGCAGCTGCACGGGGAGATCTGGATCTCCTTCCGGGATTTTGTGCAACCAGGGCCTGATAATTCTGGATGGCAGTTTCAAGGTCCTGTGAATCTCCTAAAAAAAGATATTTTGACATGGAGCATGCCGCTAAGCCCTTCAGGCATGCTAGAAGCCGGAAATCTCCTCCAGATAACTTTGCTATCGCATCTCGGAAGTTCTCCAATGCAGCTTCCAAATCCGCGATATTGCCAGTCATCTGGAAACGAATTGTGAAGCAGTCCCCCAGCATCTGTAGATACACCGGGAGTTCCGGGTTTCCATCGGGTGTCTGTATAACGGCTGCCTGGGAATTCTGTAATGCAGCTTCGAGGTCCCGCTGATTTCCGGATCTCATGTATTGGCCTCGGTGAAATATTACAAGAGCGTGAAACTGTTTGGCACGAGCTGGGCC